>OY747104.1:10728171-11300671 GCA_963556455.1 Epiblema foenella
TATTCATGCTCCGCTTCACATAATTTGGAAATTGCCGGGATTAGAATCCAGGATAGTCGGCTTCAATAGCAGGGTCACTAAGGAGGGATCCTTCGTCATATAAAGTTATGAGGATGTTTTGGGCATGAAGAGAACCCTATTTAATCTTTAGCCATTGGGCTCAGATAGGGCTTGTAAAGAAAATGTATGACGGAAGAGTTGAAGAACCACAACAACACACAATGAATTAAAATTAGATATTATCTTGTCAAGGTGTTCTTAACATAATATAGTTAAGTAACGTCATTGTGTAAACAAGATATTAATACACGAAAATTTACGGCCTGATTTGCTGTATGTTCTGGGATCTAGAAACCAATTATTATTGCACACAGTCGACATTGTACGAGGGCTGTTACTTATGTATCCAGAATAGAAAAAATAAACAAACATATATGACTAAATATGGTTTTATTGTTTTTCAAAATATTCTCCGTGATGATCGATGCAATTTTGCATACGTTGAAACCAATTTTTAAAACACTTTTTCCATTCTAACTGAGGTATCTCCAAAACATGTTGTTTGAACGCGTCGACGGCACCTTCACGGGTCGAAAATCGTTGACCACGTAATTTATTATTTATATTTCGAAATAAATAAAAATCATTGGGCGCCAAGTTCTATATTTTGACCTTTCAAAAATCGAGTTGTTTCCTGTGACGTATGGCAGCTGGTATTGTCATGGTGAAGAATGATTCTGCGTCGCTGGTTGTTTTTACGTATTTCTTCAAAGACTTGCGGCAAACAAATGGTCGTGTACCACTCCGAATTAACCGTTTCTCTTCTCTCTAGCCACATGGCCATTAATACCAAAAAAGCAGGCCACCATTTTCTTCAAGGTACTTTTTGCACGAGCTACTTTCGTAGGGTTCGGCTCATTTTGAAACACCCACACTATTGATTGTTGTTTAGTTTCGGGATCATAAGCATAGATCCAGGATTCGTCACCTGTGTAGATATTATAAACAGCTTTTGAGTCACCTCGGTTATACTTTTTCAACATTTTCTTGCACCATTCGACGCGAGCTTCTTATTGATCCATAGTTAAATTGTGTGGGATCCAAAGCGAACAAATTTTTTTACAGCTCAATATTCATGTAATATCTTATTAATACTGGTCAAACATATGCCCAGAGTCGCCTCTCGGTCATGCATTATAAGTTTTCGCACAGCTTCAATATTTTGTGGTACAACGACCGATTTCGGGCGATCTTCCTTAAGTTCGTCTGTGAGCATACTACGTCCACGGCTGAACTCACTAAATCAGTGATACACAGTTGTTTTCGATGGAGCCTCGTCATCAAAAGTTGAAGTTAATTGATCTATGCACTGTTGTTGCGGTAAACCACGCCGAAAATCGTAATAAATCATAGTACGAATATTTTCACGCGTGAGTTCCATTCTTGCAGCAAGATGACATTTTAAACCCGCCAAAAACAAAAGACTAGCGTGCATAAGAAAAAAATATATAACGGCTAGTATTAAAAAAAGTTAAATTTTTACAATGGAGGACAGATACATAGCGTTAAAAATGTTGGAACCCGGATTCCGGTTACATAAGTAGCAGCCCTCGTAACATGGCTTAGAGTATATATTTCTAAGCAAGTCTGTGTAACATGGATACCATCAATCACACGCATGGTTTCATAAATTGTTTCAACCCAGAAAATGCTAACATGATACGATCAATTAAGTAAACTGCCGCCGCCTCACATGTTTACAATAATGAAGTTGTCTAATAACTGTAATTGACTAATAATTTAAGACACTACTTTAGACCTGGCTGAACGTTGTTAAAGTTTTATAACCCCAACTTAAATCCCTTGGCAATGGTTCCATTTGGCAAAATATGTTGTTTTCAAAGTAGGTACTTTGAACGAGTTAAAGGGTAATGAGCATTCCCAGTAGCGAGTGATTATGGGCGCCGTGGGACAATATTGGCGGTGCAGCGGCCGCGGTCGCGTGCTGCCGTGCCGCTGCCGGCGCGACCGGTGACGATCGATACCGCCTGCAAAGCTCGCGCTTCGCAACTTCTCACCCACACACCGCTTAATGCCTCTCTTACTCAGGAATATCACATCGAGCTGCAACTCTTTTATTCTAACCGCTTAACAAAACTTACAACGAACCAGTCCAGGCCATCCTAACCCAATTCAAACTGTTCACTTGAAAGCAAGATGTAAAATAACTAAACTAAGAACGATATCATTCTGTATAAGAGCACTACGACCAGAAAGATTCGTTACGAAAAGTTTAAGCTAAAGTTATTTGTACGCCTTTTGTTGAGTACAAATGACACAACGGGACAGTCCCATTCCGCATGAGTCAATACCGTGTCATCGGCGGCGGAAAGTTTCGGCGCGGAGAGTAGCGCTGTATGGGGGATGTCATGAGAGATTAGCCGGTTATTTGACAGGTGACGTATTGTCGTGGGCGGTGATAGAATGAGGTTAGTGCGGCTCGCGCTCGGTGCTGGTTGCGGCAGGTCGGTCGCGGGGCCGGCGGGCGCGGGCGCGGGCGGGCGAGCACTGAAGCGCGCGCCGCCTGGCACTCGCACTCTTCCCCCGCTCACCCCCGATCACTGAAAGCCAGATCTAGACTTTCACGAATACCCGCGTCGCAAAGTCTAGAGCGCACGTCCTGACATATAACTACCTAAAACAGTCTCCGTTCCGATGCCTCCATTGTATTCGGATTCAGTCATGAATAAACGACAGATATCGTGTTTCACTGGCTATCAAAGTACATAAGTTTGAAGAATATCAACGAATATGTCATTGCCATCTAGTTAAAACGGCGTTTATAAGACAATACTCTAACTTTTACATTGTCAAGTAAAAGTTCCCATTGTTGTCTAACACGCACTTTTTCTATTCCGACAGCGTAACTTTTTAATGGGTATCGAGTGACAAGTATGCTCAGTGACGTCATCAATGTCGTAGGTTTGCATCCCGAGTGGCCTGTAGAGGTTAACGCTCGGCCGGCGTCCTGCCAGGATGTCACTAATTCCCAACACGCGCCAAACCTAGGCACTCATCAATGCGCGTTCAACATTAGCTACTTAATAATCACTAGCTCTAACCTAGTTGAGCGCTCATTTACAAGGCATGAGCGGTTGAAATTATAACTACAGCCTTTAATTAGGCAAGCTTTGGGACTAATTAGTACTGTTATTGAATTAATATAAACGAAACGGATAGCACGGCCATAGCAAATTGCGGCTCACGGAATATAATTTCGCCCCGAAAACAATGCGTCATTTTTTCTAAATTTCGAAAGCGAAATAAATAATGAACATTGCCTGTTCGCTGTTTATAAGTCTTGATCACATTTACAGCTCAACCCTTGTGATCGGAAGAGAATATGTATGTAGAATAAAGTGATTATGGGGGATATACATATGTTTGTATTATATTTCCATCTCCTAATAATATGAAAGTAGCGCTTTGGTTTAACCAAGGTGGATAGGTATATAAAGTAATTGTATAGAAATAGGCACCGGAATAATATTTATGTAGGCCCGTTCGTTTCGCATACAATACCTAACAATGACATCCACACGAGTGCACTGTAGCTACGATACATGTTTTCACTTATTGGATGCCTCTTACAATGGCGTCGTTAATGAGACACGAGTATTAACAACGCACTATCTATTGCGCGGTATTATAAGATTAACTAATCGCATTTCACGTAATTTAAACAAAGCAACAATTATCAGTCAGACAGATCACCAAGTTTTATATTCTAAAACTGATTTATTTAAAAACCCAGGTTGAGTTAAATCTACGTATTTCGATTCTCGCATATAACTGACATCTAATCAACATAGGAGAAAGGCCAGGAAGTGCTGGTTCGACATCGCTAGGTTTACAGAGGATGTCAATGGTGTGAACCGGAAGAGAAAATAACGGAGAGCTAAGATAGGTGGATCCGGACCAGTAACCAAGATTAAAGCAGAAAAATGATAGGAGAGTCCTATAGGTAACCTAAAGATGGGTCTCGTCACTCGTGTTCTGCAGGTCGCACTGCAACATGCACATACGGTGCTGTGCTAACACGGTAAGTTTAGTACATGCTATTTTATTTATATACATTCACTACTAGACAGATTGAGATAGAGTTATTCGAACTTGGCGGTGCCATCTCTGCATCACACATTAAGAATCGCAATATGCCTTGTCCAATAACTGTATGGTACTCAAGTAAGAAACATCATATACGCCACGCTATTTGCCTGCTATCCTATTGTGGTTTTCCGGCACCTATTAATTACTATATTAGGTACTTCTCTGACACGTCCAAGTTAAAGCATTTCATGGCCTCCATTATCATTGCGCATCAGTCGCGACACTAATCCCGGTCTTGCCTGTTGTGATATTGGTGATTTATTAGAAGAATTTCCCATGAAAACTGACAGCATATAACTCGCGAGGTTTCTCGACAATCCCTATTCAATTATTGTCAGTTGGAAGCCATCCACCTCATTCGACCACGGTTAATTTTAAAGGGCCAAACATCGAAAGTGCTTTCATAGTCGTAATAAAAATGGTTTCAAAAACTAAACCATAAATAATATCTCCGAATTTTCAACTCCCATCAGATCTCAGCGGACACATAATTTAATGGAGGATCTAACCTCTAACCTTCAGGAGTGTGTCCACTAGAGATGCACCAAATATCCGGCTACTATCCGGTATCCGGCCATAATTTTACTATCCGGCCGGATACCGGATAGTATGTTATCACATGGATAAGAGTAAAAGAAGGGAGAATAAATAACTAACTCCAGAGTAATCAATTATTAATATTAGTAAATATAACATTGCTTTAAACAGTCATAAAAGTAGTCATAAAACAGCGAATAAACCCGCGACGATATATTACGTACCGGAATTCAATGGTACTGCGTGTAAAATTAGCGCATTATACTATCATAAACTGACAACAGCGAGTAACAAGCTGCAACCTGCAAAGACCGTCACGCAAGCGCGCATCGAATTGACTTCATTTTAGGCAAATCTTTTGGCCGAATTACCAGTGGCCGGATACCGAATATACGGCCGAGGGCACCGAGTATTCAGCCAAACCAGTAGCCGTTGCATCTCTAGTGTCCACTTAGGTAAGTCGCCAAGCGCCGAAATATTACTTAAGCCTTTTTTCAGGAGAGTGTAGCCAAGCGACTACCTCCTTCCTAAATCACACCTTCGAGTCTATTACGGACTATACAAGTCATTTTAAGCTCTTTATATGTACAAATAAATGGTGGACTCACCTATGATATTATTGTTCTGGTGTATGGAGTGGTGCGCTGCGGCGGCGGCGAGCGCGCTGGCGAGCGCGGCCTGCTGGTGCTGCAGCTGCGACGCGAGCTGCGCTTGCAGCGCCGCGTGTGCGTTGCTGATGCCGCGGTCCATCGCGGTCTCCGCTCGCGCCTCCTCGTAGGAGGGGGACTCTTCATCTGGGGACAATAGAGTTTTACAATTGGGCCGACCAAGTAATATAACAGTATGTGATATCACTACATAATATTCCCACTAGCAAACTCGTCATCATCAAATATCTATATAGATTCAAATATAAAACTTAATGGTGAAACTTTAGAATTAGTTAAGACAACTGTATTCCTAGGTATTACATTTGTTTATTAAAAAAACATACGAATACGAATTCTGATGGTGTTTATTAATATACTTTCAGTTAATAAAAAATATATTTCATTCTCAAATCTTTCAAGTGTCATATCTTTGTAAGATTTTAAGCATATTTATTAACTTACTGTTTTTTTTGTCATAATTTGATGGTTTACCATTTATACAGTGGCATCTTATTATTATTCATTCCGCATGCGTATTCTCTATTGAGCACCTGTTGGTGGGTTAGAATGTAACGACGGTAGTTTACCCTAAACTCAAAGACAACTCTGTTAAGTTGCCACCCTCGATTCGAAGGATAACCTTATTATTTATTATTTTTTTAATAAAAATGGAATTGCTCTTGGCCAGCATCTAACTAGGGGGCAAAGATGAGGCCGAGGGTGTAGCGAGCTTACCCAGAAGATGCCTATTCACTCGTGCCCTAAAAAGGTCTAGGTTATATGAAATACAGACGCCGGGAGGGAATTCTAAACCTTAGCAGTGAGCATTATAAAAGATGATGAAGAGCCCTTGGTTCGTAAAAGAGGAATTTCGGCCAGGTAAGGATGGTAGCAAGTCGTACGTTTAGATGTCCGTTGGGAGAATAGGGAAGGTGGTATGAGGTCATGGAGCTCCTGAGCACACTATTTTGCCGGTAGGTTCTTGATGTGATTAGTAGGCGTGCATCGCGATATTCGTACACGGCTTTACATAATTCTGTGTGTGTGCATATAAGCATTACTTTTACCAATTCGTGTCGGCACAGAAATATATCGAGATAGAACGAGTTCTTTGACTCGTACGGGAACCGAGCCTGTAACATTTTGCGTAGGTACTGCGACGTCGTTTCAGAATGTGCCCTTTTAATAACAGCCCTTTCATATGACACCCCATTCGACATATTAACTAGACTTTCAAATTTTGAACCACCTACGTGTCATTTTTCATAGAAGATAAAAAAAAAATTTAAATAAGTCATGTCATATGTATGTAAATAGATAGATAGATAAATACTTTATTCATTTCCACAACATACATGGTATAAAATGACATAAAAGTAACAAAAAGATGACAAAAAAATAAGCAACTGCACAAAATTGAACAAATTTTTACCACAATGAAGTATGCAACTTAAGAATAAAGTTAACCAACACACCAAAGAAAAGAATCATGTGTCGTGGCAGAGAAGAGGCGCTGGCTCAGCACAATGATGTGGCAATAAGCCACATCGCTGATATTCTGCCAGAACCTTACAAAAATAAAAGTAAAATGAAATTGAAAAAAAGAACAAAAAAACGGACTACGCAACAAATGCAAGTTATATGTAAACAGGTGAGTGAGTGTATGAGAGAGAGTGATGTGTGTGTATGGGGCGAATGTTTGTGTATGAAGAGCAATAACCTTATTTTATTATGTGGTGCTCATGTAGCTAAGCCTTCTTTGTAACTATGCCAAATTTCAAATCTATAGCATAAGTAGTTCTTGAGATATTCAGCAATGTGACAGACAGACAGACAGACAAAGTGAAACCATAAGGGTTCCTTTTTACCATTTTGGTACGGAACCCTAAATAATGGCGGCCTCTAGTGCTGGGAAGACAAGTTTGTATTTATACCGATATCGATAAACCAAAAGAAAAGTAACTTTCTATAACACACTACTAAACGTATACGTGTTCTTTAAAGGATACCTATTGTCGTCGTCGAAGATATCAAGACATTTGGCTTATTGTGGCAGAATAATTATATAAGTATACTTATAGGAAGATTATTCTTTATATTTTAAATAAAACAATAATTATACAAAATCATCATAGTTTTCTTACTACTATTTAGATCAAAAGTAAAAAATAAAAATTGCAGGGCGCCTGGAACGTTACATATAAAATTCCTTATTTGCCGAGTTCTAAACTTTAAAAAAAGTAGAAACAGACTCTTTAAAAAAAATAGAAATAAAAGACAGCATGGGTCGTATTCCGAAAATACAACTCGTATTTTTCTGTTGGAAACGCAACGTTTTTATGTGTCTCAAATAATTTGCGTTTTTCGGTGGAAAAATACACTTGAAAACACATGATCTCCATTTCATTTCAATCAAGTCGTGGTCTCCCGATGAAAACAATAAACAATAGCATTCTTTTGTAATGAGGCCGGGGATCTCAGGGACAGGTAGACGACGGGTTATGTTGTAATAGTTTTAGTTTAATAGAAAACTCCCTGGAGTCTCAGATATGTTGAAATATGTATAGTATACGGGTCACTCACGTATTATAGGTTGAATATCGCTAGACATGTTATTTTGTAGTATCTACGAAAATAATGTTCTTACTGGCTTCGGGCACTGGCGCGATGGGGCTCTCTGGAAGGAGGATCCCTTTCTGCACCAACTCTTCTCTATTTGCTCGGACGGATATTTTCCTTTCTAAAGCTGCAAAAATAAATTACAATTAATATCGTACATTGATTACGATAATAAGGTATTTAAGTAGATTTTCTGATTAATCATTTGCTGAAAATAGACTTTTATTGTTTCCGAGCTTTATGATATAAAACACAACCAGTTACAAAAAGTTCAAAGCGTATTTTATGTATAAATAGACGTATTCCCAAAGAAAGGTCAATCATTCAGTCAGCGCTTTCGTAAATGAAATACTTCAGAATTAGATAAATTTCTAAATTCTAGTGTTTGAATGTTATCGGTAGATGCTTAGTAGTTGTCGTGCATTCGTAGATAGCTACGCGAGGAGGCGCCCCACTCCTCATTGCGAACTATTAATGTAGATAGTATTTCGTCCTCAGCGTAGGTAGGAGTGGATCGCATCTCCATGGATTAGAGCCCTCGCACATTAGCCACTAGTGGCGTCCACTAAACGCAACCACCAGTGGTTAGATTCCTCGCACATTAAGCCACTGGTGGTCGCGTTTAGTTGCCGCCATTGGTGGCTTAATGTGCGAGGAATCTAACCACTGGTGGTTGCGTTTAGTGGACGCCACTAGTGGCTAATGTGCGAGGGCTCTTAAACGATCTAGCTGTCATTCAAATGTTACTGCTTTACACGCGTCTTAATAACGAGTAAACATCGACTTACTTCTAGAGGCTGCTTCAAACTTCTCTGACTTCTTTTTCCGTTTCCACTTCCACGGTTTGAAGAGCCTACCGAAGGCCGAGAATTTGGACTTGGTCCTCTCGACCGGCGGCGTGCGCGCGCCTGACCCCAGGCTGTTGGTGCGCACTGTCGTGCCATTCTGTTTCTTGGCTGCAAATAATATAACGTACATTTATTTAAAGAATTCATTTATTGTAGGTGAAAGCTACCAAAGCAAATCATTGAGATCTTGGCCTCCCGTTGACACTGTAATTCGTAAATTGTATGGAAATCCAGCTGTAAATTTCTATAGTACAAGACACTGCTCGTGGCGCAACGAGGGACCATAGCTTAAGTAATATTCTTTTGGAACAATTAACGCGAATGTATTTAGCGTCTTAAACTCGTTTAATAGGACTATACAGGTAAATAGCAAACATTTTACGTTAAATTTTATAGGCGAAGGCCAGAAAAATGGGACTATATTATATTTGAGGACAAAAGCTCGAATGACACTTCAGTGAAGTCTAAACTTACAGTAAAGTTTACGCATGATAACCTACTAAAAACTAGTGGCTCTGTGAGCTGTAGACCTCGTGTGTGAGTTTTTTTATCATTTCCAAAATCTGACATTATAAAAAAGATCAATTATGAATATCGAACCCGCTAACAAAATTTCACGCGAAGCGGTTGAAAAATGCGACCTGTAGAGGAGAACAAACCGTTGAACAAATATTTTTCTGTTAATTTCCAAAAATTTATTTAAAACTGTATGTTTATCCAACCTGCTCACAAAATTTCACAAGAATCGATTGAGAAATGCGACCTGTACAGGAGAACAAACCGAAATTCGCCCGCAGAAACTTACAAAATCATTGATAAAAAAATTGTTTTTGGAAATATCCAAAAACCCTCACGACAAAAAAATTCTATATAACTATCGAACCTGCTCACGAAATTTCACGAGAATAGGTTGAGAATTGCGACCTGTAGACGAGAACAAACGAAAATCCGGACATACGAAAGCATTTTTGTCGAAGCTGATGCAGAGACCTTCGTTTCACTCGGTCAATAAATTAACTTTATAGACCAAACATGCTTGAATAGAGCGCTGGCCTTGCATACTTGATTTTTGTTTGCTAAATAACTACATGACGTGGAAATACAGTCACGTATATACCTTCCGATTAGTCTACTTTAATTTACAATTTACTTACATTCTTAATTTTATCTTTGTCTTCGCCAGATCCGCGTAATTTAATGTTATTAATAAATCAAAAACTAACAGATAGTACCAACGAACCGCACGTCTATCTATAATGACAACACCTACAACGCCAACATACAATGTACCTACTCGTACTGACAATAAATGGCCCCATTATGTCGAGAACGTATTGTCACGGACTGTCTGTACCTACCCATCACAATAACAACGGGAATATACAAAAGAGAAAACTTCAACATTATAACACAACTCTACATATTAAAGTTTGGAGACATTGATTTACTGTTATAAATAATACAATATGATCAGTACCAAAGTACCAAATATAAATAATTGTTTCAAGTCGAAATCACACAAAATTTTGGGATCGATAAGATCATGCATATAAAACGAAACACGGTTCAATTACACATTTAATATTCAAGAAACATCTTCAGCCTCCTCTTGTACCCAAACAACGTTAAGTGCACAGTTTTCGAGACAACTTTAGATGCTACTTCAACTTGCGGAATTGGAGTTGTTACTTTACACAACCATTGAAACACTTTCATTTTAAAGGAAATAGTGTTATTTATTCCCTCAGGAAACTTGACTCATATGGGTCATTGTCAGTTGTAAAAACAAAAGTTGTCCACCCGGTGGTCAATAGTTAACGGCTTATGTACACGTAAGTTATGTTTTTATTATATGGATTTATAGTTACAGAAACACCGTTTTTGCGGGTTACTAGACCAATCCAAAATTAAGCTTTTTGGCCCTTAACTTTTGATATGTCCACCGAAAAGACGCGAACCTAAATCTGACAATGACTCATATCATAACCGCCAATAAAAAGGGTAAGTGTCTTTACGGTGCCATTCCATCATATTCCAGATAAAATAAGAAAAAAGACCCAGGGAGTATTAACCCACCGCTACGAAGAGGGAAAGACTTCCATATTTGGGTACATTCCAGTTTTTTACCTGCACGAAATGCCCGCATCATTCGAGACAGGTAAGAAACAACAATACGTTGAAAACAGAACCGTGTAGCAAAGAACGATGCGAAAGTAATACCTAGTAGTATAAAATCAATCATGCACACAATGTTTGTTCTGCCTATGACACCCGGTCAATTAATAGAAAGGTTCCACATACGCGTGTAGGACTTTAATCAAAACAGATGTTAGCATTGCGGGACATGTAAATAATGTCTTTCCGGGTTGAACAATTGCTACGCACATTTATTAGTTTTGACTCGAGTGACCATAATGTTGATAATCATTAAATACGTATGTACAGCACAGCTTATGTAACGTGTTATTTAATCAAAATCAATATTACCGTTAACACGAACAAGCTAGTTAATACCACAATAGCGTGCTCGTATTACTCTGCAATAATAACCTTTAAAATGGGTTTATGAAAGAGCTAACAATGTAGATTGATAACAATTTCAATATCGTGTATATAGACTGCCAGACCACAGATACGCGCTGCGTCACTAGTTATTAAATGAAGTCTGTTCTGTTTGAAACAGCCCAACTGGGGAGGTACGGATGCGGCGTTGTATTACTGGTACAGCTGATATATTTATAAGGATAAAGAGCGCACGAAAATCTACGCCGGCTATTAATCTCTTGTAGGTCGTATTGAGCTTTACATTCGAGTAGATTTACTAGTTGCTGCAGATTATAGCTACACTCGCGGACAAAGAATACGGGTCGGCAAAATACCGTTATATTTCCTAAAATATAGTGCTAAGTATTTTTAATCCTGTCATGATCTTTATTTAATTTTACATCTGCAACCTGCAAAAATAATAGTCAAAACAAAAAGTAACCTTTCTAGGTTTAAATCGAATTCCTAAAAACCCATGAAAAAAACTATGTCAGCGGACATCGCAAAAATCTTCAGTTTTGGAGATTGATATTCTTATGATAGGATCCCGGATCCCGTGATTGTCAAGTGTCAAAATTTTACATAGTAAGCAAATAAAGATTAATAACAATGCCTGACTTGGTTCTACGTAACTCACAACTTTTTACGGCAAAAGAGTTCCGAGACTTGGCCTATTTTTATATGGAATGTTTTTTTATGGGATTTATCTTATTCTTACAATTATATTGTTTATTTTTCATACAAAAAATACCCTATTGTAGAATCAAGTTGAAGGCTTGTGACGTGTTAGAGGCAGGTTACGGTACCAAATCCCGTAATTGCGTAGATAAGAAGTGAGTCATGCAGATGTCTCGCACCGACCCACGTGAGGTTGATCGATGAGGCAGCCCTGGCGTCCTCGACAAACCGCTATTCATATTTATGTACCACCGTCAATAGGCGTATTGTGCGAATGTACCACCAAATTACTCTTTACGATTGACGAGATCCTTATCATTACTGGCTTGAATTCAAGTTTAGCCTTAAACGTTCCGGGAGCAATGACATCTGCTTTACATAGTTTACCCGAGCTTTGAACATGTAAAGAGACTACAAAGCACAGAAAGAGCAGAGGATACGTTTTTGGATGACAGTTCGGTATATGTAGGTATTTATTTATTTATCGTATGACAATTATTTTCGAACAGTGAGGCCTTCTAGAAGACAGTACGGTTGCCAATTTTGTTGCACTTTTAGCGTGGTACCTACAGCTGAAGTGGGTATTTATTACATATGACAAGAGATAGTGACTTTAAAATATAGGTAGTTTTTTCTCGTAGTAGCAGACTCAGCAGTAGATTTATGGTTTCGCTGCTAATTTCTAATATATTTTTTCCAACAATCACAAGTCTTACATTAATAACATTATAGAATGTGTGTAAGGTGGTTATGATTATGATTCACAGCAAGGTGATACATGTTACATTGCGTAACAAGAATATTTAAACGGTGTAATTAATATGCTGCTCTTGTAGCTGCGTGTGTTACGCTTGTCTGAGGAGAGAGGTGAGAACAAAGCCGCTCAACGTGTCACCTGCTTTAAAGTAAACTTAGCGACACATGAATGAGTTTTGACAAATATCTAAGACTGTTTTTATCGATGCTTGGTACCTACGTGTATAAAAATGACAGCTTTCTCAATATCCACTCATTTAACTATAACAAATATCATCATAACTATAAAACGTAAACATTCCAACTTAATTTGATCTATTTCAGTTATATTTTGTATTGTAATCTGCTCATGTCATAACTATGGACTGTATTTAGATCTTCATCATATTTACTCGCGCATTGGTTTAATATCATTAAATGGCTATCCCAGCTATACTAGTGACTCTATAAGCTGTAGACCTCGCAAGTACATTTTTTTTTAAATTTGCTATTGACAAATAAACAAAAAGGGGAAATTTGATTGACACTGGGTAAAAAACTAAACGAAAAATAATAACTATAATAAGCTACCCAGAAAAAAGTAAGTAGTCAAATCAAATATGCGAAACCACCACTTAAAATCCCTATTCCCGGAAAACACGTACTGTGTTTACCTTTACCCGCACCAAGCATTGAAGCACACAGCCAGTTAATGTGCGAACGTTTAAGTTTTAATAGAACACAGTAGGTAAGTAGCACGTCGAACACTTAATCGATACAATAACTAAGAGGCCAATGACTCGGTTAAGATTCACGAACGGCGGGTGTGTGGTCACAAAAAACAGTATTTTCATAAATGAGCACTGAACACAACAATCAGCGATATGACATCACCACGTGAATAATACGAGATAATGATGCACATAACATAGAAGTGGAATGTGAGATAAACTAAGTAGTAAACAATATTACAAAATATGCAATGCCGATCTGTATAGGAAGTACTACATTTTTTGTATGCTCTTTCATACAATTTTGCTTTTCCTAAATGCAATATTTTGTAACTCTACACTACACAGACGGACTATTTCCTACAATGTTGTTAGATGTTTTTTAGGGTTCCGTACCTCAAGGAAAAATCGGAACCCTTAACGGATCACTTTGTTGTCCGTCTGTCTGTCAAGTCAAAACTGTATCGCGTTGAAATTAAAACCATAGATATAAGTAATCAGGTCTACAGTCCTATGATTTTGACTTGTAAAAGTGCCCTTGAGGCCTATTTGCAGAATAAATGTTTTGATTTTGATTTTGATTTTATGAAGCTGCGAAAAAACTAATCTAACATCTAAGTTAACATAAAAAAACA
Organism: Epiblema foenella; assembly: GCA_963556455.1. Taxonomy (NCBI): domain Eukaryota; kingdom Metazoa; phylum Arthropoda; class Insecta; order Lepidoptera; family Tortricidae; genus Epiblema; species Epiblema foenella. Next base: position 10,742,319 of record OY747104.1, read on the forward strand.
GATACGGCCGTTTATGCCGGAAAAAACGTATATTTCGACTCTCTCAAGGGAATTAAAATTTATAGGGTACTTTCTGTTGACCTAGAACTATGACATTTGGCAAGTAATATCGTCTTGTACTACATACAAGTACAGGGAAAAACTGCAAACTATGCATTTATAATTAAATCATAAAAATATGTAGGGTACCTATAAAATCTGTACGGCACCCTCGGTAGGCTAAAATTGATTTGATTACCAATGTAATAAATAATGAACTAATTTCATTTAAGAGAGAATTCAATTTTAGATATAAATTACACAATGTCGGTGGATATGAAACCTATTTTCCAAATTATTTCTATCGGTATTTTCTACGGGTACATACTTTATCCACCACTGTGAACCAAACACGTCCATATTTTAGCAACAAAACATCCACATTTGAATTAAATGTTCTGAAGTTAATTGCTTCTCTCTTCATTCTTTCTGTTTATGTCGGTACAAGTGCGATCAGCATCTGAATGCTTCGCAAAGGCTTTTATGCTAAACGTATTTCTAATTACGAATATGACAATAAAATAAAACCTCAATAGCAAACATAATGCTTGTAATTTAATTAGCACATATTAAATTGTAAATTTTGCAACACGATTATATGAAGACAGCGAAAGTACTGAGTAGGTATTAGACCTAGAATTGTTCTACATAAAACAAGCTGTACGGTATGAATGGTGGAAAACCGTATACATTTTCACTTTCGCGTAGTTGACTGGTATGCTGTAGACGTGGGAAAACGCGCAAGACTAATTGGAAATTAAAATAGGGCGGAGTTTCAGTAGGTATATGTTGTGTTACAGGTGTTTTTATACGAAGTTCGTGCGGTATAATAAACATCATTCGTCTGCGAACTTATTCTATGTTTTCGTTTTTTAATGATCATTCAATCTTAAATTTACTACAATGGCCATTGAAAATTACTATAAAATGATTAAAAGTGTAATCGTCTTGCAAAAAACGTACCTATAATAAACGGTTTAATAGCGAAGACCTTTACCTACAATTTGACCTTAACGTAAGCTGCTTTTAATAGCACGACTGTCGAGTCAAACTTGAGGTCGAACAGTTATCCGCATTATCCATGTTTGGTAATCTAGAAACAGATGGCTGTGCATGATTGGAATGGTACACGGAAAGAATAATTTAAGACTAATCACTTTTTAGGGTTCTGTACCCGAAGGGTCCAATCGGAACTCGGAACCCTATTGTTGTCACTCACGAGTCCGTCCGTCGTCTGTCACACAGATTTCACAGCCAAACGGTTGGAGCTAGTCTTCAAATTTTCACAGTATAAGCATTTTATTGACCCAAAGGGGGGGGACTCCCAGACCGCTAAAGAGGGCGCGTTTTACCTACCCCATTGAGTCAGGTACATATCGCTGTTTAGAACTCATTGAGTAGATAAATACTATATTTTTTGTTTTTTTAAATATTGGAAAGCAAAGGCATGAGAAGACACCAAAGTAAAAAATTTTTATAAAATTTTGTCCCGACGATTTTTTTAACTTCTTATTAACCTATAAACTTGACATTTGGTGATAATGTTTGCTATTACGTGTAAGGTGCAGCGGGGCAATCTAGACTACGGGAAATTCAAACTAATCGAAAAGCACTTTCACTATTTCACCAAGATGGAAGTCTAGTAGGTAAATGATGTAAAACACGGAAAATATTTCGATTAGTTTTAATTTCCCGCAGTCTAGTCAGTACAGGTTTTTCTTGGTATCTGCAGCAGTTAAGCTACTAGGTCAATTTCGAGTAAATCAGGGATGCCGAATTCATTTCTCGAATTATTTTTGGACCATTCAATAGAAAATTCTAGAGGAATAAGATAAAAACCGTAATTTTACGATCATAGTGAAAATAGAAAAATGAACATAACTTAAAAAAACAACTGCATTATTTAAAAAAAAAAATCTTTAGAAAGCCTTGTTAATCTTATACATTTTAAAAAATATAACAAAAATATTCCTATGGTGGAAGTATTAAAAAAAATAAAAATCGTAGATAGGACCAAAAATCAAATAATTAAAAAAAAACTACTTTGTGATCTTGGAATGGTAGGGGTGGGTTTATTAACACACTAAAAATATATTTCATGCCCATTTACGCCTTACAGTATTTAAAAAAAGATGAAATAAATAGAAAATGTCATAAAATTTCACATATAAATTGATTAAATTTTAGAGCCGCCCTGCTTCGTACGGGTAATCAATTTACAAAAAAAATTAGCTTATGTTATTAAGGACTAATGTATATTTCTATTACAAAAAGAATTATAATAAAAATCTCTTCCTTACTTCTAGAGATATGTCACGACAAACAATAGTACAAACTCGGCATCCGTTGATTAGTTTGGATAACTACTAAATTAAAAATTTATAAGTACTAACTTTATCTGATCCTGACCAAAATTATATGGGATTACCTTAGAAGTATAGTCTTATTAATAATAGTAAAAAAAACGATATTGGTCCAACATGTAAAAAAATATTAGCACCCAAATGCCGCGGAGATACCTTTGTAAATTAAAGAGTGTTAAGTTTGTAATGGATCCCATTATCAGAAATTCACTAAATTTATATGAAAACATCATATCTTTCTAATTCGCACAGTTCGAGTGAGACAGGAATCGCTGAGTCGCGCGAGATACGACTTGGCAGCAAGTTGTGCTAGCCCACCTGGAAAGGCATTTACAACAATCAGTAATATAATTATATAGAAGCAAACTACGATCTACATTTTTATAAACATTCAATTCAATTGTCTACTTAGAGGAACAATAATTGTTATTAATTAGACACGTAGGTATAGTAAGGGAAGATTCGTTATTATTTATTTCAACTCTAAAAGTGAAGAAACCTTTGAATTCCGTGACTTTACGTTGTAGTTGGTAACGTATTAGGTACTCGCCGACCCGCCCGCGCGGCCGTCTTGCGACCTATGATATTTTTTTCTGCCATATTTTTTTAAGCAAAGCTATATGATATTTATATATTTAGAATCTACACAAAACCAGCTTTATTTTAGTATTTATTTCATAATTTTAGTTAACTTTATACGTCCAATATCAGAGCGCAGAATCTATAATAAACAAATGATAAATTAATAATTTTGCGATTATTTCAGAAAATTGTTCCAAAATAGTGAAAAATATGATCAAAAATGATTTCAGCGTATTCATTTTATACGAAAATGATCAAACTTGCCCTACTAGATATAAAAAATGAGTCAGCCTATTTTTAAATGTACTCGTCGGCTGATATCTTAGAAAAACCCCCTCCCCCCCCCCCCCGCCCCTACCACCTACATAAAAAATTCGGGGGCTCTACTTCGAAAATGGATCTTTAGATCCTGCCAAAGGACATTTTTTGCTTTTAGATTCCACCAAACAGGAATAAGCATTCAATATGAGGTTAAATGTCAAATTTGTATGGTCTAACCTTGTATAATTTAAACTCTGTTAATTCAAAGAAACTAGAACCAATAGTTTTTAGGCTTCCGTAGTAAATAAGGAACCTTTATAGTTTCGCCATGTCCGTCCGTCCGTCCCCCTCTTTTCTCAGTAACCGTTAGCACTAGAAAGCTGTAATTTGGCATGAGTATACATATCAATGACGCCGATAAAACGGTAGAATAAAATCATAAATAAAAAATTTTTTTTAGGGTACCTCCCCTACATGTAAAGTGGTGGTGCAAGTCTTTTTTCTTCCAAACCCCATCGTGTGGGATATCGTTGGATAGCTCTTTCAAAAATATTATAATATGGTCAAGTGTCGTCGTCGTCGTCGTCCCGCCAGCTAAACGGTGGCTACTAATCATGGTAGTAGTATATACGATGAATTTAAAAGGAAAACTATCACAGGTAAGTAGACATTACCGTAAAGGGCAAAAATATGTATACAACATAACAGCTCAAAAAAGTACATCATCAGTACAAACCCTTCTACGGGTCCATAATTCCGCATATGACCGGTGACGTGATGGACGGGCAACTACGGAACCCTACACTGTGCGTGGCCCGACACGCACTTGGCCGGTTTTTTCTGAGAGTATTTAGTTAATACAATTTTATTTATTTCGGTACTCCTTAACTCTTGGTACTACTTCAACGGCGACAAAAACATGATATAGTCGTAAGTAGTAATACAAAGCCAATGAGGGCTATCGTTTTTGTGCTCACCAGTTGGCGCCACTGTCGAGTAAGGTTCAGCTGTCAAAAATTATTATTGGTTATTAAGGTCATGAGAACGAAGTTTGCATTTAAATCATGTTTAAAACCTTAAAACCGTACCGTAAAAATATTGAACATCCCGCATTGTAGCGCAGTCCCGTTTTGTTCGGGAAAAAAGGAGAAAATAAGTTTCCGAAAGATAAAACTGTTTCAAAGCACTGACACAGTCATTGACCGTAACTCATATTTGCCATAATCAAGCTCAGGTATTGCAAAATACTCACCATATTGTTCGAATTAGATATTAACCCGCGTACCGCAACCACAAAGAGTGACATTTGACATTTCGGAGACCTCATGCTACACTAGCGCCTCTAGCGGCGAAATCATACGCGATAGCCCCCATTAAAGGAACTCACAGATAGAAATGAACAATTGAAATAAAAGTACATTAACTTGATTAAGTTTCTTTTCTGGTCGAATCCAGACTATGTAGTGTAATGGTGAAGATTTGGCAACGAACTATTACTTTAGTTTAGGTAGATTCAAATAAAGGAGGTAATTTCCGAGAATACTCCAGAGAACATCTTCAGGTTGGAAACACAAGTAGAGCCGCAAGTACAGTTAACAGACTGACACACAGGTACAGATGAATAGCTTGTAAGTTTTGGTGGAAAATAGGGAAAGAAAGAAATTAACGTTGTTGAAGCTATATTTACAGCTACATATAGATGTAGTAGGCTACGTTTCAACAGTTGTATGAAACTGTTGCGACCACCGTCATTCGAGGTGGAAGGTTTACGATCATGTGATTGGTGTGATAGGTGACAGACGGCTTAGTTGGAGTACTTGGAGTCAACACCACTCCTTCGGGATTCCTATTAATGACGTCACCCTATAACTTACTTGTTAAGCCCCTTTCTTAATTTGGAAATCGTAATGCTGATGAACTCTTTCCCAAATAAAACTGTACGTATCAATATACCCGTTTGCGTCAGCAAATAATTTAGTATTTTTTTAAATACGGGTTACAAAGACCGACTGTGCTTGATTTATACGATTTTTCTCCTGTTTACGTTGAGAACAAAAAGCTTTATGATTCGTTAGTTGAAAACATGAAATCACATTTAGGATATTTAAAATATTCTAACAATCTCAGCGACGAAGGCTTTATTCCAACAGATTTCTTCAATAATCTAGAAATAAACCTAATACATTCAGCCAAGAAAGTGGCCTATCACTTTTCGATTCTATTATTTGCATTTTAAGGTTCAAAAGTGGTGAGTAGACCTTGAGCTTAATTTATCAATAAAATATAGACCTGTATGATATATTAAGAGTACTTTGTGCCAAATACGTAAATTGTACCTCTTTTCGCATGGTAATTTTGCTCTACACAAAACCAAATTCTTGAAAGTCGTTATCATAATAAGTAGACAGCTATTGTTGAGTAATGAGACGCAAACAAGATAACATTGTTTACTCTTCAAGTATCTCCTATAAGTACTTTAGACTACTGACTTAGTAATCTTAGTGTACATCCTGTACTATCCTGAAAATATAGAGCATAACTGATACCCACTTTTTGAAAATGTAGATAAAAACATTACTAGATTCCTTCATATAACCCACTTACCAACTTGAGTCCTTGTCATTGGTACAGCACACGTTAATTGTTTTGTAATTCGAGGAATCCAAAATGCAACTGGCACGAATTATTAGTACAGACAACAATTAGACACCGAGCAAGAAGAGTCCTAATTCATTAGCGTATGACGTTAGTGCGCCAGGCGCACATACGGTGTGTACTGGCGCTGGAGGCCAAATGTCATGCATGAGCCTTTGGTTTCGCAAGGCTATTGTTAGGAATGTGACTAGGCGTGTAAGGCAGGAAAGGGAAGGGAACTGACCGGCAACAGCAGCGACTTCCTTCGCTCCGACGTGCAAGAAGTCTGTAAGAGACAAGGAGCTGGCGATCAACTGCCTACGCTCTTGGAAATCGAGCTGGTCAAGGCTGCCAGCCCTACCGCCGCGCACCACCTGGGCTGGCGCGCTAAGCGACATGTCAACTGTGCGCAGCCATATTAGGATATATGTTCAGGGTCTAATCATCACAACACTAGTAACACAAAACAAAGCCACACGCGAGCCGGGCGACAATAATCACGAGGTTTTCATGCCTGCGTCGCGAGGGACGCGCATCGGCGGACTGGCGCTCGGGCCGCGTCGCCAGCGCGGGGCAGAGTGGGGCCCCGCCTGCCGATGCCGCACGCTCCTGCATGTTGCAATGCATCGCCTGTTAGACGGTTGTTCGTTCGCCTCGCCTCGGCGGTCTGCGGCGACTTGGCGAGCCTCCTTCGTCACGTGAATGCACCGGCTAAGCCGGTGTTTCGTTTTGCTTCATTTGCTTGCTCATGACACTTTAATATTTATGGTGGAAGGAATGGCGCGAATACAATCATTACGACAACATAATAAAGTACTAATTTCTACGCTGTATGCGCTGCGTAATTACCCTGTAATTGTATCGACAACATGGGGCTGTGATCGATTACGGTTTACATACATTCTGAATCATGGTGCCTACGGAACGGGTTGGCGCCGGTAGTATAAATCGATTAGGTTGGATACTGGGCAGGTAGCAGGCGCGCCCGCCGGTCGGGCGAGCGGCCGAAGCATACCTACATGTGTGCACGGCGTGAATAGCACCGCGGTCCGCATAGGGCAGGTGTACATTATTAAATACAACCCCACAAAGCTGGTACTGTCTATGTAGAATTCCGCGCTATGGTTTGCTCGCACGAATGCAATCCCCTCAGGTAAATCATACTGCAGCAAGTAACGGTGCACGTATTCGAAATGTTTGATGTACTTAAGCGACTCACGGCAAGAAATGGTGACACACAAGGCAGTGGATCTACTCATATATAGGGAAAAGTAGATGCGAGTATTATTAACATAATGATACAATAAAATATAATACCAACAGGTACTTGTTTTTCTTGGCGCATATATCGAGCTAATCTTGCAACAGGTCTAGATAATACTAGACTTTTCGTTTCTCTAGGAAACACGAAAGACCGATTTTTAAGATAGAGTATATATTCGAGAGCTAGCTAGTGTGATAGCGATAATAGTTCATTGGGTAAAGCTGCTATTAGTGTGTAACTGTGCTGTACTTGTAAAAAACTAGTTCGAAAAGATACAGAAAACGAATGAAACTAATAATTAGGTACTTGGTGAATGAAAACATATAGCTAGTTTTTAGTGTTTCGTATGCGATCACTCAGTGTCTGTCCGTCTGTCAACCAGTTTTTTTCAGAATAAACACTATTGAAATCGGTGTATGATTTCTCATTTTCAAAAATCTTAAGCATATTCTTTAAAATAAAAGGTAAAATAAATACCCACATATAAGGTTTAATTTACTATCTAATCTACTTATATATGTATATGTAGATTATCTAATAAATGATACAAATAATTTATACATTGGGAAACATTCAGATGAGTCTTCAACAAAATAATAATTTTACGCTATCATAAATGTAAACAGTTACCTACTTTCGATTTTAATACGCACAAAAATCAGAGCAGTGGTTGCGACGTGTCAGAACTATGACACCGTGAAGATGATCTAAAAAGGCATAAATAACTACTGAAAAACTACCGCTTTCTACCTTCGCAAACTATTTTGTGTCGTCTAAATAAACAACTCATAGGTTAAAATGTAGAGTGAACAAATGCAAACTATTTTTACGATGTTTACTAAGATTACGATGGGAATTGAAATAAGCTGATATAATGCTATAGCTACTACAGCCATTCTTTGCGCGTTAACTCAGGAAATGTCACTTACAGGATATTTCGTTTTTATCTAAAATTCCAGAGTCGCTTCTAGTATCGTCATCAATGGGTCGGTGCCTCGTGTTAGAGTTGACGACTAGGTCATCCATATCAGACAGGGCACTGTTGACACAACACGATGAATGCACTCAACCAAACGTTTGTGGCACAACATTAAAATACTATTTAAATGTCCAAATAGAATGAAACGTAAATTATAACTAAGGTATTTTAACCAGAACAGTCTCGATAGATTAGATAGCGAATGATAATACTTCAGCACAGCTTATCAAATTGTTTTCTGTACATTGCTTGCGTTTCGTTAATATGTTTAGCAATCGCCTTTTAAATACAAGGGCAAGTCAACAATCGTTAGACGAAAGTTAAATTCGTCAATCGCGACCAATTAGGTTCCTCGCAGGAATGTTGACCTCAATCAAGGTTCACCAGTTACATTTCTAAACATAAACAATATTACAAGACTACATGTCCAATTGGGTATTTGACTAAAAATATGATGCCATTGGAACCAAATTTTAGAGACGATCAAATGTTTGTATGCTGGGACCAACCCAACTACAATTAGAGCATCACGAAAGACGAAAACGAGAGGGAAAGTACAGCATAGCTGACGAACACTGAATACGCTCCATACTGATAGGCAGTGAAATGTGACGTCACAGTGCAATGACCTCGTAATCCCGTTGTATGGAAAAACGACTAGGTAGTTTGCCATTTTAGTCGTGAAATATTGCGATACAGTATTACATAGTTACGTTACATAATTTTTTTTATTAAAATGAGAATTATATTGGTATTTTTCAATTTACATTTGGACTATTAAAAAGAAAATTTGCGAATCTTTCAAATACAAATTGTTTATTGTTTGAAAGTGAGTAATTACAAAGGTTAACAAAGAAGATTTAGCTCGTCACAATCAGCCAGAATATGGCGTGCAATATTTGGTTTTTCATTGCATGTCATTGATTTAAATTTAATTGATTATGAGTTATTGTTTATTGTGTATAAATTTCAAACCGAATAATAAATTGTATAATGAAATAATATATATATGAAAGAGGTCAGAGAACAAAAATAAAACAGGTAATAAAACACCAGAAAATGCGACGGAATACATTTAAATCCTTTAGTCTCATATATTTTTATGATTTTGATTAATTTGGATAATTTACTATTTATTGTGATAATTACATGGTTTTCTATCTATATAACCACACTATGGTATACATTTTAACAATTGTTCAACGCATTATAACTTAAAATATTTCATGCTATAATGAGTAGTTCGTGACTCCTCCGAATAACGACTTTGGGTGTGTATTCGTCATGTCTGTCTATGCAGTACATTCCTATAATTTTTGTCAGCTAATTAGCTAGTTATCAGCAAGGTAGTTTCCAGGCAAACGGTTTTCTTCTGTGAACTTTAAGCGCACATCATTGAACCAGACATCAAACGAGCGAATCGTATGCACGCATTTGTCTAGTTAGTTATCCCGTTCATCGACATATTATGTATTCTAAATTTGACTATTCGGAGTATTACCTCTCTTATCCATTTTTATGGGTAGGCGCCGCACGTTTTTTTGATCATACCTCTCGTCACTCACATCCTTCCTGTTCATACCGTCTCTCACTCGGACCATCCATCTTATTCTTGGCCTTCCTCTTCTCTTACATCCTTCTCATATTCCTATTGTTATTAATGCAAGATAAACTAATTTAGTTTGAACTCGACCATTCAATTCAAGCACCTATAGTCGGGTCCAATAGATTCTTAATTTTTTATCGATCATATTAAGTTATTTACCTTTCAATGTGTGATTGTCTGATACCTGCAATATAATTATTTTTCCCGATTATCAATAGATTTCACAGAAGATTATGTTGTCTTATTCATGTGGATTGATTGTTATTAATTTATCATATTCAATAACTTCGCGATAATAACTATTGAAATTGAAAGGAAATTAAACCCGATTTAATAAGTTACTTTAAAATGTCAGTAGGTATAGCATGGTCTAATAAAATGCTCGACGACCCCGCATCGCGTTAACGTGGTTGGATGAACCTGCCACTGTGAGATTAAGCGTGTAGCCTTTATTTATAAATAAACGCTATATTGCCCTAGAAAATAATCCAACCATAAAATACGTACACTTCAAGCGCAACGCTTGCGTAGCGTGTAACATACGCGACCAAGCCTAAATTCAAGGGTTACGGACAGACGCAAGTCTATATGGCATAAACAAATTTGTGCGTTGTAGGTAGTACCTAACTAATACCTATGTCAAAGAAAAATCCAATCGTGCAGCAAATTATTTGTAAATACGCTACGCTAGGAAATAGTAGACACATCAGTTCATTCTTAACGCAAGACACTGCCTGTAAACAAAATATTGATTTGCAAAGCTCTTGGGGCTCCGCGAACAACTGACGCCACTACTAATCGAATTAACCGATTAAGGAGCAAGGTTTTAAGTCTGTTTGCTCAGACTATTATGGTACAACATGAAAAACAAATAAAATGAATGAGATATGTTAATTATCTGTGGTTTCTTTTAAAACATAACTCAATAACAAATTTGAAGGATTGACCAGAATAACCTAACGATAAAACATATGAAATGAAATGCAGTGAGATGATTCGTTCATGTTTGAACCTTATTACTAGGTCTAAGACCACAACGACAACAACACGCATGAGATACAGAGGATACGCTCACCTCTAGCGTAAATGGGGAAATCGCCATCGGAGCGGCTGTGAGTGAGCATGGGTCCGTAGCACCGCCACGGCGGTCGGTCGCGCGGCGCTCGCGGGCCCTCCACGGCGCCGCTCACCTACACCAGGCCATCAGCATAAGCGGCACGCAGCCTACATCTACGAGCACCCGCGACGTGGCGTCTAGCTCACACAGCTAACGGCGACTCGCCAAACGCGGCGCCACGGAGACGAGGACAACGGAGGCTGCGCGGCGCATCTCGCGCGCACCCCTCTCGCTTTAGAAACGCAGCCCGTTCGCGCCTCTCCGCGCGTATCGTCCTCCGACCGCCTATACTGGCAACTATCTCTATCTATACGCCATAATATAATCTCAGATATGTATTTTCTCAACTATGTGCCGATCCACATAGTGGCTAGTACAGCTGTAATTTTAACATAGGGATTTGTATCGTGTAGGAGCGTAATATTAATAAACAAGTTATATCAAAGAGACGTTTATTAAATATTCATTCCCCTGTGAATGAAATCAGTTCTTCGCAAGATACAAATTGATTTCTTCACTGCCAAGTGCCAGCTTTGTCATACTAAGGAGAGTTCTTATTTCGGTATACAGAGTGTTTGTTATTGAATAGATAATCCGCAAACTAGAAACAGATATTACAATTAAGTAATTCTAAAAAACAAGCCTAAAATTACAATCTTATAAAAGTTATACGATTCACCGTACCACGTAGTGCGATGTGTCAGCGATTATTATGATTGTACATTATTGCCGAGGCTCGGAAAGTAAGGGATTGGCTGACGAGGTCGTTATCAGGCCGAGGCTTGCCGAGACCTGACAAGAGACCGAGTTAGGCAATCCCGGTTTCCGAAGAGGTATATTGCTTTTCTCTAACATTGTGAGGAAATAATGCAAATTAATTCATTGTAAATGAAAAAATATTTTAATGTGAACAGTGCATTTGAGCATCGAATACATAGCCCACAATGTAGACGGCGGCTTCTTTGTTTTTGACTGCTCGCTGAAATACGACAAGAATACGTTTTCCGAGAATGTGTTTGCATTTTTGTTTGTCTTCCATTGAATAAATTGCTCGTAAACTCGATTATATTTTTCTCTTGACTTAGCGGGCAGCAAGTTTTGCATTTTTGCGTTCGCTTTCGCCTTCAAATTAGGCGGAGTGCAATCAATATCTAAGCTACTCTCATCACTAGAACTCATTTTTGAAATTAAAACGCAAAATTACAACAAATCCACGCACTAATAAACGCGATTAGTGATACGCGACTTTGAATGATACTAATTCGATTAGTCGATTATTGTAATCATTCGAATAAGTTGACTAATGTCATAATAATTCGACTAATATTAGTAATACTGCAATCGCCGCTCGCCCGAGTCGAACGGACGTAGTAACTTATGTCCACAACACAACTAACCTAACTAACTCCCGGTCAAGTCGAATAAGAGCCGACGAAGTCGGCACGACCATTACTGAGTCGCGCCGAAAAACTGTCCACTGTAGGCGGGGCTCTACGTTTATAGTGATTTTACGAAGCGGAGGTTTCGCTTACGGTGGTCATTCATTCGGATTCTTGGAATAGTAATAGTATAGTAGGGGCGAGCGGAGATTAGGAACTAATAATAGTAGTCATCATTCGATTATCAGGATCAGTATATTACTAATTCCCAATTCGAATACTGACATTAGTAATCGCTAATCATTCGAATAGGCAAATCATTCGAAGTCGCGCATCACTAAATAAACTGTAATTGCCGCTTATTTATTACTTACAAATTGTGTTATTGTAACCATAGACATTTTAAAAAGTAAAATTAAAAAATGACAGTCATACGCACTGTGTTGAAAAACGAGCCGGTTGCTTGGCTGCACGCAAAATTTCTCAAGTCTGACTGAATTACTGTGAAATTGTCAGATAATTAAAAAAGACAGTTAGCGGGAAAAAAATGGGTTTGGTAGGATTATTATACTCCTAGGAGTAAAATAACGCCTAGACAGGGACGAATTTTAACTTTATAATTTAGGCGGATAAAAACTAGGCACTTCTCGTGTTTTCAAACAAAATATGACCCATTCCGAGCATGTTTAAGAAAAGATTATTTATCGATCTAAATGTGTATGAAATGTGTATGAGATTTTAGACTAATGTCAATTTTCGGTCAAACTTTCATAAATTAAGTTCTATTTTGGAAGCGAAATACTTTGAAAATAAATAACAAACGTTATTTTTCCATGGTACTAGGGCTGCTACTTATGTATCCGGAATAGAAAAAATAAATAATCATATATGACTAAATATGGTTTTCAAAATATTCTCCGTGATGATCGATGCACTTTTGCATACGTTGAAACCAATTTTTATAACATTTATTCCACTTCGAATTGGGGATTGGGGATAGTCAAAATGGCCTATTTGTTTGGCTGTCAACGGCTCCTTCTGGTGTGCTGAAACGTTGACCACGAAGACTTTGCTTAATTTTGGAGAACGTAAAAAAACCGTTAAAGCTCAAGTCAGGGCTGTAAGGCGGGTGATCTAATATATCGACATTTTGAATGCTCAAAAAGGTCTTGGCGGGCGGTGTGCGAGCTTGCATTGTCATGGTGCAATATCATACGACGTCTTGAGTTGTTTTTTCGAAACTCTGTGATGACTTGTGGCAAACAAACAGTGGTATACCAATAAGCGTTAACCGTTTTGCAATCTTCTAGTACAATAGTGGCGACGTGACCACCCTTTGCCACAAACGAGGCACCCATTTTTTTTAAGTGCTCCGTAGGCATATGACTTTGGTCGGATTAGGCTCATCTTGGAAGACCCAGACAGTGACTACTGCTTGGAATCTGGGTCGTAAGCATATATGCAAGACTCGTCACCAGCGAGGTACGTGCCAGCCTGGCACGTACCTCGCTCAGCGCATCGGTCTTGCTGTGCAACGCGGCAATGCCGCCAGCATTCTGGACACCCTATCGCTGAGCTCTGAACTAGAGCCCATTTTTTATTGGTAAGTAGGTTTTTATCTTTAGTTTAGTTTGTTCTTGTTTCATTGTATTCGAATTAAAGAAATAATTTTAAATAATTAATATTTTGCAGCTATTGATCTATTGTGTTACACCAATTAGAATCCATGACTTTCTAGATTATTTTTTGTGTTATTTCTTTAGTAATTAAATTTCTAGTAATGTAGACAATCTTCAAGACATGTTAACAGGTAAGTAATGTAGGTTTACGTTATTAATATGTGTAAAAAATTCAATTGTGGGTAATGTTGTATACTCACTTAAATCGCCATTAGCTGTCGCAGAATCAAAGGGTATGGACAAATGTCGACCTCCTTTGGCAACTGGAGGAACACCCAGGTTTGTTTTGTCACCGCTGTCACCTATGCCAAAATTATATACTTAATTATTTATTAGTTTAACTTGGTCAGAAAATATGATAACATGTATTATTTAATTTCTTTTTTATTTTGTCACGTATTAAAATGTTCAGTCAGATTACATCATTAGATTATCTTCCAAGGTTCTAAGCAGACACAAGGTGAAATAAATCAATCTATAGGGGATCCATCATTTTACCGAAAATCGTTACATCGATTATCATTTCCCATAACACTATTCGCAGAATTTTATTATCACTTAGGAATCATTCATCGAACTTCGTTAGATCGCTCAAACATTTGCTCGAATTACCTTTTACACAAGAATCAACTCATCGAATTTTAATTCAGTATTTTATTTGTTCATCGACGTAGTCGTTCATCGAATGGCCTTTAGTATAATTTTGGTTTAACGAAGGTTTCAGTTCCCTATATTCTTATTACCTAGAACATCATTTCACCACTGTTTACTATTCTTGATATAAGTAAGTCTAAAATTATTTTTTTTCTCAGATTCTTGGTGTACTCTGTAAAAGTACTCATAAACAAAAATACTCGAAAACAAAAATACCCAAAACCTAAAATGTACAAAAGACCTGTTAGGGCAAAACCGACTGTAATGCGGATAGGTTAGAACGGGAGCTTTGCTCCCGTCTTAATCTTCGGGGTTATTTTTTTATATAAGCCCAGAAAGACCAGTTAGGGCAAAACCGACTGTAATGCGGATAGGCTAGAAGATTAGGACGGGAGCTTCGCTCCCGTCTTAATCTTCGAGGTTATTTTTTTTATATAAGGCCAGAAAGATTATACGCCTTGAAAAATCATGCTTGCTTGGTTGTTCGATGAAACATTGTTCTTGGAAAAAATACTATATGGAACGTACTATTTGTGAATCAAGTTTCGTTAAATTAATACTATGAATAACGAATATTTCGATGAAAGGTAAATTCGATGTACCGTTACGCTACGATTAGAGACGGATTCGAAACGATTAACTATGAAAAGTGGTTCGATTATATAAAATGCAATGAATTGATGATTATGTGATTAGAAAAAAAAACCTAATGAAATTCGTTGAACAGTTTTCGGTGAAATGAAAATCGATGTAAGATATTTCGATAAAATAATAGACACCCCAATCTATAAGATATATTAGGTCATCTTTAATAGTACATTATTGCATAGGTCGTTATGGTTATGGTTGTGGACTCCTTTTTCCGCACTTAGTCCGTGTAGGTCGGACCATTGTGCGTTGCATAGGTCGTGAAGTAAGGGATTGCTGGAAGAGTTTAGGGCAGACGGATAAAACGAGTCCTGCAATCTAAAATAATAGTTTATTAGGAAAACCATGTTTATTTTTACTTAAAATTCAAAATTAATATAAAATTTGAATCCTTATCCCTGAATTAGTCGAAATCGAGTGTAATAGCGATTATACGCAAAATCATTTTTTTATTAAAATTCAAAATTGAAACGCTAGGACCACATTCCACATAGCTTGTAAGATTAGTTACTCTTAGGACAACTAGATGATGCCGGATGTGCTCGATATCGACACAAACCACAACCACACTTTGCTTTTCCCGTGGCTTTAAAAAAAACGAATCCTTGTGTTTTGTATTGCCTAGAGTTTTAAGAAAACACTAAGAAAGTAAAAAACGAGATTAATGAAATCTAGCCAATTTAATATATGTAGTTTATGAACGCGTAACTAGATGGCGCTAGTAAGCCCAATATTATACGGCCCTGAAGCCTGAAAAATACAACACATCGTGTATCATGCTGTCAGTAATATACGAAATGTTACTTTTAAAGTAAAACCTCAGGCATGCTAATGTATTTAAAGTGTTTACCCAATTTCCTGGTAGATGTCGCTGTAATATCCGAAACTCGGCTATATTAAATTGTAGAACGCGCTGTTAAGATTTTTCCTGACTTAATGACCCGAGGCACCTACCAATGTTGTTTAAGCGAATTAGGAGTTGAGCGGTGTACGCTTGGTGTACCTTACGGGACCTTCTTGGCTATATATAGAATAGTTGTAATTAGGAGTAGAGTGGAGTACGTTTGGTGTAACTTACGGGACCTTAGCGGACCTTCCTAGATATATATAGAATTGTTATAACCTAGGATAGCGCCGACTAAAATAAACTGCTAGCTGCCGTAAAACGTGTTTGATTCCACCTGCGCACCGCACGCCCCACCTCACTCGAAGACCCTACTTCACATCTGGCGCACAAGTGCACAACATGAGGGCCGAGCAGTAACGTAACAAGTCTACATGCCTGCAGTTACAAGACGACAAGCTAAATATATGGAAGGAAACATGGCTGTAAATATAACAGAGAGTCAGTTCCAGTAGACAGTCCGATCCAGCTTGCAAACTGACAGCCAGAAGGGCCGACTAGAGCTTCTGCTACGAGGCAACGAGCACGTGTTTCAGTTCAACAAGGAGCCAACCACCATGGCGGAGCAATTCATACAAACAGCAGAACATGGTCCAGTCTCTGTTCCACTATACCGACTCTCGCCGCCACGTAAGGAAATATTGAAGACTAAGATACAGAAGATTTTGGATGAGAAGGTGATCGAACCGTGTTTCTCTGCATGGGCAGCTCCTGTGGTCATGTTACCCAAGAAAGATGGCAGTACTCGGGTATGTGTTGACTATCGACGCCTGAATGCAATTACGGTACCAGATACTTACCCGATACTTAGGATTGACGACCTGCTACACGCTGCAAAGCTCAGTGCCTTCATGACCACCCTCGACCTCCGAGCGGGATACTGGCAAGTTAAGGTCAAAGATGAAGACCAGGACAAGACCGCTTTTATCAGGATGCCTTTTGGGTTACGCAACGCACCCGCGACTTTCCAGTGATTAATTGATCGAGTCCGGGTGAGCCTGCAAACTATCAAGATGTTGGCTTATCTAGATGACCTCATCATATTTTCGGATAGTTTTGAAAACCATTAATCCGACTTGCACAAAGTATGCAAGAGGTTCAATGAAATCAACCTGAGCCTAAACCTAGACAAATGTAGTTTCTGCTGCGCAACCGTCAAGTAATTAGGGCACTTCATAACCCCTGAAGGTTTACAAGTCGATCCACAGAAAGTCCTTAAGCAACAGTTACTCTCCTTCTTGCAAACATGTTCCTGGTACAGGCGATTTATCCCGAATTTTGCAAAAATAAGTGAACCATTGTCGCGCCTAACCAAAAAGAAACAAACTTGGTAGTGGGGGACTGAGCAAGAGGAAGCCTTTTGTACGCTGAAAACTTGCCTCACAACCGCGCCGGTCCACACGCAAGCGGACGAGTCAAAGCCCTATATAATCAAGTCTGATGCAAGC
This sequence comes from Epiblema foenella, assembly GCA_963556455.1. Lineage (NCBI taxonomy): Eukaryota > Metazoa > Arthropoda > Insecta > Lepidoptera > Tortricidae > Epiblema > Epiblema foenella. The sequence goes on from OY747104.1 coordinate 10,759,876, forward strand.
AGTTACGCCCTTGGGGCCATTCTGGTCCAGGGGGAGGGGCAAGACGAGCACCCAGTGGAATATGCTAGTTGACTACTGATACCGGCGGAGAGGAACTACACAACCACAGAAAGGGAGGCGCTTGCCGTGGTTTGGGCTATGGGCCATTCGTAAATTTCGGGGGTACATTGAGGGACTCCCCGTCACGGTGTACACGGACCACCAAGCCCTCAGATGGTTAATGACACTGAAGTCGCCGACAGGCCGCCTAGCGAGGTGGCCCTTGCAAATACAAGCGTACGACGTCACGATTAGATACCTGCCAGGTAAAACAAATGTGACAGCCGACCTTCTATCCCGCCCTTTCTGCCACCAGGAAAGCGCTGAGAAATGTGAGATCTGCACTGTAACGGTTACCTACTCTGTTACCCGGAGTCCTGCGGAGATCCGCCAAGAACAGTTGCGAGATGAACACGTCGCGAAAATCATACGAGTATTGGAAAGCGCTGACAGCGAAAATGCCGTGTACTGGAGTACTAAAGGTTACCTGCTAAACAACGGTTTATTATACAGATACAAACCCAATGAGTGGGAAGATGCGCATTGCGCAGCTAGTGGTACCACAGCATGAATGGGCAAACGTATTGACGACATACCACGACCACCCTCTCGCTGGACACTATGGCGTAGAGAAGAGATACCAGAGGATCGCTGGGAGGTACTATTGGAAGGGTATGCACAAGTACATAGAATCCTAAGTAAAAAACTGTTTGCCCTGCCAGAGATACAAACCAACCAACCTGAAACCTGCTGGTTTATGGTTTACTCCAGATGATGGCTTTGAACAAACGATTTGAGGTGGTTGCTTTCAACCTGTTTGGTCCTCTGTCCACTACAAAGAGGGGAAATATATGGATTTTTGTCGTGAAAGATGTAGCCACTGGCTGGGTAGAGTTGCTCCATCTACAGACAGGCAACGCGTAAAATTGCGCTACCCTGTTGGTAAATGAGATTTATCTCCGCTACGGGCTCCCACGCAGGCTCATAAGTGACAACGGTCCGCAATTTGTAAGCGCAACTATGCAACAGGTCACTTTCTGTTTAGGACTTAAGCATCAATTCACTCCCGTCTACCACCCAGCGGCTAATTCGGTAGAAAGAAAAAACCGCGACCTTAAGGTGCAACGAGCCATATTAGTCCAGGAAGACCATGCTAACTGGGACGAGAAATTGCCTGCCAAGAGGTTCGCGATGAACACAGCCACTAGTCTCGTTACCGGGTACACTCCGGCGTATCTAACATTCGCTCGGGAACTAGGACCCCAGATGATAACGACAAAGACCTACGTGAAGTGATAGTGTCCGAAAACTTTGTACCTGAAATTACCCCGAAACTTCTCCTAATGGCAGATACGCTAAAGAAAGCTAGAGAAGTCCGAGAAATAAAAGAGGAGCAAAGAAAAGAAATTGCTGATAAAAATCGGCGGGAAACCCCAATCTACGAGAAGAATGACCTTGTGCTGGTGACCACGCACACCTTAAGCAACGCTGCTAAAGGAGTCAGTGCCAAATTCGCACCTCGACGAGATGGGCCTTATCTGATAAAAGAACGTATCGGCGCCTCCACATACATTCTGGCCACCCCTGAAAAACCTGACGAATCCATTGGGATATACCATGCGAAAGACCTGAGTCCTTACCGGAGTAGCGACGATGCATCCTTGACAACAACTGTACAACCCCTACGGAAGAGAGAGAGGCCAAGGAAGGCACCCCTGTGCCCATCGCGAAGACCACAATAAGCAGGCGTGGTCGACCAAAGAAAACAACACAAACCCAGTGAAAATTCTCCTGTCACCTTGCCGGGTCGTCTGCAGTTCCAGAGGGGGAGAATGAAAAGCTAGGACCACATTCCACATAGCTTGTAAGATTAGTTACTCTTAGGACAACTAGATGACGCCGGATGTCCTTGATATCGACACAAACCACAACCACACTTTGCTTTTCCCGTGGCTTTTAAAAAATGAATCCTTGTGTTTTGTTTTGCCTAGATTTTTAAGAAAACGCTAAGAAAGTAAAAAACGAGATTAATGAAATCTAGCATACCGTTATATTCCGCTACCGAAAAATTTCTTTTGCGGTATCGAAACCTAACGAAACGGTATGACGTCATACCGTTTTAAAACGCTACCTTTATTTCCCGTATATGCAGTCCCTGATTCGAGCACAGTGTTTTTATTTATCATAGATTTTGTTTTGTTTTTAATGTCGTAAGTATGGTTACATCGTCTAGTATAGTGGTGGTTGGCAGTACGTAATTTTTCCTTTTTCAGTTAGTATTAGTAAGCAAATTTAAGAAGTTAGAGCAGCGGGCAATAATTGTTTTTCTTAGGTTTTACATACATTACTTCTTGGCCTAAGACCATGTAGGGAGCCATAAATAAGAAACTTCATTTCTTCATTTCGTAATATGTGTTAACACTAGATATGAGCGCCGATGGACAAATAGCCGGCGGCGGCGCGCCGATTAAAATCGGTCGGTGACGGCGGCGTTCGGCGGCGTGACCCTGGAAATCTATAGGTTGTTATAAAACGAAAAGAAAACCAAAAATTTTGATAGAGACATGTTTATTCTAAAGTAAAATCAATGTATAATTAACATTTTTATGAATAATCAACAATTACTAAATATAAAAATAAAGAAAATATGGCCAAAACTTCTAACATTTTGGTAGAAAAAAAATCAAAAATAGTTATATATGATTTTGGAGATCAAAAGCGTTTCAATAGTAATTAAGCTTTAATACTCTTAACACCGACTTATGGTTGTGGCAGTGGGAGGTAAGTACAACAATCTTTAGAACTATAATATAACTGATTAACTGTATACAATATACAATCGCATAATAATAAATGCATATGAGATATTCTTATATCATTTTAAACAGGAAAAAAATCAAAAATGGCCGTGTTAAATAGGTATTTCTCAGTTTTTGCACACAGTTTGAAAGGTAGCAAAATACTTATGAATGAATAAAATAAACAGAAATACAATGTTCATAAATACTTACTTGGAAAAGAAGTCATTTTCATTTTTATTTTTTTCTTTATTCAAACACACACTGCAGAACACTTGGTCACTGAGACTGCTAAAATCATAACCCTTTGGCGTTGTCATAGGTAGGTAAAAAGAAACACTTCAGAAGGTAATTAAATAAGAAAAGTCATGGTTGCTTCATCATTTTATATTATTACATCCCACATGGGATTATCAATATATGATACAAAATCAGAATAATCCATATAATCATGCATACTGCCAGCCAAACGGTGAGATTGTGGTAATTTTGTATTGTGTTCTGTAGTATACAGGTCCCTATATATTTCTTTCCAATCCTTAGAACCTGTTGCAGGCAGATTGGTGAAGTCTCGTTTACATAATTCATGCCACAGAGTCTCATTGTCAATTAAACAATTTAATTTTTTACATAACACTGATAATTTAATAATGTCATGAACAGGGAGGTATAACATTATCTTCAAAAACACTTCTTCCGGTATGCCAATCAAACTAGCACTGGGATATCCTAATTGAGTAAGAATTATACTTTTAACTACAGACAAGATTTTGTTTTTAAACACAATAGACAGATGTTTCAAGTCCCGGAAGATCATAGGAATTTTCGATGCTTGCGGTGAGACAACATATCTACTGACTGGTAAACAAACTGAATATGTATCAGATTCCAATTTGTTTATCACAACATTGACCAGCACCATTGCTCCCAGAGGGCTCATTATAAGTTTGAGAGGAAAGCTCGTCATGCCTGGCATAGAAAATACAGCTTCATAAATAGCAGAGTTACTCTTCCACTTGGACAACTGTTCGGCATCAAAAGATTCAACATCGTACATCAGTCCATCACTACTCATAGGCAGAAATCCATTCTCAATCATTAAAACTATAATCAATATAAACATGTAATCTTTTTGTGTGGATTCGTGCGCGTTGTTTTGCGACTGTATTCTGATTATTATTTTCTCCAGCAGAGGCGATATAGTTTCTGTTGTGCTTTCTTCTAATGTACAGTTCATTTTCAAAAACTTTATGAAGTTAGCTCATGTTCTTAGTATTCTTCTGTTACCAAAATTTGCAGAGCGTAATTCTTGTTTCTAATTATTCAAAAACCAGTTCAGAGCAAAAATATTCCAAGTCACGAACTGACATCTGTCAATTGTTGCGAACGTGTACGTTCGGATACCATGTACTCATTCATTATATTTTCTCCGATGTGTGCACAGTTAACCTTCACGGTATAGCTAGGTGACTTATATAAAGCTGTATTCGGTTTTAAAAGTACCTACTTATAGAGTCCGACCACGCTAACTCTGCAAGGAATAATTTGGTAACACTGTGCATTATACGTCATATTTGTAAGAAAATGTGACGCTTGAGGTAGTGTTGCCAAATTATTTCAATGCAGATTTAGCGTGGTCGGACTCTACGCTTGGATCCCAGTTACATTTCGGAAACACTGATCAATTTCTAACTTTTTTTAGGGTTCCGTACCAAATGGTAAAAAAGGAACCCTTATGGTTTCACTTTGTCTGTCTATCTGTCACTTCGCTAAATATTATCAGGAACTACTTATGCTATTGATTGGAAATTTGGAATAATTATAAAGAAGGGACGCATAGAACATGGCTGTTTTTTATTATTTCTTTTTAATTTGTGTGAAAATTGACAGATAAAATGGGGTTGAAATTTTGCTTTTTTTTGAGTGCTTTTTATTTTCTGTGAAAAATAACAGAATGGGGTTCAAGAGTTCAGAGTCTAGTGAATATGTCAAGTGGGGTGTCATATGAAAGGGCTGAGTTACACATTCTGAAACATTTTGAATTTTTTTTATGTCGTGTCATTTTCGATCTATCAGGGAAAACGAAAAAATAACCCCACCCCCTAGCTCCGAAGTTTACCAAAGGAAAACATGTGGCATTATTACATAACATTAATATCACTGTCTATTTTACAGGAAAAATATAACCATAGCTCCATCTAGTTTTTCTTTTTTTATCATCAAAAATCTTCTATACTAAGTTTGTAATTTAATCACGTTTACATCTATTTTTATTTCATAAATTCCTACTGCTGTGGTAATGCTGAAAGTATCATCTTTCAAATAAAGAAAAAAAAATTGAAATCGGTTCATGCGATAATGAATAATTATCTTTCAAAAACCACCATACAAATACGCCGATAGATAGCGCTATACCCATGACGTTCCCGCACCAACCTCAAAATTAAGTTGGTTTTAACAGGAAAAAGGGAAGGTAATTTCAAAGAAAAAAAAAATTATTAAGATTTCAGTATTACAATGTACGTAATTATAAACATTATCACCAAATTACAAGTCATAGGTCAACGGGAAGTTAAAAAATTATTCGGTTCAACATTTTGTGACAGACGACGTACGGATGGGTGGATGGACGGAGAGATGGACGGGACGCGTGAGTGACAGCAATAGGGTTCCGTTTGGCCCCTCAGGGTACGGAACCCTAAAAAAAGAATACAAAACAATTCTAAGACACTGAATTTTAGCTGATTATCTTACTCAGTATGCTATCTGCTTCTGTATTGAAATAGTATGCATGCTGTATGCCTCTTTTAAAGAGAGAGAGGTCTATTTCTGATGTTGATAGAACTGTTGGTACAACATTTCATAAATATACTAAGCTGATTTAGAACCTCGTAAATTCAAGATGAAAATCAAATTTTATATTTTACTATCAACATTTTCTTTAAATTGATGATATGATTGGAAAGTGGTATTAAGATGAAGAACCAATATTATTTCCAAAATAGACTGATCATGAAATGACTTTGTTTAAAAATTTAAAAACCCATGACCTGTTAACTTAAAGAGTTTATTTCAAAACAAATATTTGGGGATATTCTTAGACATATAAATCTTGCCTGCTCCTGGTTCATCAATGCTAGTACTAGTGGTATTATACAATAAATATCACACTACCAATGAGAATAAAAATAAATTGTAGGTGTCCCAAGTTTCAAATCTGATTTGAAACACAAATTTTAAATAAGTACAATCATATGGTACCTACATAATCTAATGGTACATTTAATATATATACATTTTGTGCTCCTATAGTTTTACTAAGAATGGGCATGATAACATGTAACCTGGTATCCTGATGAAGAACTCCTAAAAAGTTGAGAATGAAAAGAAGCATGCATTGATATTTTGAGTTAGCTACTTCACATTACATTCATTGTTTGTAACCTCAATAACTGCTCATCTCATGCAATGTCAATCAATAAATAGACTTTGGTTATAGTATAGATAGTTCCATCCCTGAACAAACACCCCATTACATTATGGACCAAATGCTTAGCCCAAAGAATATTAAAAAATAATCCTGACATTTTTTAATACACTGAAAGTTATAGGTTGCCTAAGCTATTGTATGCTCACAGGAAGGGTTCCATGCCAAACATTTTATATATATAATTTAATTAGACAATTATGTCTTGAATAAGACCAATTGATATCATGAAAAATTAAGGGTCATAGTGTTTTAGATTACTGTAAAATAAAGACTGTGTTATTTATAGACTTTTTTTCAACACCTATTTTTCACAGTTCTGCACAGAGTATGTCGCCTTAAACAAAGTTTTACAATTCAATAATTATGATTAGGTGTTATATGTTATATTTAATCATATCAAACTGTATTTAATAGTAAATGTGTATCCTTATAATTATATTTCTTTTAGACATCCCTATATAGATTACAATATTGCATGGTTTTTTAATTAACCCGTTTCCGCCCGAGAAAAAAAAACAATGACATTGTTTTATTATTTGCCCGGAGATGATGGCTTACTTGATTATTTATAAGGTGAACGGTTGATACATTTATCCTACCAGTAACAATTTATTGTTATTTTACTTTTGCACAATCTTCACTAATAACTGGTAGTGTAGAAAAAAGCACTTCTTGGTAATAACTGATAATAAGTACTATCGTATAACATAATTTTCTTTGTTGTTATTTTACTTATATATGTATGTAATATTAGCAAAAGTTAAATCTCACACAATAGTTGATGAAAGGATAAGCCACAAGGTTAAAATATACACATTACTTAAATTTAAATAACTATTAAATGAATAGCTTCTCGTATTATATAAAATTCGGCTCAAAGCAAAGATATGTAACATGTAGGTGGAAGAAATAGTCATTGATGACTTAATCTGACTGGACAAATTAGGTTAGGAAAACAACTATACTTTCAACAACGAAATAAACGACATTACGTGCGAAATCAGACTCACCAGTATTTCCACCGCTAACTTGTTTCTTGTTGTTTTTTAAATATCCATCCAAATCAAGATTATTCGAACTTTTGTCGCTGTCACTAGCCATTGAAAGGTTTCACTTTAATAACTAAAAATTAATTGAAAGTTGGGTTGCATATTTACATTGTGCACTATTTGTTCAAAGTCAACGGAAAATGAACGTAATAGATGAAATTGTATTTAATCAAAATAATAAAAACACATTAAATACATGTTTACACCCTCACTCAACGTTCAACAATCGTATTTGAAGTACGTTCAAATTTCAATGTATGTCAGATTTTTTATAAATATTTAGTTTTATTATGAGCAATTTCTTTTTTCAAAATCTACGTAATTTTGTAGTTATAATGTTATCGTGATGCGGATATTTCTATGAATTTATTAGCAAAAATTGGAAAATTAATGTTTTTGCACTATACACAGACTTACCAGACACGACAAGCAAATAATAATACCACTACCAAGTGAGATGGTCATATGCAACTTTGTATAAGAGCGACAGAGAGTTACATACATTTCATTTGTTATCCCTGTAATTGTTTCACTTCTTTTTGTCGAGCACAATTTATTTTATATGACAGTTGTGCACAATGAGGGCTATCGCGTATGAATTCGCCGCTAGAGGCGCTAGTGTAGCGTGAGGTCTCCGAAATGTCAAATGTCACTCGTTGTGGTTGCGCTACGCGGGTTAATATTTAATTGAAATAATATCGTAAATATTTTGCAATACCTGAGCTTGATTATGGCAAATATGAGTTACGGGTCAATGACTGTCAGTGCTTTGAGACAGTTTTGTCTTTCGGAAACTTATTTCCTCCTTGTTTTTCGAACAAAACGGGACTGCCCTATAATGTGGGATGATCGATATCTTTACGGTACGGTTTTAAGGTATTAAATATGATTTAAACGTAAACTTCGTTCTCATGCCCATAATAACCAATAACAATTTTTAACAGCTGGACCTTACTAGACTGTGGCGCCAAGTGGTGAGCATAAAAACGATAGCCCTCATTACGTCAAGCAAACGATAACCCGCCCAAGTTAAGGAGGTAATCTTAGAGTATAAATATTTCTAAAGAGCTGCTATACGCGTGCCGCAACGAGGGACGACAACAGAGTACATACCTCCCGTGGGGTGACCATGTCACTAAAATTACCCCATGGCTTCTGTTTATTTTGTATAATTCGACTCATTATAGACATTATGTAATTGATCAGCGGGGCTAGAACAACTGCCGCTGCGACGCGACGCGAATAGAGAAAAATCTACGCTCCTCTTTCTATTCCACACAGTTTGAGCGAGACAGGAATCGCCGAGTCGCGCGAGATACGACTTGGCAGCAAGTTGTGCTAGTCTACCTGGTATGAGCGATAGAAGAAGTAAGTTGCTTGTTTGAAATAATTGAAAAAAGAATACTTACATGTATAACGACAATATGACCGGTAAGTTAAGAGAATCGCTCAGCGCCCAGTGTTACTTAATGGTATTCCATGCTAAATAACTTCGTTAAAGTGTATAAGTTAATTATTACGTGGAAGTTATTGTAGGTATAATGCTCCGAAATTGGGTACAAGTTATTGTCACTAATAGGTATAACCGTCGTCTCCCGGCGAAAAAATAAACAATATTATAGCATTTTTTTGATATGATCCCTGGGATCCCAGGGACCGGTAGACGATGAGTTAACAAAACATGTACCTACTTTATTTATGGTGCTTGTCATGCTTGTGCAAGCGAGATAGCTTTCCATACCTTTCTGACATTTGAGTGGTTTGGCGTGTAAGTATAGATTTTAAAGTGTGTAGATGCAATTTTAATTAGAAAATTGCCGTGAGTCTCAGATATATTGAAATATAGTAAACGGACCCTCGCCAACATTTATTTAGCAGGCAGTGCTAGACGAGCTGCCATCGCGACTGGTTCTTATTGACTACGGACGACGTATTGGTCTGAAACATGTTGATAATTTCAATATGTCCGACTCACGGAAGTTCTCTAATTGATGATGCACTTTCTTAACTACTCAATTACATATATGTAAGGCGAAAAAATAATTACACTAAGGAACTAAATGGCAAACAAATACACATTCATACATTTATTATACATATAAGATTTTTTTAAAGAGTGGACGGTAGATTCAGGAACCTGATCGGGGCACTTACTGACCTTTGAATAATATTAATTTTGTGTATACTTTTCTAATACTTTCATAAGTGATTCAGACCACCACGCCAAACAGAAAAGAAAGTATTAGAAGAAGAAGAGTTTATACTCTTGATAGTGTTTTGCGGAAGCAATGCAATTCGAGATTCTTTGAACACAATCAGCTGTTTTAGACGGCTTCCAGTTTTGCCGACCTGCCGCTGCTATCCACTTATTTCGGGTAGAATCATTTAGTGGAAACCTAGAAAAGAAAATTATATATTTGCTTGTCCATTTCTAAGAAATACTACAATTTTGCTGCTACATAAATTTAAACATAATAAAATTGACAAGTGTTATTTTTATAGAACTCTAAATTACCATATAATTGGGCTACTTTTAAATCGTATTAGCTGGTATCCCTAAATGGATTGCAGGGAAGCTAAATTAAGAACAGATTTAAACATTTCTGACAGCTTACAATAAACAACCTACGTAATTTAGGCGGATAATAACGTCGACAAAAATTTTCTAACCTAAAATCACCAATGTAAACAATGTTATTATTTCAATATTAATCGCTTTATTTTACAAGATTTGGAATGAAACATAATTGTACCAATAAAATAACACATATTGCGCTTAGATAAAGGTATAAAATAGTATAATTACGTGTGAAAGGTTACATTTTCTTCGCATCTTTCTCTGCGGCTTTTACAGCCGATCACGCTGCAAACTACCATTGTTTTATAGAAACTGTACCACAAAAACCCTGATCTATATCATTTGTTGCCCAAAGCACTATTTTATGCACAACAACATTAATTAATTCAGTTAGTTTTTGAGATGACACTTCTGACTACCTTTTGTTGAGCCCAACGATGCTGATTTTGACATTGTGCCCAATAACAAAAAGTGGAACTATGACAAAGACAGCAAATGATACACATCTCTCTGGCGCACTTAGCGAGATTTGTATATGACCTTCTCGCTTGGAACTGGTATTATTATTACCGAGTCACGTCTGTATTTATTATAAGTCTGTGGAGGTAATTTTTGGTAAACCGGCAGCCATTTTAAACCAATTCTCAATTTATCTGCGTAAGACCTTTCCTGTCACTCTTGGTGGCACGCGTTTAGGATCTCTATAGAAATATTTATACTCTAAGGCACTATATTTCGAAATGTCACCACAGATTATAAAATGAATGGAACATAATGGGAAATGAATACCGGAAATAGCTGTGGATTGCCTGAGGCCCCAAAGAGTATAGGGTAACAGCACCAGTGGCCAGCCAGGAACCAGTGGTCAGCCTTTTGCGTCGTTTATTGGTCATAAATATCGCTACAATTAGAATAAACGAATCACGTGTACTTAAATAGAAACTTTGATTCCTCATTGGTTAATTATGTCACACGATAGGTGCGGCAGGGGATCAGGGGGGAAATAAACTGGTTCATACAGGTGTCGGCGGTTGAAAAGAGCAGTAGTGTCATGTCCACCATCTTTATTACTTCGCGTGATGTTCTCTTAAAAGGTAAGAAAAAACGTGTTTTATTATTAAATGTGATAGTCTTTTATGCAATTTGGCTTTATGTATTAGTTTATGTATTGAATTATATTAAATTTGAATAAAAATATCGCTGATTTACGTAAATATTGTGGGGGCTGACCATTGGATACTACTTTTTTATAAAAGATCCAATGGTCAGCCCCCCGGGGCTGATCACTGGGTTCTTGAATTATTTTTAAAATTGCGAGAAAAGGCCGTCATTAGAACCGTTAAATTTAAATTTTCAAATTTAGTAAGGCATGTTCTTTCATATTCCTCAAAAAACCCAGTGGTCAGCCGCATTAAACATTTTATTTTTACGCGGCTGGCCACTACGTGTTGCCGATCCAGTATTCAGCCCTGATCTAGCTGGGTACAAACGAAGATACTGTTAACTGACCACCCATAGACTTTAATACGTTGCGACATGGTTTATGTTCGTTTGAAAAATGTACACAACAGTGTCTTCGATTGCACCCATTTAGATAGTATTTTTAAGGACGTCGGTAGACTACATTTTAGTTTTACCTGAAATAGTTATAAACTGTATTTAGGTAGTTTGTATTTCATTAATTGAGAAGGTATCTATGTAAATAATTTTTGATAAATAATTCAGTATATTTTTCAGCCCAAAATTCCGCTAAGACAAACGTATCCTCCAGAGAAACTCTTTTCCGCCATGGAAACCATACGAATTGCCGATAAAAGAGGCTAATAGAACGTTCGGAGTTCCTCGAGGCACACTATAAGATCGTCTCCATCTACGTATCCCAGAAGGCCCAAGAAAAATGGGTCCGGATTCCATTTTAAATAAAGCAGAATAAGGTGGATTGGTGTCAAAAATTAACAAAATTTGGGTTTCCCTTAAAGACTGACAATTTATTAAATACGGTCCTAAGAAGACCTAGTCTTTTCGTAAAAGACAGACAAGGAAAAAAATGGCTTAAATCCTTATTTCGAAGAAACCCTTAAACCCCTGGCCCAATAAAGCGATAGGAGTGCGCGGTTGGAGAGTAGCCTGGGGAAAATCCAGAGGAAAACCTCCGGCACGACCACGAGCGTGGCTTGTAGCACTGGAATACTCTAAGAGTTTGCGCTCCAGTGAGATTGGTTGAGCGGTTTCAACCGAATCTGAGGTGTGAAACCCTTCTTTACCTATACGAACAGCTGACGAAATTTCTAAGGGACGAGCAGTAATAACTGAGAAATGTATAAGAAAGTGGTTTCAAGACTTGACAGAGTTTTGAGTTTTTTTTGTTTTAATAATTTAGCTATAAGAAATAAGAGGGACCTAAATAATATCGTTGATTTTGATATAAACAATGCTCATTTGTGAATGTGGGCCTCTTAAATAAGCTCAGAGTTGCTCAGCGTGCGATGGAGAGAGCTATGCTTGGAGTTTCTCTGCGGGACATGATCCGAAACTCGGAGATCCGCAGAAGAACGAGGGTTACTGACATAGCTCAGAGAATCTGCAAGTTGAAGTGGCAGTGGGCGGGCCACATTGCTCGTAGAACCGATAACCGTTGGGGAAGAAAGGTTCTCGAGTGGCAGCCTCGCACGGGAAGACGGAGCGTTGGACGGCCTCCCACTAGGTGGACTGATGACTTGGTCAAGGCAGCGGGGAGTCGTTGGATGCGGGTGGCTCGCGACCGTGTGCTGTGGCGCTCCTTGGGGGAGGCCTATATCCAGCAGTGGATGTCTTCCGGCTGAATGATGATGATGATGAATGCTCATTTTGATCTTATGCTTATTCATAGTTATAAGGGCTGAATACTGGGTTCATCGAGGCTGATTATTGGATTTTAGAGGCTGACCACTGGCAAAAAGTGCCATTTTTAGTTTGAATTTAAATAAATATTTTATAAAGAGAAAGATTGTTTTTGATATATGTTGTTTAAAAACTAGAATAAACAATTAATCCAATCATGTACTACGTTTCATTTTCCGACGAATCCTTTAAAAATGCCAGCTTCCCAAACTTCAAAAAGTCGTTATGAGGCTGACCACTGGTGCCATTACCCTAATAAGTATATTGGGAAGGGCTTACCGCGGACCACAAACGAAATTTTCCCTCCTGAACTTGCATTTGCAAACATTGCAAGATAAACCAAAATTGTAAAAAAAGGGAATCATCTCACTGTTAAATTTTCCTCTTCTATGGCGTGGAATATTTTAAATTCTTGAGACGTTCGGCCGGTTAAGTCATAGTCGGCGTAACGATAGAGTCAGAGGGGCTACCGCGAACCACAAGCGAAGTTTTCCCTCTTTGTCTCACTAATGTGCAAACTAACAAGTGCGAAAATTTCGAATGCCGTTCGCGGTAGCATTCCAGAGCCACCCTGCGGCGCTACCGCGACAGCAAATGAAGTTTTCTCTCTCTTTCGCACTTGCAAGTTTGCATATAAGTGAGACAGAGAGGGAAAACTTCGTTCGTGGTTCGCGGTAGCCCCTCTGGCTAATGAAAGCTGAGACTGGAAAAGAGCGGAAATTTTTAAAAATCCACTTTATGCAACACTGTGTATAATGTGACAAAACAATTATGATACTTGGGCAACAAAATAAAATGATCGCACTACATAGTTCAGTACATACTGTGCTATAACATTATAACCAAAACGTAGATTTATGATTTATTGATAGATTTATTATATTTAAATATTCCGAGTCTCTTATGGAAGTAGCAATAATATACTATGATACGATTTGTTGTATCCTGTTTCTAACCCGTATGCCCGTAAAGGATCATGCAATGTTTGTCTCCATTGACACGGAAATTAAGTGACGTTTGAAACATTTGATGTAGATATCATAGTTGCCATTTAAAAAGTTTTAAATCAATCTCCGTCTCAGCGTGGTCTCAGCTTTCCTTAGCCAGACTCTACTGAAAGGTGCTTAAAGCGTTCCACACCAAGGGCGGATCCACCGTTATGGGCATAATGGGCATGCCCACAACAACCCTAATGGACTTGTGACGTCACACTGAGGGTCTATTGAGATCTGATGATAATAAACGATATGCCTTAATAAAATTTAAAAAACCTGCCAAGTGCGTGTTGGATTACGCACAATGAAGAGTTCCGTACAGATACTTACTTTTTTGAACCTGACTGCGATAGGCGGTTGGAGATTAGCGTAGGGAAAATCGAAACCGCTGACCACTAGGGTCATACTAGTGAGCCCGCTGCGTGCAAACCGCGCCAGCTTGCGTCGGCCCTAAAGTCTAACCGATCTTTTTAAAACCGAGCCTAAGGGTTTACGCTCCAGTGAGATTAGTTGAGCGGTTTCGCGCAGCGGCAAATCAACGTCGTTCATGACTCATGATTGTCATGAGCGAGTACTCCGACTCGCACTTGCCCGATTTTCGGGTAACTGTGACCAAAGAGAATATAACCACTACGTTCTAAGAGACGGGACTTCGAACTAGGTTTTGGATGACAGTGACATTGTCATTGTATGACATTAAATAAATAAATAAATAAATATTAGAGGACAATCTTACACAAATCGAACTAGCCCCACAGTAAGCTCAAGAAGGCTTGTGTTATGGGTACTAGACGACGATATATTTAATAGATATAAATACTTAAATACATAGAAAACATCCAAGACTCAGAAACAAATATTCATGCTCATCACACAAATATTTGCCCTGACCGGGATTCGAACCCAGGACCGTCAGCTTCACAGGCAGGTGCACTACCCACTAGGCTAAACCGGTAGTCGACATTGACGTAGAGTTTGGCCAAACATTCAGTACCACAATAAAATAAAAAAAAGGAAATAGGTAATGCCAACATAACTATACCACTGTAACTTTGATGTAGTACGGTTAACTATATCGATATCGATAAATGATGACTAGTGACGTCGTGGGTTCCATTTTTATAAAAATCCCAGTTAGAGGGCGTCCATTATTTACGTGAGATGTTTTTGGCGGGAGGGGATCGAATTTTGCCTAAAACACCTCACATTAATAATGGATGCTCCTTTATTAACAATTGGGGTTTGAATCCATTCTCAACTGGTTAGGTTATGACGACTACACTAGGACGTCCATGCGCTTATTCCGCAGTGGGTAGGGCTAGAAATAAATAAAATAAAAAAGTATAAAGTTGTGTCGCTTTAAATATATTAACCATCACTTTAGACGACTTTTCTTTCGGTTAAAATCTTTGGGTTGAAAGTGGGCACCGCAAACAAATTTTAATTCGTTCAACTTCTCAATCGGAACGTAGGCTAGGTCTTCATTGCCAATCACTTTCACCCACTGTCTTCCACTGAAAAATACCAGAGTTCTATATGATAAGCTAGTTATCGATATGTTACGGCCAACACTAGTATGTATAGTATACGAATAAAACTAAATTGCAAATAACGCTTCTTATTTTGCTTACATGTAACTTGCTGTGGTATGTACATATTAATAGATAATCTCCAATTAATTGCTTACCGGTCGTGATCTAAAGGAAATCTTGCCATTAATTTCCTTTTCTCGTCATCTTTCCGACCGGCACGAAAACCATAAATAACACATACCCTATAGCCTGAAGTAGTCCGTGGCATGTTGAAAAACACACTGCCTTCTTACTACATGCTTTTTCTCTTTAAATTAAGGTTTCTATCGTTTATAAATACCAAAATAACAACACACTACGAATTGATCAACAAGGAAAGAATATGGCGATCACTCAAGTTGAACTTGAACGGAAGTGACCAGAGGTGACATTGGCATGTGACTGAGATGGATTAACTGAGGGGGCGAGATAGCAGTATCCGCCATTATTTTTTGGCCAAATTCCATACAAAAGTGACCTTTTGTAAAATTTGTTCCTAGTTGCGCGAGCCTGCTTAGAACGTAGTGGTTATATTCTCTTTGCTCTATGCTTTCTTGCACTATAGAGACAATAAACCTAGGAATACACTGTTCCGATCCCATGTACGCAACGTATGCAATGCTTTATTGAAATCTGGACCATGACAATTGTATGCTTAGAAACACATGAAACGTTGTGTGTGACAAGTGTTTCTAAGCAAACAAATTTCAGGGTTACTCCAGATTTTAATAATGCATTGCATACGTCGCGGACGTGGGATAGTGTGTCCCTAGCTTTAGTTCGGTCATTGACTCTTATCGTGTGTGACTTTATGCTTAGCGTCGCACTTCACTTCATTCCATCTTCATTCATTCATTTTATTTCTTCTACTCGACACTTAGGCTCTCTCGCTCACATTTACGTGACAGAAGTTGTATTGCTTTTGCTTTGTAAACTTGAATTAAAATTTAATTAACTGTGTAAATCACAAATTATTCGAACAATTGGGAAATTATCTATAGCGTTAAGTTACATGTTTTCTTTTACTACTGATCATTTGCTGATGTGATATTATAGAAATGTCATCGTATATGGCAGGTGTTTTTGATTTGGATTTAGATGTGGATCCAGATAATACAGTTAATGTTGGAGATTCAGACGACGACGATATTATTGAAGTTGATGAGGTATTTGTTTCACATTGAATTTAATCAACAAAGCCCTTGTGATGCTAACCTAAAAACATGACCAAGTTAATTTTCAATTACAGCTCAAGGATAAATTTCGTCATAGTTTAAAACTAACACTTGATGAATGAAATGTTGTGTATTTGTCTAGAATACAATTCACTGTAAAATTCATTGTTTATTTGATCTGAATCATATCTTAATGGATTCTCCTTGTTTTGACTGCAGGTTGATTACGAGCCCGAGTTACACGTGAATAGCATTGTTGAGTAAGTGAACTTAGTGCAACTTGGCTCTGTATTGCATGAGTGAATCATGAGATTAATTAAATTACAACATAGACATTTTGGAATATGTTATGGTTGAAAATTGCAGGTCTGAAGGTTCAGAGACAATTCAACTATCTGAAGACAATGTCAACCCAGGTCAATGCAAGCGTCTTGGCCCTCAAGATTTTGAATTGCGCAAAGTTTTGGGAAAAGGTGGATATGGCAAAGTGTTCCAAGTTCGCAAAATAACTGGCCCTGATGCAGGTGCTCACTTTGCTATGAAAGTGCTCAAAAAAGCTTCCATAGTACGAAATCAAAAAGACACAGCACATACAAAAGCAGAGAGAAATATTTTGGAAGCTGTTAAGGTATTTAAATGTGTTATTTGAAAATTTTATTTTTGAGTAAATTATTCAAACAATACCATTGTGACCCCGGGACTTATACCCTTATTCATTATCATCAATATTTCTTTTTTACTTTGACAGGTCTTCATGAGAAAGATATACTGTTAAGCAGTTTACACATGTGATATTTAGCTGTGTTTTAAATGGGCTATTCTTAGAAGTCTATGTACTATTGAGTGCCATAGCCCACTTAACATGTTTGATGTCAGATACACATGTTGTAGCATTTTAGTATGCAATAATAAATCAAAGGCATGGATTGTGTCAACTGTGCTGATTTGAGATGATGCATGCATAGTCTTAATGTTGATAATATTAGATGATTTGTGATTTTTTATTTCAGCACCCATTTATAGTGGAACTAGTATACGCTTTTCAAACAGGTGGTAAATTATACTTAATTTTAGAATATTTAAGTGGTGGCGAGCTGTTCATGCACCTTGAGAGAGAGGGCATATTCTTAGAGGACACAGCTTGGTTAGTATATCTGTACATTTTGCTCACTAACTGATATTCAACATTTGTTAGTTATTTGCAAGCAAATGGCAGGGCCGGTACTAGTGTGGAATGAATGGAGTTGCCATTCTAGGCGCCAGGTGCTTAGGGCCACCTAAATGCCGAATGTGAAAAAAACTTAAGAAAAATATAAAATTTTAGAATCATCTGAGTGGCTCGGAATGAATTGCTCCTCCCTTATCAGAGGCTAGAGCCAGTACTGGTAAAAGGGGCAACTTTGTCTACCAATAAAGACAGTTTCTTTTACGTTTGCAATTTATGTCATATGCACCCCATCATGCATTGCACACATGACAACAACAGAAGGAACATCAGACTACTCCTATATCAGACTACTCAATAAAATAAATGTTTTGTCTTCAAAATCAACTGATGTTCATATATTTTTCATCGATATTTCAATTTGAAGATATTAACCAATGTAATGTTTTCAGCTTTTATTTATCAGAAATTATATTGGCATTGGAACATTTACATAGTTTAGGCATAATTTATCGTGATTTGAAACCAGAAAATGTCCTATTGGATGCTCAAGGCCATGTTAAGCTTACAGATTTTGGATTATGTAAAGAACATATTCAGGAAGGCATTGTCACACATACATTCTGTGGCACCATTGAGTATATGTAAGTACATCCTCTATTTTGCATATAGATTTCACTTCTCTTGCTGACTATATTATGCATGTAATTTTTTTATATATCTGGGAATTGAAAAATCGGCCTTTTATATATACAGGGTGTACAATCCAAATGGGTCAGTATGGAGAAGTCGGAAACTATGAGAGACAGCGAGATTTGTTCTTAGGAACCATGACGTCGATTTTAGATTTAATAATAATTACATTCAAACTTTTTTATTAACTCTCATACATAACCGGGAATCGAACCTGGTCAATATTTTTGTAACCGCGTTAAGTAAAAAGGACCAAATTTGGCTATGAAATCTTGTGTAAACACAACTGACAGTAAATTAGACTAAAATGCCCACAGTTTTATTCATTTGCAAAAAGTCGTGAATAATATGAATCGATCATCAATTATCTGAAGAGACCACTTATGCATATCTTATCTGCATCGGTATTATGAATTACAAATAACGTTTATTTAAAATTAGAATGCATTTGTTCAGCGGGCGTACCAATTCATTTAAAATTTGAAAATGGAATACTGTTTTTGGAAACTTGGTTACTGTTTTCAAATTACGACACTGTAGAATATTTAACTACAGCCTTAGAAAACATTTTAACACATATGCACCCCATAAAAATACGAAATGCAATCTTGCGATCGTTACCCAAAAGAATTAATCTTTGTATTCAACAGAATGGCTACCATTTTGAACATTTACTGAAATAAAATAATTATCTTATTGGTGGGTTTTTCTTTCAATTATTTAAACAAGATTCCATTAGTGTTGTGCTTCTTGCGACTTGCAGAATTTATACACATTGATTTTGACCAGGTTCGATTCCCGGTTATGTATGAGAGTTAATAAAAAAGTTTGAATGTAATTATTATTAAATCTAAAATCGACGTCATGGTTCCTAAGAACAGATCTCGCTATCTCTCATAGTTTCCGACTTCTCCATACTGACCCATTTGGATTGTACACCCTGTATATATATATGTATAAAGGGCCGATTTTTTAATATAAATGGAGAAGTCCTGACTGACTGACTGACTCATCAACGCACAGCCGAAACTGCTACCGCTAGAGAGTTCATTTTTGCACAGTCGATTGTATTTATAACGTAGATTACGGATAAGATATGATTTTTTTTTTCGAAATTCTTCCCCTAAGGGGGTAAAGCGGAATAGTAGAGGCGAAAAGTTGATCCAATATGCCTGTGAACAAAATCTGTCATTATGAATACCTACTTTAAAAAGAAACCTAGCCGGAGGTGGACTTGGATATCCCCTGATTATAAAACAAAAAACGAGATAGATTTTATTCTGTGCAACAAACCAAAAAATATAACAAACAGAAGTACTAAACGACATAGCATTCCCATCAAATGACAGATTATTAAGATCCAATTTTAAGTTAAAATCTCCCCAATTAAGCAGAAAAACATTCAAATCAATAAGTACCTAAAACACCTAAAACCGAAAGTGAAAGATCTATGTACATCGAAAACCTAAATTAAAACCTTAACAAACACATGTATAATTCGAAATATAACAACAATGTTCAAACATACTATGAGATTGATAACTTAGAAAATATAATAAGAGTTAGTCTAAAACAAAAAATCAAATGCAAGAAAACAATAAACAACCAGGAGTCCTTAAGGAAACAACAATATCTTTAATAAACAAGAGATCTGAACTGATGAGGGAAAAAAATAAATCCAAAGAAATGAAAACAGAGCTGAAAAACTTATTTAAAATTACCAATAAAGCTATAAAAGATGATTACAATAACCATAGAAGGTCAGTCATAGAGAAAAATCTAAATATTTCCAGAAGCTCGAAGCGAGCAAACAAAGAACTAAACACACATAAAGAATGGATTCAAAAACTACACAATGGACAAAATGAAACAAAAACAAGACAGGACATCATAGAACATGCAACCACTTTCTACGAAGAGTTCTACAGGAAACCAATAGAAGACATAGACAATGAAGGCCACACAGACACCGAAGATTTTGGACAAGACAAAATAGAACCTATAAGCGATAAAGAACTAACCAGGTTTATAAAAAAACTAAAACCTGAAAAAGCCCAGGGCCGGATAACATAAGTTATGAAGCGATAAAAATTGGTGCTCCTGCATTGATTCCCTATTTAGTCCAATTGTTCAACATGGTCTTAGAAACTGGGAAAGCCCCAAACCAATGGTGTATTTCGAAGATAATACTCCTATACAAAAAAGGAAACCCAGCAGATATAGGAAATTACAGACCAATAAGTTTACTACCCAGCATTTACAAACTTTTCACTTCTGTACTGTTGAACCGACTAACACCTAAAATAGACAACTACCAACCGATCGAGCAAGATGGCTTCCGTTCTGGGTTTTCCACTATAGACCACATCCACACACCAGAGCAAATACTCGAAAAATACAAAGATTACAACCATCCACTCTACATAGGGTTTGTGGACTACACAAAGGCATTTGACACAATAACCACAGCAGAATTTGGAAAGCACTTGCCCAATGTAAAATAAACATAACTTATGTAAACATTATAAAAAACATCTATTCACAAAGCAAAAGCAGAGTAAGATTAGAAAGCACAGGGAAGGAAATAAATATAGGACGAGGCGTTAGACAAGGAGACCCTTTATCACCGAAATTATTTATAGCCGTATTGGAAGGTATATTTAAAAACATCAACTGGAAAAATAAAGGACTTAGGATTCATGGCCAACATCTAAGCCACCTCAGATTTGCCGACGACATAGTCATCTTCGCTGAATCAGCAAACAAACTAGAACAAATGCTACAAACTCTAGATGCCGAAAGCAAATTAGTAGGACTTCACATGAACGCGAATCAAACCAAAGTCATGACAAACCAGGGAAGAAAACATATACATGTGTCGGGAAGTGAGATAGAATATGTAAACGAATATCTGTACCTAGGAAAACAAATCTCTTTCAATACAAGCAGCAACGAAGAAGAAGTAGATAGAAGAATTAACTGCAGCTGGAAGAAATTTTGGACACATAAGGAAATCCTAAAGGGAAATTATAATCTAAAATTTAAAAACACAGTAATGGATACATGCATTCTACCTTGTCTAACTTACGGCAGCCAAACATGGACATACACAGATAAAATCAAACATAAAATTGCAACTTGCCAAAGATCCATGGAGAGAAGCTTATTAAAATTAAGGAGAATACACAAAACCAGAAACGAGGATATGAGAAAAAGAACTAAACTCACCGATGCTCTTCAACAAACCCTATGTCTCAAGTAGAAGTGGGCGGGCCATATCGCAAGATACAAAGAAAAAAAGATGGGCACTAGAGGCAATAAAATGGTAAGGCTCGAGAGGAAAGAGGAAGAAACGAAGACCCCGGTGACGAACATAGCATAGGTTGCAGGACCAAGCTGGATGAAATTAGCCAATGACCGGAAAAAATGGCAAGGGATGGAGGAGGCTTTTACCCAAACGGGGTCCATATGATAACAAACAGAATAATATAAAACTCATTATAAAATGAAAACTTTTAAAAACTCTATGGAATACATAAAGCTTAAATAAATAAAATAAATATAAGGGGGTAAAATAAGGGATGAAAGTGTATGAAAATACGTATTCGTTAAAGTCAAAAATTTGAAACTTTGTATATACTTACACTCTTTGTTTGATGGCGTGTTTCAATGTGTCATCAATTAAAGCGGTAAAAAGGGAAATCCAAGTTTGTTCGGGGAGCAAATCCTTTTTAAAGCGAGAGATTTGAAACTTAGAATTTAGACTCTGTTTAACTGAAATAAAACGTGTTTAAGCATTTTTCAAAATCCCTCCCTTAAAGTGGTGAAAAAGGGGTTAGAAAATTTTACGGGAACTAATCTTTATGGAGTGAGAGATTTGAAACTTCGTATACAGACTCGCTGCTTAACCACAAAAAGCCGTATTTTAGCGTTTATCGAATTTCCTACCCTAAAGGGGTAAAAAGTTGTTTGGGGAGCCTTTTAAACGCTAGGGTACCTTTTGAACAATTCATTTTGGCCAGTGTCGGGAACTCCGCGTGTCTCTTCTTGAAATAGTCTAGCAGGCGTTAAAAGTGCCAGTTCTGTCTAATTTTTCACAAAGATAGACAGCATCAGACAACTGACAGAAAAAAGTTTACCTCATTTATATCTTTGTTACCATCTAAAATCTACGCGGACCTCACTGTGGCTTTATAGGCCGGGCCCAATAAAGCGATAGGAGTGCGCGGTTGGAGAGTAGCCTGGGGAAAACCTCCGACACGACCACGCGTGTGGTTTGGAACACTGGAATACTCTAAGAGTTTGTTCAGTGAGATTGGTTGAGCGGTTTTAACCGAATCTGAGGTGTGAGTGGAATCGAGCTACTGGGAATTTTGTCGCTGGTTCACTAAACCTAGCCTAGCTGAGAAGAGTCCAGCAAGAAACTCAGTTAGGCCCGACCTGGGTCGGACTGACTCTACCCGGTGTGCGGCGGTACCTGGACGAATAGGGACTATATGTGTCAGTGTTGTCGGGATCGCGCGGTGGACGTCCCCGCAAGCCGCTTGTAATTTATATGATAAGTAAGAGATGAGATGATAACCATTATCTCATAAACTGATTTGTAGATATGTGCCTTATTAACTTGGATACAGGATGATATAGCACTTCATAACCTATTTTTTTAAACCTGATTTCGATTAATAGGTTTTTTTATGCATAGTATAGGTATTTTTATTTTGTTTTTTAGTACGTGTATTTATATTGACGAGTTTTGTAAAAGTTTTCTGGAAGAAATCGCTCTTCAGCGACAAGACCACCTGTTGTTCTACCTTTGTCTCCCTGTATCTTTGTTATTTCTTTTAGAAAGAGACCCAGAAAAGAGCCAGATACTTTTTCATCCCAGAACTCCAAAATTGAGCCATGGACCCATTATAGGAAAAAATTATATGATTTCAATAGTAATTCTAGTACAACATTTCACCAAATTACTCATTTTTGACTAAAGTTATATTTCATAATTCTGAAAGGATATTTTAAAGTCATCTAGCCAAAATGTTCTGTGTAATTTTATTAGTGTACTAGCTTTTACCCGCGGCTTCGCCCGCGTAATAAAAGTAATTTTTAACCGTCTACAAAAAAGGAGGTTCTCAGTTTGATCCGTATGTTTGTATGTATATGTATGTATGTAGATACGTATGGATGTCATTTCCGTAATCGGCACCCCGTGGAACCATAAAGACTACACCTATATAAATTTTTAAGATAAACTAATTTCCGCCATCTTGGATTTGAAAATGCATGTCATTTTCGTAATCCGCACCCCGAGGAACCTCGGAGATGACACCCATATCGATTTTTAGGAAAAAAGAATGACCGTATATCCATCATATAACGTCATCATATTTGAAAATGCTTGTCATTTTCGTAATCGGCACCTCGAGGAACAACAAAAATGATACCCATATCGATTTTTAAGAAAAAGAAATGTCCGCCGTCTTGGATTTGAAAATGCATGCCATTTTCGTAATTGGCACCCCGAAGAACCTCGAATATGACACCCATATTACTGCTCCCCGCACAAACTTGAAACCCCTTTGTCACCCCTTTAGGGGAGCAATTCCGAAAAACGCTGAAACGTGTTTTGTTGTATTTAAATAGAGTCCATATACGAAGTTTTAAATCTCTCATTTCAAAAAGATTTGCTTCCCGTATAAATTTGGACCCCCTTTTCACCCCTTTAGGGAAGAAATTTCAAAAAACGCTGAAATATGGTTTGTTGTATTTTAACAGAGTCTATAATATATACGAAGTTATAAATCTCTCACTTCAAAAAAGATGTGCTCCCCGTACAAACACCACATGGAACCACCTTTTCATACCTTTAGGGGAGTAATTTCGAAAAATGCCGAGTAACTTTTGTTGCATTTAAACAGAAAGTCTATATACGAAGTTTTAAATCTCTCACTTCAAAAAAAATTTGCTCCCCGTACAAACTTGGAAACCCCTTTTAACCACTTTAGGGGAGCAATTTAGAAACACGCTGAAATACGTTCTGTTGTATTTAAACAAAGATTCTATTTACGAAGTTTCAAATCTCTCACTTCAAAAAAGATTCGCTCCCCGTACAAACTTTGAACCCCCTTTTCATCCCTTTAGGGGAGCAATTTAGAAAAACGCTGAAATACGCCATTAATGTATTTAAACAGAGAGTCTTTATACAAAGTTTCAACGCTTTTTCCCGCGGCTTCGCCCGCGTACTAAGAGTAATTTTTAACCGTCTACAAAAAAGGAGGTTCTCAGTTTGACCCGCATGCAGATATGTATTGGATGTCATTTTCGTAATCGGCACCCCGAGGAACCATAAAGATGAAACCCATATCGATTTTTAAGAAAAATAAATGTCTGCCATCTTTGATTTGAAACTGGATGTCATTTTCGTAATCAGCACCCAGAGCAACCTCGAAGATGACACCCAAATTGATAATTAAGAAAAATAAATCTCCGCCATCTTTGATTTGAAAATGCATGCCGTTTTCGTAATCGGCACGACGAGGAACCTCGAAGACGACACCCATATCGATTTTTATAAGTATAAATATCCGCCATCTTTGATCTGAAAATGAGTATCATTTTCGTAATCGGCACCCAGAGGAACCTCGAAAATGACACCCATATTGATTTTTAAGAAAAATAAATGTCCGCCATCTTGGATTTGAAAATGGATGTCATTTTTGTAATTTGCACCCCGAGGAACCACGAAGATGACACCCATATTGATTTTTAAGAAAAATAAATCTCCGCCATCTTTGATTTGAAAATGTATGCCATCTTTGATTTGAAACTGGATGTCATTTTCGTAATCAGCACCCAGAGCAACCTCGAAGATGACACCCAAATTGATAATTAAGAAAAATAAATCTCCGCCATCTTTGATTTGAAAATGCATGCCGTTTTCGTAATCGGCACGACGAGGAACCTCGAAGACGACACCCATATCGATTTTTATAAATATAAATATCCGCCATCTTTGATCTGAAAATGAGTATCATTTTCGTAATCGGCACCCAGAGGAACCTCGAAAATTACACCCATATTGATTTTTAAGAAAAATAAATGTCCGCCATCTTGGATTTGAAAATGGATGTCATTTTTGTAATTTGCACCCCGAGGAACCACGAAGATGACACCCATATTGATTTTTAAGAAAAATAAATCTCCGCCATCTTTGATTTGAAAATGTATGCCATTTTCGTAATCGGCACCACGAGGAACCTCGAAGACGACACCCATATCGATTTTTAAGAAAAATAAATTTCCGCCATCTTGGATTTGAAAATGGATGTCATTTTTATAATCTGCACCCCGAGGAACATCGAAAATGACACCCATATTGATTTTTAAGAAAAATAAAAGTCCGCCATCTTGGATTTCAAAATGGATGTCATTTTTGTAATTTGCACCCTGAGGAACCTCGAAGATGACACCCATATTGATTTTTAAGAAAAATAAATGTCCGCCATCTTTAATTTGAAAATGAATGACATTTTCGTAATCGGCACCCAGAGGAACCTCGCAAACGACACCCATATTGATTTTTAAGAAAAATAAATGTCCACCATCTTGCATTTGAAAATGGATGTCATTTTCGTAATCGGCACCCCGAGGAATCTCGAAAATGACACCCATATCGATTTTTAAGAAAAGGAAAAATTTGCTCCCCGCTCAAACTTGGAACCCTCTTTTCACCCCTTAAAGGGAGCAATTCCGAAAAACGATGAAACATGTTTTGTTGTATTTAAACAAAGAGTCTATATACGAAGTTTTAAATCTCTCACTTCAAAAAAGATTTGCTCTCCGTACAAACTTGGAACCCCCTTTTGAACCCTTTAGGGGAGCAATTTCAAAAAACGCTTAAATATGTATTGTTGTATTTAAACATAAGAGTCTATGTACGAAGTTTTAAATCTCTCACTTCAAAAAAGATTTGCTCCCCGTACATACTTGAAACCCCCTTTTCACCCTTTTAGGGGAGCAATTTCGAAAGACGCTTATACATGTTTTGTTGTATTTAAACAGAGAGTCTATATACGAAGTTTTAAATATCTCACTTTAAAAAAGATTTTCTCCCCGTACAAACTTTGAACCCCCTTTTCACCCCTTTAGTGGAGCAATTTAGAAAAACGCTGAAATACGCCATTAATATATTAAAACACAGACTCTATATACAAAATTTCATGTCTCTCACTTTAATATATACGGTTTTTCATACAAACTTTGGACCCCTGTTTCACCCCTTTAGGGGGTGAATTTTGAAAAATCACCCATATTGATTTTTAAGAAAAATAAATGTCCACCATCTTGCATTTGAAAATGGATGTCATTTTCGTAATCGGCACCCCGAGGAATCTCGAAAATGACACCCATATCGATTTTTAAGAAAAGGAAAAATTTGCTCCCCGCTCAAACTTGGAACCCTCTTTTCACCCCTTAAAGGGAGCAATTCCGATAAACGATGAAACATGTTTTGTTGTATTTAAACAAAGAGTCTATATACGAAGTTTTAAATCTCTCACTTCAAAAAAGATTTGCTCTCCGTACAAACTTGGAACCCCCTTTTGAACCCTTTAGGGGAGCAATTTCAAAAAACGCTTAAATATGTATTGTTGTATTTAAACATAAGAGTCTATGTACGAAGTTTTAAATCTCTCACTTCAAAAAAGATTTGCTCCCCGTACATACTTGAAACCCCCTTTTCACCCTTTTAGGGGAGCAATTTCGAAAGACGCTTATACATGTTTTGTTGTATTTAAACAGAGAGTCTATATACGAAGTTTTAAATATCTCACTTTAAAAAAGATTTTCTCCCCGTACAAACTTTGAACCCCCTTTTCACCCCTTTAGTGGAGCAATTTAGAAAAACGCTGAAATACGCCATTAATATATTAAAACACAGACTCTATATACAAAATTTCATGTCTCTCACTTTAATATATACGGTTTTTCATACAAACTTTGGACCCCTGTTTCACCCCTTTAGGGGGTGAATTTTGAAAAATCCTTTCTTAGTGCACCCCTACACCTTATAAGGAACCTACGTGCCAAATTTGGAATCTCTAGAACCAGCGGTTTGGGCTTTGCGTTGATATGTCAGTCAGTCAGTCAGTCAGTCAGTCAGTCAGTCAGTCAGTCAGTTTCTTCTTTTATATATTTAGATTGTATGCATAATTTAATCTGAAATGTTATTTTTAGGGCTCCAGAGATTTTGACCCGAAGTGGTCACGGGAAAGCTGTGGACTGGTGGAGTCTTGGAGCACTCATGTATGACATGCTCATTGGACAGGTAAGTCGTAAATAATCAAGAATGATTTTTGTAATTACTGCAGTTCGCCCTAAAATAAACACATCTTGGGGCGTCAGTTTAACAAATTCGGCAATATATCCGACCGAGTCTACGACCACACCGTACGCTGTACCGTACTCTGGGGGGCTAAGATGACCGCTTATATATTGGACGTGTATCATTCATCCCTTACTGTTAACTGTGTAAGTGCGAGAGTGACGAATGCTATATGTCCGACATATTAGCGATCATCTTAGCCCCTCTGATACTCGTTAAATCTTCTTGGGCTAAATATATATGCATTTGCCATTTTCATATACAAATCAAAACTAGCAATATTTTTATTGCATTACTTACGTAAATAGATAGAGATATAATCATTTTCGTAATTAACATTGCTTTAACACATTTTAACATTTCTTCGCATCTCTGTTTCAGCCTCCATTCACCGGCGATAATCGTACAAAGACTATAGAGAAAATTCTAAAGGGTAAACTAATGCTACCAGCCTACCTAACGCAAGATGCGCGCGAGCTGATCCGCCGCCTCATGAAGCGGTCGGAGACGCAGCGGCTGGGAGCCGCGGGCGCGCAGGCTGTGCGGGGACACGCCTTCTTCAAACATGTTCATTGGGATGATGTCTTTGCACGAAGACTAGAACCCCCTATTAAACCTAGATTGGTGAGTAAAAAATTACTTTATTTTCTTTCGACCTGTATATTGATTCTTGGCATTAGAAATAGTGAAATCGACAGCGAAGAGCCCATTCCCTTCAAACCGAAATATAGTAAAATATGAGCATAAGTATTATATTATTTATTTCAGTTTTGGGTGGTTTTTGTTTTTAAAAACTATAACTTTCATTATTATAGGTTATATCCACTGTACAGTCCACTTCAAAGATATGTATAGGTAGAGTAGTGGCGACGCATCCATAGTACTTATAAGTTTATTATTAATAAGTGGAAAAAATAAGCCAAATTAGTCCTGGCTTGCCTTCGGATAAATTTGACGGCACGCCCCGCCCCTGATGTACAGGAGTAAAGTACAAACGCGTGAACATATCTTTGCCCACGATATGGTGGGCTAAGTTAGTACGGTCGAGACTAGGTCCTCTATTTTTAAGTTCCCTAATTTGTTTTGCGTTTATTTCAGACTGGCGAAGACGATGTTTCCCAATTCGACACGCGTTTCACACTGCAGACGCCTATTGATTCGCCAGATGAGTCTACGCTAAGCGCAAGTGCCAACCTTATGTTCCAGGTTAGTTTATTTCCTAATCATGTGGTGCTTGCCACACTTCTGTTACATCTGGGGGCACGGCAGTGCCCCCGCAAAGTTGAGCAAAAGAGAGAATCACGGCCGTACCATCCTTTTCTCGAAGCTATTCGAGCTATTTTCGTTCCCCCTGTAAGTTTGTTGCGGAAAAATTAGAAACGTAAATTTTCAGTGACCTTACATGCTTAGTTGGAACAGTAGTTTAAGAAACATTGAAAGTCCAAGTTCCCCAATTTTTTCACTGACAGTTCCTCAATTTTTTCACTGACAGTCAACGATCATCAAAATTTCTAAGGTACTTCTAGCAGATCTAGAAACTTGAAATTTTGCAAGTGGTTAGTGTTAGAGGTGTACGTACAATGCACTAGAAAAAAAATACACAAACGTTATTGGCGATTGCTAAAAAAAAATTCCGTTCAGAAACCATTGTTGTGCAGACTTCAATGACGGACGCAATAAGCAGGAGACGCATGTCGGAAAAACTTACATTATGCTGGTGTGCGTTGCGTAATGTAAACGTATAACTTCTGGAGCATAAGATTCTAGTTTCAATATTTTTCGTCAGCGAAAAAATGACTGACTGTTGACTTTCTTTCAGCGTTTCTTCTCGGCACTGGTCTTCTTTTGAGAAACGCTAGTAGATTTTGACTTGTAAAAGTGTCATTGCGGCCTACTTGCAGAATAAAGTTAATTTATTTCATTTATACAATTTTTTTTAATCAACGAAAGAAAACATGTTCATTTAGCATATATAAAATTAAAATAATAAAAACAATGGAAAATACTAATACATATAATAATTGCATCCTTAGGGCTTCACCTACGTAGCCCCGTCCGTAATGGACGAGATCCACAAGCCACGCGTGATCACGGCACGCTCGCCGCGGCGTCCGCGCCCGCACCACCACGCGTTCGCCGTGCCGCTTGCCTCCACCGCCCACACGATACCTCAACAGGAAGACCTTATGGATGTACAAGGTCTACCTATATAGTAAGTACGCCCTACAATACAAATAGCAAAATTGTTAGCCCCTTATTCACAAAACTATTCCTTCGGAGTTGCGGGCGTCTATAGGCTGCGGTGTCCGCTTGTCATCAGGTGGACCGTACGCTTGTTTGCCACCGGCGTTGTATAAAAAATGTTGGTTAAAATAGTTTAGCAAAGTTCCTTATTGCACACTTCATATAAAGTCTGAAGAAGTGTAATATGGAGTTCCCTCTATATAGTAAGTACGCCCTACAATACAAATAGTAAAATTGTTACCCCCTTATTCATAAAACTATTGCCATGTTGGTTAAAATGGTTTAGCAAACTTCCTTATTGCACACTTCATATAAAGTCTGAACAAGTGTAATATGGGATGGAGTTCATTTTAGAGCTTATTATGTTAACTTCTGCGTCCGCCCTCGTTCGAAAAGAATGGTTAAAGTGACGGGTATTGACAAACATTTTAACTAAAATAGGTTAGATAGAGGTTTATGAATAAGGGCAGTATACCTAGGTTTTTTTCTTTCGTATTTCAACACTTTCACAGGGTACGACCGTTAATCCGGTGACGATATTCTGTTTAGTATTCGTATACAACTAAGCAATATCGCATCACATTTTGTAACCTTTTAACCGTCCTGTTTGGCCTGATAACTCAAAGTTGTAAAACTTATCGCACATGAAGGTGAATTTTAAATTATACGTTGTAACATATAACGTGAGGGTTAAAACTTTTACATAAAAAAATACGAGTATTCATGGTATTGAGGATTGTGTTTGTTTGATTCTTGAGATGTGGTTATCCATTACGAGGGGAGTTCAATAAGTAATGAGAATGATAATGGCGCAGGTATTTTTTAATAAAATCTATTTCATTTTTCATTACACTCATCAGCAGTATATACTTACAATATCGTTTATCTAAATATAAAGTTTCCTTTTTAAAATAATCTTTATCCTATACCTTTATAAAAGCTTATACTGCGGCGATCACTGCGTCATCATCTTTAAATTTCTACCTTCAGGGGTGTTCTTTTAACCTCGGAAATAGATAGAAATCGCTAGGAGGGAGGTCTGGTGAATATGAAGCTTCATCATTGATTTGAGCGAGCATCTTTAATGGCAGCCATCGGATCCTTAGACTTATCCGCTGAAGCGTTACCGTGATGAAATTGAACAACCTTTGAACGTGTGCCTTGACGTTCGTCGCGTATAACGTCACTCATTTTTATATTGGTTCTGTGTATAAAATCCCCACCCCTTGGTTATCCCAGAAAAGAGAGCCCTACCTGAAGCGGCTTGACCGATGTCATAGGCACGTGAGCAAAAGCTACACTTGCATAAGACATGATTGGACGAACACAAGTTTTGTAGTGTCAGCTTATTTCTAAGTGACATTTTACTAAACTTGTTAATCATCGGTCCAAATTCAGGTCATTCAGAATCGTTTTCTCTGTAGGGCGACTGGTGCTCCGCGGTACCAATTGAACCTCGAGTCTGCACCACGACACGGGGATTAGCACCATGTATGGTTTCTTTAAGCAGACTGCCAGACGTTATTTTGACAACGCTTCCCATCATAGGAATCGGTTAGTTAGGAAGGCTGTCGACTACGTTCCCATCCCTCCCCCCTCTGTCGTAACTCGGCGATCACTGATTAGGGGCCGCACGGTCCGGCGTCCTAGGCACACACGGGCCCGGACGACGTAATAACAGCGTCAATCGAAAGATGGAACGCTGCGCTTACGGCGTCCAACTCTGACACGACGCGTACACTTAGGCATTCCCGCCGGCGGGGACGTCCACCGCGCGATCGCGACAACACTGACACATATAGTCCCTATTCGTCCCGGTACCGCCGCACACCGGGTAGAGTCAGTCCGACCCAGGGCGACCCTAGCTGAGTTTCTTGCTGAACTCTTCTCAGCTAGGCTAGGTTTAGTGAACCAGCGACAAAAGTCCCAGTAGCTCGATCCACTCACACATCAGATTCGGTTGAAACCGCTCAACCAATCTCACTGGAGCGCAAACTCTTAAGAGTATTCCAGTGTTCAAAACCACACGCGTGGTCGTGTCGGAGGCTTTCCCCTGGATTTTCCCCAGGCTACTCTCAAACCGCGCACTCCTATCGCTTTATTGGGCCCGGCCTATAAAGCCACAGTCAGATTAAAAAAAAAGAGAGAGCCCTAGCTTACCGGAGGCTCAGACCAAATAAAAAATATAGACGGAGCATGTCAAACAAGCTAGTGAGGCCATCAAAAAACCAAGCCCAATAAGTAAACACACGATCGCTCACACATGTACAAACGAAAACCAAGCCCAGAGCTCTTCAATACACACTCTTTATTTAGGGCTCTTCAGTTCGTGACAAGACGCTGCCAGGTACGTACGGTGAAGTTCAAAAAATGTCACAAAAAATATGGTCTTCCGCGCCATCAAAGCATGTAAAAATAATATCAGGACGACCAATAAAACGAATAAAGTAACTTTTCATTTGTAAATGTTGAAATAATAACTTCAAACATTATTACAAAAAAAAATTGTCAGTTGACGTTGATTGACGTAACCATGATACAGTAATATACTTCGCCAGGTATGGCAAACGGGTACATCGGTTAGTATTGTGGGTGACATGACCTTGCTATCGATGGTTCTCAAACTTTGTATTTTGGGGAAAATAGTTGTCTTACTTAAAAAATCGAATATAAATTATATTAAACAACAATATAAAAAACAAAATTACGGTAATGACAATGACCTGTTTTACAAAAAGGCAGCAATAGTAACTCCAATTCTATTTTCGCAGACTAATAATATTGTATACGACACCTAGTATATTTTGCCTGAATGAACAAACAGTAACAGAGTTAAAAACTGACCATTCATGACCCTTATTTACCTATACAAACACATTATTTCTGTGGTTGATGCCAATACATAAACAAATATTTCAGTAAAACAATGAATTTATCATCACAGTGAGTTTTTATTAGTGTCCGACCGAAACACGTTTTTTTGCCGAAACCGAAACCGAAGGTTCGGCTTAAGCTCTAGTTTCGGCCGAAACCGAAACTTTTATAGACGTGTGAAAATCGTCAAATAAAGTGTCAATGGGCCATTTTTTCTAGACATATAAACAATGTAACTAGACATTGCAATCCGGTATGATTCCCAATCCGGCTGGGATTTCACTATATCCTGGTGGATCGAGCCGGTACAGCCAAATTGGAGTTGAACGATTGCCTCTATTAAACAATGTCAACTTTGGTGGCATAAAAGGGTTTTTCCGATCCCATTCGAGTCATATCACTGACCTTGGCCCAACAGATCTGGTGATATGACTCACTGAAGTATACTGATAAGCTGAAGTACAAATATGACAAGTTCCCTGTCTTGGAACCAAAGTACGATTTAGTCCCTGTTGTGGTAGACTACAGGATCCTGGGGTTTGGAAGCCAAGGACTTTGTTATGGATTTGGGTCGACGACTGATAGATAGACGGGATCGTATATAGTGCAGCAGATTTCGCTGGCTATCGTGGTGACTGCAGAGGTGTCATTGAGACATTTGAGCTAGCCGCGATCTAAGATAGGCATAATTAGTGTTTAAGATTAACGAAGCCGACTATTACTACGGAAGCGAAAACCACTCATGGCCATGCCATAAATTTTTTGAATGATTAATTGAAGCGTCTTATTGATTTGCATTAGTGCCCACCTGACGAAGAATTGCAGGTTGTCATTGGCGGTTTACTATTGCTGCCTTTTTGTGAATTAAACGTTATTTATATATTCATTTATTATTAACAATGCCCCGTTGTAACGATCGCTCGTCAGAGCACGAATTCTGAAAATACACGGGAACGTCTATTTACATTTTTTTTTAAAGCAAATCAATTTCCGTAATGTGTTGGCTATCGTAGTTATCTATATCGGAATATTGCCGAATCCGGTGCCTATCGAGATACTGGATCCAGCCGGATTACCGTACCTATCTGACGAACCAGATTGCAATCCCTAAATGTAACACAGGATAGTTGCAGACGCCTTTATTCTACCGTGGACGGTAACGGCATGTCGCAGGTGACAGATTTATCCGATGCATGTACACACATTCATATAAACCATACACCACCGCGAGTCTGACAAAAAAAAACCGTCCGTTGACGTGTACAAACGGCCTAATGGGTATAATATCGTTGTTAAATTTACTGTTGCGCTATATTTTATGCTAAAGAGATTCCAAATAAATTGATGTATTATGTTTGTTTGAGCTAATCCGCCACTGAGACGGTTGATCTAATGTTACAAATTACCCCAATATTGGGAACTTTTTCCTTCCAGTAGCCACACTTATACGCACACATCTTTACAAAAGTGGCCTCATTTTGTAGTTAGTAGAGATGCTGCGTCTATATTTTTTATTTGGTCTGAGACCGGAAGATGGAATTCCCTTACATTTCTCAGGACTCTCAGCCACTTACAAGTCATGAACTGTTGTTTACTTTCTGGTAATCGGGAAGTCACATTTCGTCCATATTAATTATGAGTCGAGGCAAAAATCTGTCAGAATCTTGTTGTAACAATTCCAAAGAGTTGAGTGAAATCCGCAGTTTATAGTATTCCTGCGCATCCGTAAGCATTCCGGGCACCTAGCGCGTTGATACTTTTTCATACCCAAAGGGTCATGTATAATGCTATAGATGATCCCTATCAAAATCTTGACTTCTTCAGCTATAAAATAAACAACATTGCGACCCGTTAAAGTAAATTTCTTAATTTTTGTTATCGCTTGATCGGTTACTGCTGAAGTTAGGCGCCCCAACCCTAGATCGTCATTAGTGCAAGTTCTCCTTCTCTTAAACTTCGCCTACCACCGCGCAATCGTAGAATAAGAAGGTGCACGATCCCCTAATGTTACTTGCAAGTCAAAACGAACCTGTTCTGTGGTAAAATTTTTCAATCGCAGCAATTTAATTACCGCTTTAACGTGAATTTTCTCCAGTTTTGACAATTCGCTCAACCAGAACCAAATAAATGTATTCGTTTAAAAAGAAACAAAGGACACACATTTTTTTACTTATTTACTGTATCAATAATATTGGCAATACCGGCCAATATTTTTTACATTTTGTCACTAGAGTTTATATATAATTCTCATTACTTGTTGAACACCCCTCGTATCTCTTCCAATTATTAGTATTATAAGAAATATATTAAATTGTTCGTTTATATTATCAATTCAGTTAAAAATATGCCGTTTTTTTGTTTATCGTAAGCATTATTTTGGCCGATTCTAGGCCAATTACACAAATATACGTCCAGTAAATAATGGACATGTTTCTAACCACCGATAGCGCACCTGGGGCTGGTTCAGAAAAAGGACTTTCAGGTTTAGTAAAACTCCCTAGGTTTTCTAGATAATTAGTAGAAGAGCCGACGACACTGAACCTAGTTCGATAAGACTCCCAGATGATATATATATTATAAGATAAGTACGTCATTCCCGGGGGAACACGAAACGGCTATGCTGCAATGCAAAAAACCTGGTGGACATAGTAAAAATTTTTTTTCAAAAATAAAATTTCCGGTTTCCGGTTAAATTGATAACCCTGAACTGGAAACACCAAGATAACTCCCCCTTCTATCATCCCTTTGCGCCCGTTCGTAACACCAATTCCTCCATTCATAACCCAACTGTTCCCGTTGTCGTCCCTACTCACCCCTCAATACATTCCTAACCCCATAAAAATCCTCAAATGCGGTTAAATCGTTTTCTATGTTAAAACCATTATAAATAAGGAAAATATAACTTGTTTTTGTTTTCAATAAGCCTCGTTAGTTACTTTGGCAAATCGCACATAAAAACGAAGTTAAATTCAAACAAAAATCCTCCGCTTTTGAGCATTAAATTGAATGATTTGGCAACTTAGTGTTACCAAAAGAAGAAACAATATGTCTAATTGTGCCCGAAAATTAAAGTAGGTACTGAAAAAAGAAATTCTGGATTCGCATCCCTACTCCCCCCGCAATCCCTACTCACCCCATTTACGGTATATACCATTATATCGAAATTAGCTCTATAATTGAAATCACAACCTTCAATCGCCGCAGCAACCACCTTCTCCACTATTAGGAAAAGGCAGCAGTGGTTTTTCTTACACAGAAATTGATGATCTTTCAGATGAGCCCCGGTTTTTTTTTAGGAGACAGATCATACTAGATACCTAAGTATGGGCGTCATTTATCATGTTGCTGCCACTGACAAGGCTAGTCAGGGGGGCTTGCAGCACTGCATTATCGTATAGTCCTACCCCTCCCCTGTATCGAGGAACAAACGAAACTTGGGAGACTTATCATACTAGATACCGGTTTTTTTTTTTACTATCGTCACCAGGTTTTTTGCATTGCAGCATAGCTGTTTCGTGCTCCCCCAGGAATGACGTATCTTATAATATATATATCATCTGGGAGTCTTTATCGAACTAGGTTCAGTGTCGTCGGCTCTTAAACTAAATCGAACGTTTCCATTTTCTTAATAATTGGTACCGTCACTAAGTACCGAGTGAATTATCAGTAGTATGGTGCTTTGCTAAAATTCACTCTTAATGAATACTATTAGCAATATCTTCATTTGCAAAGATGTAAGAGCCTGACCACATTACAACGGCGCGGCGTCGTGTATCTGCACGACGCCGCGTCGTGCAGATACACGGTGCCGTGCCGTGGTGAATGGATGCACGGTACAGCGCCGCGTCGTACCACGACACCGAGTTGTTCTTAAGGAGCTGCGTCGTCAAAAATTTCGCGATCAGTCTTCAACCCGACATGGATCCCATCACACGTATTCTGATTTTGTTGTTATTAAGACGACGCATGAGGAAAAAGCAAATGAAAAGAAAATTATGGGTGAATCCAAATTTTTCCATTATGAATCATGATGGGAGTCATTTCAGGAGGAAATACGATGCGTTGAAAACAAGTGACCACAAATTTTATGATTATTTTAGATTGTCAGTGCCAACCTTTGAAGAACTGCTAAGTAATTATCACCATTTCTTGTTATAACGGCAAGAGAAATACATCATCTGTGAAAATTTCAAGTGTCTAACTATCACGGTTCATGAGATACAGCCTGATGACAGACGGACGGTCAGTGAAGTCTTAGTAATAGGGTCCTGTTTTACCCTTTGGGTACGAAACCCTAAAAACGTTTGATACAAAGGGTTATCTCTATTTTGTTTGAAAATGATTGAAATTCCTTTAGGAAAGAAGTCCTACCGGAGATTCATAATTAAAAATTGTGGGTTCACTCAGATTTTTGTAACAACAAGAGCAGAATACTTATTATTTACTAGACATCCTGTATATTATTAAAACTTACATTACCTAAAAGAATAGTTAGCTTTTCTTTGGTGTTCGATCCGAGGTATTGGAGTGGAGTTTTCTATAAGTAGTCATATTTGATGACAATGATATGTTGATAATAACCACGCGATATTATAGACGCTAAACCGAAAGTCAAGATTGTATGTATGAGAGTTCAGTTCTGTTCCAAAAACTACAACATATGCGATTTTTTAATCGGAGATGGCTTAATCTTAGGTTTTGGTCTCATGTGAATCTGGTCAGGAGCGCTTGAAGTTGGTTGTCGTATATTGTTAGTTTAGTTATTATTTCCTAATCGTATATTTGTTGTAATTTACTTCAAGTTGGTAACTGTCCCTTTGTCAAGTATCAACTCGAAATAATAGCAGCTGTTTAATAATCATCTAGTTAAAATGACTGCATAGGTTGATAAAGGGCCGATTATTCAATCCCCAGATAAAAGTATCTGTCAGACAAAAGAAAGCTTCTTTCATATGACATTAGAAAGTGACAGCAATAATTTTATCTGGCGATTGAAAAATCGAGTTGCCAATTATTACACTAGTTGTCCTACCGAAAATACAACGGCACCAAAATATAACTACATCTTCCAAAGGTTCGTGTTTGTTAATCATAATAGTGGGTTTCAAATATTCTCCACTATAACTTATTATTTATTTTAAAATTACAGCAAGTGTTGAGATTGGCCAGCAAGAGAAGGAGAATCTTCGGAATCCCAGATTGTAGCACTGTTAGGTACAATTCACATTGATACTACAAATAATTATTCAGAAAATAGTCCAATAATTGGCGCTGGTTGTTCAAGAAGTATTTATCAGTGGTTACTGTCCAAGATAGCATATTGAGAATGGAAATCAGATCGAGGAATGCCACCCCATACAGCCGCGGTTGCAGCGAAGAAACAAGTTACTTGATTACTGTCCATGTAACAATACAGATATTATTTGTATTTTCTTATTGTTATAGGGCCCTTCACATTGCCTAGTTCCTTAAGAATTAATATTTAACAGTACTTTTCATTATATGCATAATAACTATTGTGGTAAATGTGTGAATTAATATCATTTAATATGTATGCGTGTACTAATCGAGGGCTTTTGTTTGCAGGCCTAGAATAATTCACATTAGTTGACCATTTATGCTAAGGATGATGAATTAAACTACAAAGATGCCCATGTATTACTGTCGGTGAAAATAATGGTACTGTTTTATACTATTATTAATGGACATTTTATACAAGTTACCAGTCTTTGGGTAGAATAATCACATATATTAAAATGTTCTAACTCCGACTATATGACAAATTAAATTTACAATATAACTTGTTACCATGCTTCATGAATTGAAATAAAGGTCATTTTTTATTTTGTATTTGGTATTTTATTACTAATTAGGTAATTAATTAGTTTATCATAAAACCTGTTAAGATAAATAACAATTTAAAATGAAACAAATTAAGAAAACAATTGTTTTATAGATATATCACAAAGAAATAATAAAAATTCATAGCTCATCAAATCAACCATTTAGCTGTGTATAACCATTTGAAACGGAAACTTAAAAGCTGGTCACACATGCAAAACAAATACCAATTTTACCGGGCAATTGGTGAAAATCATGGTAAAAACTTATTTGCAATATAACAAGATTCTATTTAACATAACTACAAATAACATTGAACATATCCAGTGCAGTTAAGCGATGTGTCTAAACTAAATACAGTGACAGATTATTTAATAGTACTATGTAAAAAAAACACACTACCCGCTGCTAGCTAGGTCACCCCTGTGCAGCAGGGAAAATCAACATAAGGTCCCCACCGTGCACATTGCAATGACAAAGTGATGTCAACATAATACTTGTCATATGGCAATAGTAGCAGTGCAAAACTAGATCTAAATTCTTACTTGTACAATGACAATAACACTTGTTAAGTCTAGTTGTGCTCACATAATGTTTATAAAAGTACTATATAGCAGACCATGTAGTACTACCAAATTGCATTAATTTCCACACAATGTGACAGTCATCAAAAAAGAGGAAGGCATATATGTTGAAACCATTATCTTCAATATTCCATGAACAACAAGGATGGATCTTGTGCCATGGAAGTATTTGGAGGAATTAATAAAGAAGAATAAAATGATTAAGCCGTTATCTCCTGGCGCTCGAGATCTCTGGGCACATAACAAAAGAATGCTATTGTTTATTTTTTTCGCCAGGAGAGGACGGGTTAATGTAATCACTACATAGTATAAAACAAAGTCGCTTTCTCTGTCCCTATATCCCTATGTATGCTTAAATCTTTAAAACTACGCAACGGATTTTGATGCGGTTCTTTTTTAATAGATAGAGTGACTCAAACTGTTATGTTTTAATCATGTACAATAAAGAATTTTACATACATACATACATACTTAAGGGGAAGGTTTATATGTATAATACATGCATGAGCATTGCACCCGTGCGAAGCCGGAGCGGGTCGTAACATATAAAACTACTAGAAATTGGTTGAGAAAAAACTTTGTAAATTTTGTTGTAGTGAGGCTGCTCTTGTTCGACGCACTGTCAGTCTCAACTCTAAACGGGCACAGTAAATTTATATACTTTAAGCTATCTTACTATCAACTGAATAGAGTACATGTACGATACCTGTTTTTTTGCCGACTCACTGACTGAAAAGGGCATCATTTGTACTTATCAAGTTTTATTTATCTACACCGCCAACCGCATTTCCATGCAGCCATCACATATGAGATATATGTGAGTCTCATTCACTTCAGAAACTGTAGCAAATACAACTTGGTTATTACATGTAGCGCCATGTGCTTCAATACAATTGTCCAAAGATTTCTTTATATCTAATAGTGATTTTTGAGTTTGAATTATGTATTTACATAACAAACAAGTCAGAGCACCAAAATCAAGTTTTAAGTTCTCTTTTTGACACACTGGGCATATTACATTATCATCTTGTTCTATTGTAGACCAGTCTACATTCTCAGCCTGTGATTTTTCGTGTTCTTCAAGCCACCTGCAAGAATGAATAAATGGAATTAGTGTCCGACCGAAACATGTTTTTTTGCCGAAACCGAAACTTTTATAGATGTATTAAAATCTTGTCAACCAAGTTCTAAAAGCAAAAAAGGCGATACACCGGCCGTGGGTTATATTACAAGCATTTCGGACCACTTTTGCCCACCAATAACTTAAAATATTTTTGTCTTACACACTTGTAAAACTATCTTTTAATTACCGAATCCTAATTAACTTCTTAAAATAATTTTGTATTTTATGAAGTAGTAACGCTGCTAACGCAAATTACAAAAAAAAGGGATTTTTTGCTCCGAACAGGTTTCGAACCTGGAACATTCTGGCATTCGCGGCCAACCGCTCTAGCCATTGAGCAACCGGAGCAACCTCGGCTCCCAAATTCCTCAACCAGCTTCCTTTTACAACGCCTTAGGGAGACGTACAGCGACATCTACCTAGAAGACTCGCGCGACACAGAGGGAGATATTCGAACTTCGTTGGTTTTCGGTTCGCTGTAGCCCCTCAGCCTCAGCTTAAAGGCACCAACGTCTCAAATTACATTGAGAAATCGTCAGTCACATAATTTTCGTATTTTATTAGAAATGTGCAGCAAGCAGCAAGCAAATAGACATGAAAATGGTGCGTGCTGCGATAGACAACTGGCCGCGCCGATTAAGGGCCTGTATTAAAAACAAGGGAGGTCATTTTGAATAATTTTAAGTAATTTTAATTCTTTATTAAATGCACTTTAAATTGGTATATAATTTATTAAAAACTGATTGGTACTTTTGTTTTTATCTTTATTTTCATTTGTGACAGAACTTTGGGACCGACTACGTATATTAAGTGTAAAATATATACATTTTGATACGCAGATTTATGGAAAGTGGTTAGCAGCGATGACCACCGCGACATAATGGATTTTATAAAGTGGAAATATCGTGTAACATGGTCATTAAAATAACACTCATTGCTGTTTCAGGAAAAATGTCATTTGAAGAAAAATATTGTCTGATAGAGAAATCGAAAACGAATTAATATAACGAAAGTATATCTTCAGAAAGTGATAAGTTCTGCCGGTGGAGATGCGTCAGAATCAGAAGACCTACCAGAAATGGACGAAAATGAAGGCGAAACACCTTCATTTTTTGTAATAGTTTTGAGTTATCTGACAAGAAATTTGACCCTGAAGTCGGAAGTTCCGCTGGCCAAGGTTCGTGGAAGTCATTAATTAGGGGCACCTCAAGACGTTGCAGTGTAAACGAAGCCGGTCCGGAATATGTGCTGCAGTAAAATACCACTTCACTACCTTAAACAGGGGAATGTATGTTTTAAATTATTATTTTTATTGATTAATTGATTTTGTAGTACATTAACATAATTTTTTTTGCAAATAAAACAGTGTTTGTTTCACAATGGTTACCTCTACTAATCACCCCATCAAACACCCCCTTCAGGCTGAACATGAAAATAAAATGTTGTTTTCTATTTTATAATTATAAGGCTTAAACTACTGCAAGATTTACGTCTATATTATAGTTTAAAAAAAATCGGCGACGCAAAGAGTTAAAAGCAAGTCTTTTACTGACTGACTGACTTACTTATCAAAATATTTGTCTACTTTCTGGTGACCTAGAATGTTGAAATTGGTATCCAGCATTTTGTCGTAATTGGTATCACAATTACCTATTTTGTGTACACAAAGAAAAATCCAAGAGTAGTGAAATTTTTCATTTTTTATTTAAGATGTATTCATTTTCCCGTACCATACTGTATATAATTTACGCGCCTGGTAAACGTACCGTTGGTTGTAGGTTTCCTACGTTCACTTTCTGAAAGGAAATCGATAACGATATCCTATTAAAAAATGCCAAGTTTGAGTGTATTGAAGTAAACGTATCAAGTACAGGAATTTGAAGAAAAGCAAACTTTTCCAAGTCGCATTATTGAGCATCAAAGAACATAATAAACACTTTAAGAAGCTTTAAAAGAACCTGGTTTCCATTTTGATCTTACCTATCTATCTTTATTTTATAAGCAAAATTGTTTATGAACTTGGCATCACATTTATGCTCTTGTGGATATAAAAATATAAAATGCTTAGCTACAATAAGACAGAGTCACGCGAGCTATGGCATTGCCGGCTGCGCAGAGCGCACCCGATGTTAGCCTAACACAATCCGGAAGCACAATGTTGAATGTTACGGGGTGGCCGAAAGGTTCAGCAGGCTTTTGGCCGAAACCGAACCTGGTCGAACACTAAATGGCATAACCTGATTATTCTAGTCATTAAAATTATATTATTATGATTAACCCATCACATGTTGGAAAGCAGATCCATGCTATTATGAAATTGTGTGGCAGCACAAGAGGAATTAACCAGTGGCATGTTTCACAAGTTTAGCTTCATGAACAAGGAAGGTGGGAAAAATATCTAGCACATCATTACAAAAATTAAAACTATGTAGGTAGTATGAAAAAAAAATATGAGAATGATTATCAAAATGGTAGAACTAACCATTGTAGTTCTTCTTGAACTAACTCACTCCTTATTTCCTCCATTATTACATGTTCTTCATCAGTAATTGTGGTGTCTGCAGAAAAATTGAACATGCTTTTATAGATATCAGTCAAGGTATCTCTCAAGTCGGTTTCAGCTACTGTACCGCGCAGCCTGTTCAGGAGCAGATTTCGGCAATTTTGGACTTTGTCTTTATAAGTCTGCAAAGAATAAAAACAAATACTTGGATCATTTGGATTTTTCAATTACGTTAAGTATTATGAAATAAAACACACCTTCCTCATTTTTTCTTTGAGTTCAATAGGAGAATGTTTGTGTTTCGAAGCAATATGACGATATGACGGAGATCTGGCACTTGGAGAATTCATAATGATATTTTAGCAAATTACAAATTGGCGGGACAATTTCTATGGGAACTTAACATGAAACACGTATTGAAACAATTCCGTTAACGTAAAAACCATACGAAAAGAGGATAATTAAATGTCTTCAAATCGTCCTAATCCAAAATTGTATAAACCCAGCCAACTATAAAAACAAGAATTGAAAATTTATCAGTGATAAAACACAAACAACAGGAATAAAATCAATAAAATGTGACAATGACAATTTGATTTGACAAGTTGAATAAGTTTGAAACCGGGATGCTACCGCGACCATAAACGAAGTTTTCCCTCTCTGTCGCACTTGCAAGTTTGCACATGAGTGCGACAGAGGGAAAACTTCGTTTGTATAATTGTATTCTTTGTTCGAAACCTCTTGCGATGCCGGAACCCAGTGTTGCCAGGGCGCTTGGGACGAAGACCTAGCCGACGTTCCGATTGAGAAATTGAACGAATTAAAATTTGTTTGTCGTGACCATCAAAGAGAATATAACCACTACGTTCTAAGAGACGGGACTTCGAACTAGGTTTTGGATGACAGTGACATTGTCATTGCATGACATTGACGTAGAGTTTGGCAAACATTCTGTACCACAATAAAATAAAATAAAGGAAATAGGTAATTAACCGAAAGAAAAGTCGTCTAAAGAGATGGTTAATATATTTAAAGCAACACAACCTTATACTTTTTTTATTTTATTTATTTCTAGCCCTACCCACTGCGGAATAAGCGCATGGACGGCGTAGTGTAGTCGTCATAACCTAACCAGTTGAGAATGGATTCAAACCCCAATCACTACATAGTATAAAACAAAGTCGCTTTCTCTGTGCCTATATCCCTATGTATGCTTAAATCTTTAAAACTACGCAACGGATTTTGATGCGGTTTTTTTTTAATAGATAGAGTGATTGAAGAGGAAGGTTTATATGTATAATAACATCCATTAAATAGTGCACCCGTGCGAAGCCGGGGCGGGTCGCTAGTTGTTAATAAAGGAGCATCCATTATTAATGTGAGGTGTTTTTGGCAAAATTCGATCCCCTCTCGCCAAAAACATCTCACGTAAACAATGGACGCCCTCTAACTGGGATTTTTATAAAAATGGAACCCACGACGTCACTAGTCACCTTTTATCGATATCGATATCGTTAACCGTACTACATCAAAGTTACATCCCTATCGCGCTGTTATGCTGGCATTACGTATTTCCTTTTTTTATTTTATTGTAGTACAGAATGTTTGCCAAACTGTACGTCAATGTCATGCAATAACAATGTCACTGTCATCCAAAATCTAGTTCGAAGTCCCGTCTCTTAGAACGTAGTGGTTATATTCTCTTTGGTCAGCGTATCATAAGTCCGTCCCTGTTGATGATTCGCTAATCCTCCTTCTATCTAATCTCTCTTTCTACGGGTACATCCTACAGGGGCGCTACCGCGATCAGCAAGCGAAGTTTTCGCTCTCTGTGGCACTTGCACGTTCGGACTTAAGTGCGACAGAGAGGGAAAACTTCGTTTGCTGTTCGCGGTACCCCCAGAGCGGTGAACTTAGAGTATAAATATTTCTAAAGAGCTGCTATACGCGTGCCGCAACGAGGGACGACAACAGAGTACATACCTCCCGTGGGGTGACCATG
Organism: Epiblema foenella; assembly: GCA_963556455.1. Classification (NCBI taxonomy): domain Eukaryota; kingdom Metazoa; phylum Arthropoda; class Insecta; order Lepidoptera; family Tortricidae; genus Epiblema; species Epiblema foenella. The sequence goes on from OY747104.1 coordinate 10,804,859, forward strand.
TTACTAAAATTACCCCATGGCTTTTGTTTATTTTGTATATTTCGACTCATTATAGGCATTATGTAATTATCTGGTATGAGCGATAGAGTAAGTTGTTTGTTTGAAATAATTGAAAAAAGTATACTTACATGTATAATGACATATAACCGGTAAGTTAGAGAATCACTCGGCACCCAGTGTTTCTTTGCGGTATTCCATGCTAAATAACTTCGTTAAAGTGTATAAGTTAATTATTAGGTGGAAGTTATTGTAGGTATAATGCTCCGAAATTGGGTACAAGTTATTGTCACTAATAGGTATAGCCGTCGTCTCCCGGCGAAAAAATAAACAATAATATAGCATTTTCTGATATGATCCCTGGGATCCCAGGGACCGGTAGACGACGAGTTAACAAAACATGTACCTACCTTATTTATGGCGCTTGTCATGCTTGTGCAAGCGAGATAGCTTTCCATACCTTTCTGACATTTGAGTGGTTTGGCGTGTAAGTATAGGTTTAAAGTGTGTAGATGCGATTTTACTTAATTAGAAAATTGCCGTGAGTCTCAGATATATTGAAATATAATAAACGGACCCTCGCCACAGTCGCCGCCAACATTTATTTAGCAGGCAGTGCTAGACAAGCTGCCATCGCGACTGGTTCCTATTGACTACGGACGACGTATTGGTCTGAAACATGTTGAGCGAAATTCAACCTTAAAGACGTGAGCGAGTTACTATATTTCAATATGTCCGACTCACGGAAGTACTCTAATTAAAATTGATGATGCACTTTCTTAACTACTCAATTACATATATGTAAGGCGAAAAAATAATTTCACTAAGGAACGAAATGACAAACAAATATACATTCATACATTTATTATACATATAATATTTTTTTAAAGATACATGCACATGCACTTACTGACCTTTGAATAATATTAATTTTGTGTATACTTTTCTAATACTTTCTTTTCTGTTTGGCGTAGTGGTCTTAATCACATAATCTCTTGATAGTGTTTTGCGGAAGCAATGCAATTCGAAATGCTTTGAACACAATCAGCTGTTTTAGACGGCTTCCAGTTTTGCCGACCTGTCGCTGCTATCCACTTATTTCGGGTGGAATAATTTAGTGGAGACCTAGAAAAGAAAATTATATATTGCTTGTCCATTTCTAAGAAATACTACAATTTTGCTGCTACATAAATTTAAATACAATACAATTCACCCTAGGGTAGCATTATAAGTATTTTATATAATGACAAGTGTTATTTTTATAGTACACTAAATTACCAAATAATTGGGCTACTGTAAAATCCTATTAGCTGGTATCCCTAAATTGATTGCAGGGAAGCTAAATTAAGAACAGATTTAAACATTTCTGACAGCTTACAATAAACGACCTACGTAATTTAGGCGGATAATAACGTCGACAAAAACTTTATAACCTAAAATCACCAATGTAAACAATGTTGTTATTTCAATATTAATCGCTTTATTTTACAAGATTTTGAATGAAACATAATGGTACCAATGAAATAACACATATTACGCTTAGATAAAGGTATAAAATAGTATAATTACTTGTGAAAGGTTACATTTTCTTCGCATCTTTCTCTGCGGCTTTTACAGCCGATCACGCTGCAAACTACCATTGTTTTATAGAAACTGTACCACATAAACCCTGATCTATATCATTTGTTGCCCAAAGCATTATTTTATGCACAAAAACATTAATTAATTCAGTTATATTTTGAGATGACACTTCCGACTACCTTTTGTTGAGCCCAACGGATGCTAACTTTGACATTGTGCCCAATAACAAAAAGTGGAACTATGACAAAGACAGCAAATGATACATATCTCTCTGGCGCACTTAGCGAGATTTGTATATGACCTTCTCGCTTGGAACTGGTATTATTATTACCGCGTCACGTCTGTATTTATTATAAGTCTGTGGCGGTGAACGACAGAGTGGTACTCTGTGATATGATAGAACGAGACAGGTATATGAACCCAAGGTCATTTCCATTTTCCGTAACGCTCTGCCGTCTGCCGCGTTGAAGCGTCTGGATGTGCCTTATGTGTTTACTTACGTAAAATGTTTTTCACTCCTTGCTACATTTAAAGTGTAAAAATATTTTAGAAAAACGGCAACATTACGTTATTTGTCTGTCAGTCAGATGGAAAAAAACAATGTGATTTTTGGAGTCAGTGATAAGTAAAAATATGTCTAAATCTAAAACTTGATAGGCCTTCATGGAGAGAATAAATGAACAAAAAAACGCGTTCATAATTGGACTTATGAACGACAGTGGGGGAACCATGGCACACATGGAGAAGATGCAAGCTCGGACTGGGAGAGAGACAATACATTCTGGTCATTTTATGGTGTCGCACTTTGAAGCTGAGGCCCAAGATGATTTCGACGATTTGGCTGTGCCTGTACCAGACGAAGAACAAAATGTTCAAAAAGTGTCCGTGGTGGCGACTTACACCGTCCCAGGGTCCAAAGAGCCTTTTCCCTCGCTTGACAAAGAGGATAGTAAACAACATCAGCAGCTTTCCATAGAGATATCCCTTACAAAGTTGTTCAAATGCATGACGTTGGCCTACAGGTATGTTGTTATTAGTCTTTATAATATAATTACTGATTACAATAGCAAGTTTGCCATTAGTAACATTTTGAGCCATTCTCAAATTTATTTTTCTATTATTATATTTTTTGTACATTTGTCCTTCATCGTTAGAATGTTACGCTTTTCATGTGTTTATTGGGGAGTACATTCTTAATATTGACCAATTTTATAACATTAACTCTTATTAAAAAAATAGGGAAACAAGTGTGATTCTATTTGTATAAACTTGCAAAGATAACAGGAGGTCATCTGCACTAAAGTTGGGTCACATACTGAGATAACTAGATTGCTTATATTTATGTATTATGGATATATTTATAAATAATTAAAATTTATTATAAACAATTTGCCAGCATTACATATTTCTTAAGAAGCAATTTATCTAATGTTTTATTTATATATTCTCATCTATTATAACTTTTAATTGCTATTGACTTTAGGTGCAGTTTACTTTGAATAAGTCTAAACGTTTCCTTTTATTGTTATTACTTGTCTACTATAATTGCTACTTGTCTTATTAATAGAGCTGATAACCTTACTATATGAACACCTAAAGTAATTCAAGCTGTACAATGTATTACAATGATGTAATTGCACATCAGATGTATTAATTAACACCTTTGCTAAGAGTCTAAAGCAAAGAAATTTAAGGGCTGACACACACAATGAACCAATAACAATAATAACACCTTTGCTGCAGGAGTTAACTGAATCTACATAGTTAACCATATTAGAATCGGCTCTTTTGACCTGATGCTTCAGTGAATGTGTTAAAAGTTATTCTTAAAATTCATCAGAAGAAATAACTGGCAAATTATCAATTTATTGCAGCCTTCATGATATACTTAAACCTTTGACATAAAACTTGCATATTTAATTGTTGCTCCTTTGATAACATGGCAGAAGTAATTTACGTCAAGTGTGATGCAAATTGTAACTTCTGATAATAAAGTTTTAAAATTTACAGTTGCACTTGCTTTATAAACGCAGTTACATCTCATAAAACATGCTTATCCAATCAAGTTTTTTGTGGGATCTAGTCATCCACATGCCCCAAGTTGGAGTTAACAGTGCTTACTTTATAATGCTTATCTCACAACCAGCTTTAGAATAAGATACTTTCTACCAGACTTTTAGAACCATTTCAAATTTTCAGTATTAGCCGATTAGCATTAATATTCATGGAAAATGTAGTAGTTATTCTGGCAATTTGCTCCTCTACCTGTATTTGTACTGGTAGAAACTAGATAAGATAAATGTTTAGTTTCTTATCATGGCTGCTATTTGAGTAAGCTTAAGATCACTTATTGATAGCAATGCTGATAACAAGCTTCATATTTAACCATCCAAGTTTAAAGACTACACAGTACTGCAAGGCTGTACATTCGCGAGTAACCTTTCAGGGCCATTTTTCCCTTTATAATGGTTGTTTGCAATTGTTTTCAAGTCAAAATGTTTCTTACAAGTTCAAGAACATTTATAGTTAACTTTTTTAGGAGTAAGATTTTAATAAACATTGACTTGTGACTGAGAAGACAGACTTAAGGTTAAACGGAGAATGGTGAGTTGTTGTCAATTATCATTATTATATGTTGATTAATTTAATTCCCAGACAAAAACTAACTTCACCTAAATGGAATCGTTTCAAAGGTATAAAACTTCGGTGGAAGGACAAGATCAGATTGAACAACGTCATATGGAGATGCTGGCACATGCAGTGTGAGTAATTCTGTATTTTGAATCAAAAAATGCACTTGTGTAGCACATAGCCAATAATGCTGTCTTTTGCAAATTGTTTTGCTTCTTACCGCTCCTACTGTAAGCTACTTTAAGTTAAAATGTTTTTGTAATCTTAAGATATGGCACTCAAGGTATATTACCATAATACGTAAAAATATTAATTCTGTATTCGAGTGTTTGTTGCCTAAATAATTTAAAAAAAAATTACAACATTTCATTTCAAGAAAAGGAAGTACATTTTACATTTCTTTTTTTTCGTTGCAAAATATTTAAGATTGCAATTATTTACTAAAATTCCAGAAGCTAATGGCTGCTTATAAATATTATATACAAATCTGTAATATACAGGAGGCTGAATAGATCCATCATGCTATTTACATTGAGCATGTCATGTGCCATTTAGGTGTAGTTAATTGTAAATGAAGAAAAGTATTACCTGTTTGCCTGTAAAGGGCAGGAGGAAATAATGAAAATGTATAGTTCTATATAATAAAAATTAGATGAATAATATGTTTAATAAAAGAATCGGGGTTTGTTCCAGACTTTACTGCTTAATGAGTAACACATGAGGGCTTAATGCTTTGTCAATTATTACATTTATTTAATTTTTAATGAGTCTGCCTGATCTTTAACACAACATGTTATTAATTGTAAATAGTCCACAATCCGTCATAATAAATCTGCAGCTTGTCTTCCAATTTTAGTTAATATAATTAGCGCTAAGCTTGTTCTACTTACAAAATATTGCTATGTTATCTTAAAGTAGCGCCAGACTTCAGCCATGGCATCCCGCTTGTAAAATGTGATTACCGGTTTATCTCGTACTGTTGATACCATTACAGGAGTTAAGATTGGTGAGTCAGTATCATGAAATTATTAGGTTGATTGATTGATTGAGAATTTATCATCTGTTTTTAATACTGTGATAGTAGCGAACAGGTTTAGGGCCCGCATAGTGCTAAACAGGCACCTAAGCCTATGCTTACAAGTCCTAAGTTAGGGTTTATCGAGAAAATATGCGAGGCTCTAAAGGGGGGAATGAAAACCTCACGACTGATGACGTTGGGGGGGTGCAACATTGACCTCACGTGAATTTTTTCCCTGTGTCTACAAAACCGAGAAATAATATCTACTCATATAGGAAACTACAAATCATCATTTCGCACGTCTAAAACAGCGAGTCTATTTACGTTATATGAAATTCTGGAGCGTTTGCATAACACATATTCGACCTCAGGTTTCTTTTCGCCTAGAACCACACCAAAAATCACTAAGGGGAGGGGAGCGGGTCTGAAAGTGGGCCAAAAAACCTCGCTCGATTTCTGGATAAGCCGCTACCTCCCCAAGTCCCCAGTGGGGCTGCTGTAAATATCAGTAAAATTATATACCATCTTGTCTTACCTCTACATCTCCGGTTCAATAGTATTCATTGGATTCTTATGTTTGCAGTTATTAAGAAACAGAATACTTTGGTATGCCAGTTTGCTTCACCATTGGATGTTGATACTCACGTGAAACCAGAGGTAACATGATTGTTTAAGTTCAATTCTTCTATTTATTATTATCAATAAGTAATCCATTAATATGTGTTCGTATGTTTTGTGTAGACAACAATATTAGAAGGAAAGTACTGGAAACGTAGAGCGGAAGCAGTTATAGCAGAATATAAAAAATGGCGCATGTTTCATATAATGCGTCTCCTGGGGAAGGCGGACACCTCCGTGCAGGATGCGGTAAGTGTTCGTTTAGGGACTACTGAACACTATAAATCAGCAAAATCAGCCAAAAGTGTTTAATTTCACACTATTCACGCCATCTACCGAATCCATAAGTTACTCGTATTATCTGCTCAACTTGTATGTCTTATTTATTATTAAAGATTTTTTTAATGAAATGTAGTAGAATAGAGGCGTTTTAAAGCCGGCACTTTCAATTTAATAAAAGCTCTTTCTCATCTTACCCTTATTCCAGTTGCAGCCTATGGAGCCTAGAGATCCCTTGCTACATAATCCCTAGGTATAGGCACTAGTTATCGCGAAACCAACTGCCACCTAACCATCCAACCCAAAAGGGAAGAAGACCATCTTGGGATTATTATATATTTTAGCTTATGCCCGCGACTTCGTCCGCGTAAACTGCCTCTCCCTATTTCATCACTTCGAGGGATAAAAAGTATTCTATAGTTAATCCAGGCTATAAACTCGTATACCAAGTTTCATCATTACCCGTTCAGTCGTTTTTGAGCGATTGTAAAACACACATCCAAACATCTAAACTTTTGCATATATAATACAAGTAGGATAAAAGCTTATAGTAAATATAATGAAAAAACCCCTTAGATATCGGACATGGACACGGTGGAGTCGTTCTCGCAGTGCAGCGACTTCGCAGCGAACATGCTCACAGACGAGGACTACCTGACCTTCATGAGTGACACCCTGTTCTCCACCATCTCCAGCCATCAGCCGTTCGCGTTCCCCGATCCGAGGGAAATCGGTAATATATAGGACACCTTTCTTACAATGACAGATGTAAAGATATATGCTTACTGGGAATGCGGTTGTTAAAGAGTATCCCTAACTAGAAGACAAGCAATTCTTACTTATATGCCAGCTGTAAAGGTGTACACTTACCGAGAATGCGACAGCATTAGTATTGGAGCAAAGGTGATATCAAGCAATCAAGATGCAAATGTTGCAAAAAGCAAGGGAACTATGTGATCTAGCCCTGCTCTGTGCTTAAGGCCGTTGGGGTACCCAAATTAAATCTGAAATCGCGCCTCTCCTCACGCCACCCGTCCCACCCCTCGATACAATGGCGATATCACAGCGCCACGTAAGAAATGGCGACTTAAATGAACTAATAGGACACTGGTTTATAAAAAGTATTCTTAAAGACCGAAAAAAAGCATGCTGAATCTCATAGATGGCGTTATAGTCAATATTCTTTTTTTTTGTTAATAAATATTAGAGGACAATCTTACACAAATCGAACTAGCCCCACAGTAAGCTCAAGAAGACTTGTGTTATGGGTAGTAGACGACGATATATTTAATAGATATAGATAATTAAATACATAGAAAACATCCAAGACTCAGAAACAAATATTCATGCTCATCACACAAATATTTGCCCTGACCGGGATTCGAACCCAGGACCGTCAGCTTCACAGGCAGGTGCACTACCCACTAGGCTAAACCGGTCGTCAAATTTAATGAAGTCAACTCTTCATTCAATAACATTTAATTATAAGGGTAAGTAATAACAAAAAAATAATACATGTGTAAGTACATACAGTTTATATTTAAACAAAGAAATGCAAGTTTTCTATAATATCATCATTAGGTATACCTATGCCGGTATTATAATCGATATAAATAAAACGTTTTCATTTTTTAGGGTTCCGTAGGATTGTAGGATCACTTTGTTGTCCGTTTATTTGTTGGCCTGTCAAGAGTCAATACTTTTTTCTAAGGAACGTGTAGAGGTATCACATTCAAATTTATATCCAATTATTCGAATCTACGGTGTCTTTCAGCTGTGATAAAGTCAAACTTATCAAGACAATCAAAAGATATCACCGTTTATGTTAAGTTTTTTATAAATTATTCCATATATATTTATTTTAGTTTAATTATGAAAGAGATTCTGTTAATATTTTAACATAATTGTTAAAAATATTAGCTTTTTAAGCATATATCGCACAAATCCGCATTGATATCGAAATACCGGTTTTAATATCGAAATACTGGTATTAATATCGAAATCCCGGGATTGACACTCAACATCGGAAAACAATCCCGTGATTGAGAATGATCCGATATTGCATGCCATGTCCATGTTCCAACCTAACAACCAATAATAAATCCCATATCGAAATTCCGGGATCGACACAAAATCGTAAATAAATTCCGGGATTGCGCATGATTTGATATTCCATGCCCTGCTCATGTATCAACCTAACAACGACAATAAATCCCGGGATCCCGATATTACGATATAGAAATACCGAAAAAAACCATGCATATGATCACAGGCTCACAGCCTTAGTTGCCCGATTTAACTTAAGAAAAAAAACTCAAAATGCCGGTATTTGTCCAGGCAACCCTGTTGCATTTAATCAAGTAGATAAATAATAGTTATTTTCTCAAACATGCAATGAAACATTGAGGTATGTTCCTTATAATAGGCGTCACGTTTCGGGTGCGGCTAAACGAGAGGCCTTTAAAGGAATTGTATACAGAGTTGGAGGCTAGGCCTGCAAGATGCTCTTTTTTAATTTCCATTCCACATTAATTTGTGACACAGCATCACGGCGTTCAACCATAAGCAATTATTTGCTTTTTGGTTCGTCATGACGTTCTGCCACTACGATTATTAAAAATAAATATATATGTTTGCTATATTCTACTGGTTTATTTATATAAAATCGACATGAACCAAATAAATAACACATTATTAACACAGTCCAGTAATTTTAATTGCAAATTTAACTACAAAAATACAGATTTACAATATTTCATCTAAATATTAGCGGTAAAAATGTCTACTCAAACCGTGAAGGTATATTTTAAATCATTTGGAGGCAAAATTGATTTTTTTTCATTTTTTAATTGGATTTATGCGTTGTTGAATTTGTTACCTATTTAGATATGAGTTCCGAGGCCCATAACAATAGCGATGAAGAAATAGTAATATATGTGTTAGTTATATTTTTGGCTTTATAACTTTTAGCAAGGACCATATACAATAGGACTGACAATCTCATACAAAAAAACGTAACTCTGAAATAGCTCAAAATTCGGTATTAAAACCAGATGGCGCTGCTTCGTAGCCTGGAAGTCGAAAAATGTTATTTTCACCAATGTTTTCTCCTGTTTTTTTTTGTTTTTTAAGAACAAACGTCTAAGTGCTTTTTATTTTAATACCATTATATACCTTCTATACACAATTTTTAAGGATTATATTTTTTACTCATCAACAACGTGAAACAGATCATATTTAACAGATGGCACTACCTCTGGAATCATTGATTGCTCGCGGGTTCGCCAATTTTTTCTACATAAAATAACTAGATGGCGTTGGTGAACTGGTAAAATGTGTATAAAATTAAATTACGCGTACAGTCAAGGGCATAAATATATACACGTTCCCAAAGCGACAAAAATATCTTTACTATCCGTTAGCCAAAAATATCCATACAACAATTTCGATCAGATATATTTGAACATTAATCGAGTCATTAAATTGTGTACGCTAATACGTTCATAAATATACGTACAATGACAGACAAATATATGTAGACAAACACGCAGACAAAAGCATCTATGCACTTGTTTTTCATATTCAATAGATATTTTTGACTTCTACTTTGTTCACATAAGCAGGAGTCAATAATATCTACACAATTTTTTTCCAACCTCATATAGACAGCAAACAGAAACAAATATCTAAACAAACTTTTTTCTTAAACAGGGTGGCCACTTTCTGGAAAACCGGGAAAACCGGGAAAAGTCAGGGAATTTCGCTAGTCATGGAAAAGTCAGGGAATTGTCAGGGAAATTTAATGGAGGTCAGGGAAAAAAATTGTCTCTCTATGTAAATGAAATAAATGAACTTTATTCTGCAAGTAGGCCCCAATGGCACTTTTGCAAATCAAAAATTACTAGCGTTTCTCATGAGACCACTGCTGAGAAGAAATGCCGAAAAAAACTCGACAGTCAGTCATTTTCTCCAAAAATATGCTTAATTATAATGATACTACTTAACCTACTTAAGTAAATCCGAGTGGTAAACAACGAAAGAGAATTTAAAAAATGAGGAAAAAAGAACAATAGGTATTTACAATGCGTAGTTCCACAAGAAAACATGTCGAAACTGCATACGTATTACATGGTATTATCAAATACGAGATAAAGATAATAATTCTAAAAGTCCCCAACATTTATTTTGCAAATAGGTCTCAATAATTGCAAAATAAATGTTTTGATTTTGAATAATAATTGAAAATACTTCTCCTAGACATTAAATTAAATCGTTTGATATGCTTTCCTGCAATAACTGTGTCAACTAGATACAATGAAAATATTATACATGAGTATTTACGCTATTTAGGTATTTGGTTTGGGCCATGCATTTCTGTCTTAAACAGTCCTCAACCTTATAATAAGCCTTTGACATCAACGTTGTTTTAAAGTAATTTTTAAGAGCTGGAAAGGGTAAATTCAAAATTGCATCTCGTAACTTATTATAAAACGGACACATTGACCTACTTGTATATTTTACGTACACGAAACTTTAAGCGGCAATTTTATTTTTATTCCTGGTATTAAAATTATGGATATCAGAATTTTTACAGAATGCGTCCCGGTTCTTTATGACATAAACAATATTCTCATATATGTATTGGGACGCTACAGTTAAAATGTTAATTTCTTTAAAGAGTTCTCTCAGAGATTCCCACTTTCGTATGCTTTGACTAAGGGAATATCTTGCTTCGATCCCGCTATCACAGTCAATGCAGAATTCCGACGACGAGAGAGGCTCGATTGTTGTTTTGTAATTGTTGGACATATTTGTCCAAAATAACCGGCTTTAAGTGCCTTCAATGATGTTTGTAAATCACCTGAATTTTAAAAATCAATGAAACAATTTTCCATAAGGATAGTCACCGACTGGATGATCTTTGGCTCGGTTTGATATAAAAGGAAAATAAAGACTTGCAATCTTTAATAAAAATGGGTGGTGTCATCCCACGGAAACGCATATAGTGAGCGTGGCTTTTCCATCAATAAGGAGATATTAGTGGAAAATCTTTCGCAAGTCTATAATTGCGCAAAGACGCGTTTATGACGCTATATCTTACCACGGCGGTTTAGACAACATAAATATTTAAAAAAAAAATATCCACGCGGTTCGTAATCATTTCGTAATGCTCACTCCTTGTACACGGAGGATCTACACAAAAAGAAAGAAAAATTGAGTTCAGAGGCAAAAATCAGAGCAGAAAAAAGAAAAACTGCGGAAATGGTTAAAGAACTAGAAGCAAAAAGACAAAATTTCTCGAAGGAGCTGCCAAAGAAGCTGCGTTATTGGAAAAACAGATTACCAAGTTGCAATATATTTTTAACCGACTTCAAAAAAAGGAGGAGGTTCTCAATTCGGTTGTATGTTCTTTTTTTTAACGTGTGTTACCTCAGATCTCCGTTGTTTATGAACCGATTTGGATTTTTTTCTTTGTTTGAAAGCATATGCTCCTGTTGTCCAGAATCTAGTTTTGATGATGAGATCCATGAGGAATGCATGCGAAGCATATAGCGATTTTAGTATTTTCGGTAATAAATCGAGCATTTGGATTCAGAAAGTAGCATTTGGTATACGGGAACTGATGAAAAAGGCCACGGATGGTCATCCAAAACTCCTATTGTTTCATGGGTGGCATTAAGATATTTCGACCAAGATACTGGAGCGACTATGACGAAGTTAATTTAAATGGTCCTGATGTAATGTCACCATCAACCTGATCTGGTAATTGAAGCCGGAAGGTAGGCAACGGAACTCCGTAATAAAACAGTGTAGCTTAGCCGTGTTTGAGCTTATTGGAATCGTTATGAGATGCACTCTGGTAATGATTCACTAAAAACGTGAAATAATTAAAAAAATTAATAAAAAAATAAATCCGATACCAAAATTAAAAAAAAAAATTGCCTTCTAATACGAGACTTTACGCTTCTTACAATGTAGAAGTATCTACAAGTCGGTTTTTGTTATTATTATTTCAAATTATAATTATCATGATAACTGATGACTAGGTAGTTTTGTTTCAGTTAAACCCAAGATTTTTAACAGAATTCAAAAAATGAGGTTTCTCAATTCTTCACTTTAATTTGTACCATAATACGCAAAATGTTAAAGTCTAGTACAAAATTACTAATACGATTAAGGCCCGTATAAAGTGTTCTCTTTAGTATTTCACGCTGGATTATATTATATGATACATTCATTTTAATATATCCAATAAATTCAGCAGTCAGATGTATTGTTTCAATTGGTTTTTCCTGTACAGCTTTTAACAAAAATGGTCAAAAATGAAATGAATTATTAGGTAATTGAAATTGTAGAACTGTCTGATAGCAAATTAAAACATATAAATACAAGAAAACAGTACAAAAACGTCACCTGACGTAGGATGTGAACCCACGACTTCCGTCTAACAATGCTTTCGCTCTTACCAACTGAGCTATTCAGATACTACTTCTTATTATTTCCATTTATGTATTAATTTCATTGTATTTATAAATTGTAATTTGCTAGCAGATAATTCTGAAAAAACGTGTTCAAATTATAATTTTTTTATTTATTACATTTAAGATTATGGTCAGGGAAAAACTTGAAAAAACGTCTGGAAAACCGGGAAAAGTCAGGGAATTTTGGTTGTAGTAAATAGTGGTCACCCTGTTAAATACCTAGGCAAATTACATACACAATTATATCTGCCTAAGAAGAGTGCAAAAATATGTAAACATGCAATGCTCATAAATATCCGCACTGTAAACAAACCAATATTCTAATTACAAAATTTGACGCTCATCGAGAAGAAATCGGAAATGTCATGCGATACATTCGTCCCTTTCATTTTGGGCCTTCATTTGTTTATGAAAATCGCCTTTGATTTAACACATTTATTATATTCACATTTTGCCTCTTACCAACTATAGAGTAAGTTACAGATAGTTCAATGTAGCTACCAAGGTTTTTTTTTCGTTCAATAAATTAATAGGTGATGCGGGATATTGGTATCGCTTACCGTAGTTCATTTTGAAAGTAACTACGGACCCGTGCCTTTACACGTATGCAGGTAAATGTTAAGTAGTTAAAAGAAACGCAACTCCATTTTGTATTTAAGTATATATTTATCTATATACTCGTATAAGTGTCAGAGGAGAGAGAAAATAAAAGCTTGCTTAGTTTGTTCGGGACTAGGTGGGGTCGATTTGTATATGATCATACCCACATTATGTATTACATATTATATATTTATTTATTATAAACTAAGCTAGGTGTTTCACTATATGTTACAAACAATATAATGGATCTTAGATTTTTTAGAATTATCTTCGTGAATGAATAATATATGCAATGAAAATTAGAGCTAGTCTCAGAAAATTACGTTTTATTAATTTGACTACTCTGTCTTAAGCTGTGATTCGAGGACTGTAGAATATTTTTGACAATTAGGTGTTGTTTAGATATGTGGTCAGTATTTACTACTTGCACCTCTTAATACCTAAATAGGTTTAATGCGGAAGATAGGTTTATAAATTATAAGGGGAATATTTATATATGTACATCAAATAATAGGCAGTGGCCGGCGATCGACTTGCTCTGTCCGCGCCGCGCCCCTCCCGCGCCCGCGCTAGTCCACACGTGTTCGGCGCCGAATGAATTTCAAACACTATTATGAGTGAAAACGTTTGCTTAACCAAATACTAAGATCCAATGGCGAGTTAGTGGTAGACGTTTCAATTTTCATTTCAACTCGCGCAGAATTTAAACTTTCAATTAATCTTTTTAAACTAAAGTATAATTGCGGACATTATTTGGGTTCTTAAGATAAATTATAAATAACAAGGTAAACAAACTGTGAAATATATTTCATTTGTAAGTAATTATGTAAGTGCAAATAAATAGTGAAGTGCGCCAGAACGGAACGTACCTAGTACTAGTAATGAAACATCGCACCTAACGCCATCTTTTCACTTTTTACTGTATCATTTGGAATGTCGTAACGTTCGATGGCTGTGACTTCACTTTTGCGCATTCATGGAAATTATAAAATTTATGACTTTTGAATGAATCGGTACTCCTAGCGGCATCTAGCTACGTAGAGAGATACTAACTTTCGGAGCACGGTGCGTAGTATGAAGATTGTCAGTCCTATTGTATATGGTCCTTGCTTTTAGTTTCTTTATAAATTAAACTGATTTCATGGAGTTTTTTTTATTTATTTCATTGTATGTTTGAGAAAAGCACTATACATACCTCGGCGTGAAAAGGGGTTGCCAACCTCGTAACTATCGTAAGCGTTGCGAGGGTTTCAATGCACGAGAGTCAAACAAACTTTGCCACCGAGTGAAATTCAATTTTTTTCACTACACCAACTCCAGAAAAATACTAACTATAATACATTACACATCACTCAAAAGTCAATTCCACCAGGCAAAATGAGGAAACAACTCAAAATTTGTATCTAATTACTTTGCACTTGTGGATAAAACGCAACTTTTTCATCAGTTTTTGAAGTATCAAGAGTACCAGCTGGTGTGATGAAAAATACATTTTAATCAATAATCTTAGTAATTGAAAACTTTAACAAAGTTACTAAATATATATATATATATATTATATCCTTATGATCCTTCTAATACACGCTCCCCATTGGGAGCGCAACAATTATCGCGGCATTAAAAATTACTAACTGCGACAATTCTTCGACCGATGGTTTTGTCAGAAACCTCTTCTTCCACATCGAACGACATTTGTAACTGAAAATATATTGGATGTGTTAGCATTTATAATTTTTCGTGTATAATATAAAGCACATTTGTAACTGAAAATATATTGGATGTGTTAGCATTTATAATTTGTCGAGTATAATATAAAGCATCGGTGGTAAAGAACCAACGAGAGAAATAGAAGTAAAATCCTGTACAATAGACTACTTATACGAATCGTGTGATAAATCAATTTACGACGTAAATCTGATACTCAAAGTTAAAACAATGTTATTCTAGCTAGGCAGTTAGTACAAAGGTTGAATTTGTTGTCTGTATACTATCAATAAGCATAATTACCATGACTCGCCTCGCCTACTTTGGGTATCTTCTTCCTCTAATAGATTAGGAACCTGATCAGTATTATCCACCTGTGCGATGCTGCACTGCCAAACCAAAATCGAATAAATGGATAAAAGTTCCATCCTATAATGTAAGATATTTCTTATCATTGATTACTATTGAACTATAACGGCATTAGGTCTAATTTTGTTATTTTTTGACACGAGTTGTTCTTAACTCGTTAGTATTTGTTATTATTCTCTGTCCTACATTATTTTCCTACTTATATATAACATAGATAGTTATAATGTGACGGTAAACTGTCACTTACTCGTTATGAAAAATCCCGGGATCCCGAAATACCGAAATCCCGGGATTGAGGTCCAATACCGGATTTAAATCCCGGGATTGAGAATCGTCCGCTATTGCATGGCCTAGACATGAGGTACATTTTGCCTCTCGTAAGCATCCTGACAAAACTATCGGTCGTAAAATTGTAGTAGTCAGTGATTTCTTTACAACATCACTCAATTTAATTAGTCCATTACTATTTTTGAAATCTATTTAAAATCATCTGCGCTGCGCTGATAGAAAATCAGTAGGTATCTAAAAAGGTAATTCTTTTCGTAGGTAGGTGTGCGAAGGTAGGTATTTATCGCTACGCACGAAGTTACGCGCGATGCGACGGTAGGTAGGTACAGACAAGGAATTGAATTCCCTACCCATGTCGTTGAACTGTTGTTAGACTTGCATTGGTGTCCCAGAGCTCAGTTCACTATGTCAACCTAGTTAGGTACTAACATAAAACAATGCTTGCGATATGTCAAAGTAACGTCGTGGTCTAGCTAGCTCTTATGGTGAAAGTTTGCTATACGATATTGAAACTTAGATGGGTTGGAAATTAAATTCCTTGACTGTACCTACATATAATTTTAATATTTATATGAGTAAAATAAAGTCTCTTAGAACCACAGACCACCTCCGCTAGAAACCTAATGTTGTTTACTTTGTTCCCGACGCGAGTCACCACTCGTAGGATTTATAGGGCTTATATAATCCGCGGTCGCCCGCCTGCCGTTCAGTTGCGTCCAAATCAACGAACAGTGCAGTGTGCGTGTCTCTTAAAAAAATATAGAAAATTGGATTCTCGTGGCTTGGTTTGAGATAGATATATGTTTTGTGGGCTTTTTAGAATCCTCTTGACGAGCAGTTGGGTCTAGTATCACATGATGGGCCTGATGATGAACTTCGACGAAGTGCGAGGGAGCTGGGAGTTGGTTTGAGATAGGTATTTGTTGTGTGGGCTTTTTAGAATCCTCTTGGTCAGCAGTTGGGTCCAGTGTCACAAGATGAGCCTGATGATGAACTTCGAGGAAGTGCGAGGCAGCTCGGAATTGGTTTGAAATAGATATATGTTTTGTGGGCTTTTTAGAATCGTCTTTTTCCTTTCCACAATGATACAGATTAAAGAGATATTTAAGAGCTATAAAATATTTGTTGTTTAATTTTTGGTACCAAGTAATGATAGTTTGTAGTGAATATGTCCCGTCACTACGCAATCCGCGTGCCAGCTCATCGACCAATCGCAACGCTGGTAGCACCCGTCCTTCCCCTCACCGCTTCCTCATACTTTGGTGACTCAAATGAGAAACATTAGCTTTCTAGTCGGGGTGTTCTGCGATTAGAACTTACTCGTTACTTTGAGTATCAGCGGTTGATAAAATCGGAGATTCAATTTCCATATTTTGCAGTCTGTAAACCTAGATATAAATTGTAATGTATTGTGTTACGTAGGTAGGGGTAAAACAGTAAGTCAAATAATTATACTCACTCGATGGAGTTCGAATATTCAGTATTTTGTTCGGCTGTGAAATTATTAATTTTTTTCCTTTTCCTAGATAGAAAAGCAAGAAGTTTAGGCGTATGCCAACCAAATTCACGAGCTGAGATTCGTACTCGACACATCTGTAACGTCCCTCAAGCGCCTACATTTCCTGCCTCTGAAACCACTGCGCTACTGGTGCCTGGCTTTATAGTGTGAAAACTATATGCATATATAGGATTGTAATGTTCATTCATAGTAATTTTAATTATATATTAGGTATTACAAAACTAAATAAACACTCTTTTCTGTTTAGTAATTGTATATTTTTACTTACGTTACTTCCATTGTTTGGAATCTTTTGAGTTGCCATATGACAAGTAACTATAATGTAATTCAATATTTTTTTTAGGGAAACGTAGGGTCCGTCTGGCAAGGGCGCTCAGCCATCACTGTCACATTTCGAAAGAGGAACGGAGATATAGCTTGCAGGCCATTCGTCGATATCTTGTTACGATAGAATTTGTCGATTTTTATTTATTTCAAAAATATTGCCTCAAATTATAGAAATTCGGAAGCTGTCGAATTACTATTTTATTTGTGATTGATTTTTCTCCTTTTTTTGTGTTATAGTGTCACATAGTAAAAAATTAAGTAAAGTTGGAGTAAAAATTGGAATTGGAGGTTACTTTGGGAAGTAATTGTATCGAGCGAAGTGTTATGAATCGTGTATCGAAAGCTGTGTTATTAAAGATAATATAATCAAGAATTATATATATTTTTCCCAAGTCGACAAATATCAAAGATTCTTAGAAAAATAGGATCATTCATGGGGTACTTTTGCATATCTGGCTCTGGCAACCGCCTTAAAGCATTCATGAACATATCCGCAGTTAAAAAAGGGTTCTTTAAAAAAGTGTGTCAAAAAAAACATGAGCATTGAATAATGATATCGAATAATATTTAACGTCACATATTAAATATAACTAACTTTCATCTATTCTATGAAATGTTCATAATTTCAGCAAGAGGTGCCAGCTTAGCAGACTTCATTCAACCAAGTTTAGGGCCACTGCAACCTAACCTGGACGATTTTATGGACACATTGGAACCTCTCCAAGGTATGGACATACATAATTCTTGTGGAACTACACATTGTAAATACCTATTGTTATTTTTTTCCTCGTTTTTTACTTATTTCTTTTTTGTTGTGTACCGCTCAGATTTAATTAAGTAGTATCATTGTAACAAGCATATTTTGGGAGAAAATGACTGACTGATGTTTTTTGATGATAGTCTTTTAAGAAACGCTAGTAGTTTTTGACTTGTAAAAGTGCCATTGCGGCCTACTTACAGAATAAACTTCATTTTCTCGAAAGCTTATGACCGCAGTATCTACTGCACTGAGAGGCGATGTTACGAATGTGTATTATAATTTAATTTGCAATTATTCATCAGTTAATTGAAGAGATGATGACAAAAATTACCTCATTGAAGATGCTAACCTCAATGATTTGGAATTTGCTGAAAACACTTTTTCGTTTTCCTCCACGTTAAACTCAAAAGAGGTTTTGCACCGCTCTATGAGATCGCGAACGACGGATTGTAAATGTATGTTAAACCTTATTAAGGTGTGAGTGAATGAACATTTTCTGGGTATGCTCGTTCATCGATGGCCTCGTCTTTGCCCCCTGGCTAGATGCTGGCCAAGACCAATCCCATTTTTAAATTAAAAAAAAAAGCTAAATCAACTAGGACATATGTCTACACTAACTGATATCAGTGGGGCTAGTACAACTGCCGCTGCGACGCGACACGAGATGAGAGAAATCTACCCTCCTCTTTCTAATTCCCGCAATGCGAGTGAGACAGGAATGGCGAAGTCGAGCGTGACGCAACTTAACAGCAAGTTGTACTGGCCCACCTGTAGATATGTGTTAATCATGGTCTGCCAAAAGAAAAATCAACCATCAATGTATAGATAGTGCCTTAGTGCCATCCACGAGGGCGCGCTCCTCCACATGTTGGAACATAGAGTTCGTATATGTACCAATGCAAGCTCAATCCGTTTTAGAATAGTCTTATACTTCTTTTATGACGGATGTCAGTGTTTGTTTACTTTTGCTGTATTAGTACAAACGTAATTAATTCACAATAAATTACTGAAACCGAAACAAGGTTTTGTCTCAAGATCCCCGGATCTCCAACATGGTAGCAGAGCGTGGTACAATAGGGATTCGAACTTGTATTATTTCATTGATCTAGTCTATCTTAAAGATTTAAGGATT
This sequence comes from Epiblema foenella, assembly GCA_963556455.1. Taxonomy (NCBI): domain Eukaryota; kingdom Metazoa; phylum Arthropoda; class Insecta; order Lepidoptera; family Tortricidae; genus Epiblema; species Epiblema foenella. The sequence continues at coordinate 10,824,164 of OY747104.1, forward strand.
ACATAAAGATACCAAACACGAAAAAGTAAAAAAACGCACTAATAATTTATTTAACTCGAACCAAAAACCGACGTCACTGCATAAGCCGTCAACTATTCATGGCGCATGAATATTATTTGCATAATATATTTCCACTTTCATTTTATATAATAAATATATCATAATAACTCATTTTAATTTTATATATATTTTACAATGTTTTCAACTGAAGTTACCGGAGTGGCGTCACTGCTCGTTTTAAATTCCGTTCTAATTTACGTTAATTAAAATATTTCGCTAAAAATTATAATTTCAGAATAAATCTTCCTTGCACACTTGCTATTAAACTTGTTATGGCTATCGTTATTGGATTACTAATATAATTTCGCGATGTAATCTTTACCCAAGTTCCCAATTGCACATAGATTAGTATGAAATTCGCTGTGGAGGGTACTAAGAATTTTCCACATGACGTTTCCCATACGTTTGGTCTAATTAGTGATAGAATTCGCAGATCTGCTCTCGACCCCGCGCCTGCCGCCCGTGCCTGAGGAGCCCGCTCTCCCGGCCGAAGACGCAATGTTTCGTAGCGGCATGACCGTCGACTCCTACGGCCACGGCTATAGCCTGCCTGCTGCACACACTTCCAATGCCACAATGCCCACCAGTCAGATGACCATTCACGGTAACTCACTCTTACGGATTTTTTCCGGGTTCTCTACAACAAACTTTTCTATCAGTGAATAATTAAAATACCTTAAACGAAGAATGATGCAGAGCAATGGGGTTTTAGTGAACAAATTCTGACTCCGGTTAGTACCTAATATTAAAGTTTCAGTTTAATGAGGAGGATAATTTGCCGCCTCATTTATCTACGTACTCCCAATAATACTAAATAAGCCACAAGCATTGTCAAAAGTCACGAAACGCCACAAGAAACTATTCTTTAATCTTTTTCCAATCGTTTTTAAATGGTAAGAGAAGATAATTTGTTTGTTTGTTACGCGACATCAGGTTTCTTTCTTATTAACATCTGGTTTTAGGTTCGCCTAATAATACTCAAATGATGTCAATGTCCGATCAAACTGTAAAGAACGAGCACATGCAAATGTACGACAACGGGCGTTTGTTCGTCCAAACAGACATGCAGAGCAACATGATCAACAGTCAGGAGATCATGCCGCCATACTCGTCTGCTTACGAGCAGAGTTCGCCGCAGGCCACTCAGCAGATGCAGAATAACGTGTTCGAGCCCAAGTCGCGCGTGCAGTATACATCCAAGATTGTATCACAACCGGAGCCCGCTTATAAATATAACGCAGGTACCGGCATATCACTAACATTGTGCTCTAGCCATCCTCCACAAGGCGGAGGCGACTAGAGTGAACATTTGGACAAGGGTCTACCAGTTTAGCAGATTTCGTTTCTTTCGAAATGTTACAATTGGCCAAATTGGGTATTTGAAACATGTTAATATGTATTCCATAGTGTGTTTATATAGATAGAAAACCATCAAATTATCACAATAAGGGCGGTTTTTATAAAGATCCGTTAGACCAAATGTCATCAAATTTCAGTAACTCAATACATTTTTTGACATAACAAACCGACATAAGGTCTAACGGATCTTTATAAAACCGAGCCTTAATAGTAAACTAGATAAATTAATCAAAATCATAAAAAGATATGGGACGTCAAATATTCGCTTAATGTGGATTTTAGGGTTCCGTGCCAAAATGGTAAAAAAGGAACCCTTATGGTTTCGCTTTGTCTGTCTGTCTGTCACATCGCTAAATGTCTCAAGAAGTGCTTATGCTATCGTTTTGAAATTTGGAACAGTTATAAAGAAGGGTAACCTAGATGCATAGAACATGTTTTTTTTTTAATATTTTTTTTTATTTTCTGTGAAAAATGACAGATAAATAGTTGGTTCAAAATTTTGCTTGAGTTGCACATTCTGAAACTTTTTTGTTAAGTTGTCATTTTCAATTTATGAAGGAAAATGTATCAAAAAAAAAAGGGGGCTTATCTCCGAAGTTTATCATTAACATTTCTATACTAATTATGTAATTTATTTTTGTTTTATAAATTTCTACTCGATTATGCTGAAAGTACCTTCTTTCAAATAAAGGAAAAAAATGAAATAGGTTCACGTGATAAAGAATTATCCTTGAAAAACCACCATACATACTAAGTTATTCAGTCGCTCAATTTTGTAATAAAATTCGCCTATAGATGACGCTGTATCCATGGCGTTCAATTTCGACACCATGTTGAGATTTTCCTAAATTAATAGGGTTGAAACCGGTACACATCTGTGTACGGAACCCTCGGTGCGCAAGTCGGACACGCACTTATTACCATACCATATAATCATCATGTTTCAACAAAAAAGAAATTGTATAGCAACTATGTCCTTAAACGCAATATTTCACGACAAAAATGGCAAATTAATCGTTTTTCCATACAACGGGATTACGACGCCATTCCACTGACGTCACATTTCACTACCTATGAGTATAGAGCGTTGTCAGTGCTCGTCGGCTATGCTGTACTTAACCTCTCGTTTTCGTCTTTTGTGTTGCTCTAATTGTAGCTGGTCCCATACAAGGTTCGAATGACACTATAAAAAAATTGTAGTCAAATAGACAGTTGTCAGATCCGATTTTCTCCATCGCAACGGGAATGTAGCTTAACTCCGTCTTAAAAATGACGTGGGTTGCTGAACATACTGTACTCTGTAGATACGACAGCTTTGACTACTGCATATACTGTATTCAATATTTTTTCGTAGTTCCACCCTCCCAAACGGCGCCAGAAACTGTATCACTACTGCAACAACCAGTGCAAAATCAGAAATACGCTTCAACCATCGTCATCCAAGGTCGGAGTGGATATACTCGGGAGAAACCTCGACCGCGGCTGGCCATGTACTCCAGCCAACTGCCTAACAACCAATATACGAACTATGGACAGCAAAGCCCCAACTCGCAGGTTGAGAGAACGAGGCAGCAGATGCATTACCTACAGCCGAACCCAGTGGAACCGTACAAGCCGAAGCCGATAGCGAGCTCGGTTAATAATGCTCGTCCGTTTAAGATGCCTTCGCCGCCCCTGGTGCCGACTTCTTCGCAACAGGTAGATATATAATGTGCATGTAGGTCTGGAGCTACTTAGCAGAGATTCTAGGGAAATCATAACCCTGCTAGCGTCTTTCGGTTGTGTCCTATAGGAGCACCTACACATACCTCACCTACCTTATAGGCAGTAGTCTTAACGAAAGCGACTGCCATTTGACCTTTCAACTCAGAGGGAAATATTTAAAAATAATAATAATATAAGTTAAATATCAAATGATTTAACGTACTACTAGGGGTGCGTGGTCAAACCGCATAAGTCGCGTAAAAGGTTTTTTGAAAATAAAACTATGCATAACGGATGTTGAGTTCTTATTTCAAAAAGCAATTTGTCGGGTTTGACCACGCATCCCTATGTTTTACTGAGAGATGCAATTATAGGTATGAACCTACGACCTTGATATTAAAAGTAGCGCCTTGCCGCTCGGCTGCAGTGGCAAATGTGTCTATGATTAATTAAAAATGAAAATTAGAGTACGTCGGTGGTGGGCGGGCGGAATAAGGAGCAGTACCGCTCGCACAGCCTCCCGCTCGGCGCGCAGCTCAACGCCGATTGGTCGGTAACTGCGCCCGCGCCCTCTATCGTGCCCGCTCCCGCTCCCGCGCCCGTTCCCGCTCCCGCTCCCGCGCAAACGCACGAGGCTGCAGCCGCCGCTGCGCAGAGGCATAGCGCTAGGGTGAGTGTTTTCTGTGGCAACATTATATTAGGTATTTATTTTCATTAATGAAACTGTAGGTCTACGATTTCTTGATACTTTTCAATGTTATTTATAACTGTAAAAGGCTGTTATAAATAAATAAAATAAAACACTATTCCGACTTAAATTGGAGAGATATATACTTATACTGCTTTGATAATATTTACTTATACTGCTTGAAAACAAGCCCTTCGAATTTTTGAAAAGACCTGATATAATAAAGAGTATTATCTCGCGTAAAACAATGGTGACATTGATTAGGTAGGACTGTGGGAACTTGAGAGTGACGGACGCTTTGTTCAGTAGATATCCATGGTACCAAATGTATTATGTTAACGCAGTCATCGTAGGTCACAGCAGCATCAGTTTTTAACAAAACTAGGATAATAATTTAATCATCACTTAAAATGTCGTTGTATACTTAAAAAAGCTCACAAAGTATTGAAAACAACCAAATCATTACTGACAAACATCACCTCTAATAAGATAGAACACGTAAGGATGAGTAGACTTTAACCACTTTGAATGAGTCTCTTCGCTTGACGCATCCAAACAGGCCGTTCATTAACCTGCCTAGTTCTGACATAGCTAATGAGCAAGTTTGACAGGCGCGGGAGCTAAACACGAGCACGCTTCGTGTCCGCTCGCGCTCGTCGTCGAGCGGCGTCCTGGACGCGGCGGGGGGCGCGCGTCGTCCGCCTCCGCTGTGCAGCGTGGCGTCCGAGCCCGCGCTGCCGCAGGCCAGCGTCATGCTAGCGCAGCTGCTCAGCGCCCAACACTGTCAGTATTCACACTAATATTATAAAATTATAAGGCTAGTATATAAAGGCACATCAAAAAAATACCTAACAGCCTAAAACCGTTTAATTGCACAGCTCAAATACTAATTGCATATCAAAACGCGGATTTGATCAGAATCAGAATCAGAATATTTATTTTGTTAAACATAGGTAGAAAAAAGATGGTACATAGACAGATACGGTTGAGCACTATGTTTTACCCGCAATGCAGGTGTACAAAAATTCATTTCATGCGGTTATAATAAATATGTCATTCACTAATACAACTATCATTATTAATACAACAATAATCAAATTAAAGAAAAATAACTACTACATATTAATATAAAGCTGTGTTAGTAGTATCATTAAAAAAATCATTTATGGTATTTTGATGTACAATTAATATTTTAGCTGTGCAAATCAGTATTTTTTATGTGCAATGAGTATATTTTGATATGCGATTAAATAAATATATTTAGATGAAATTTGTCATGGAGATAATTGTGTCCCGAGGAAGGACATAGGATAGTTTTTATACCAGCAATCATGCCCTAAAGGGATAATGGGAACGAAAGTTTGTATGAGGGTACGATATAAATGACTTGAATTATGCTTTCTGAAGTTAGTATACATTATATTTTTATTTTTATACTACGTTGGTGGCAAACGACCGTATGGCCGCCTGATTGTAAACAGATACCGTAGCTTTTGAACGCTTGCTCCAGAACAATCGCAAGCCCGGTGCTGACCGTTTTCTTATTCCTTGTATTTAGCAGTAATAAGTAATACATTTCCCCTATGGTTATCGGAGTCCTTTGTCTGCAATTGCACTTGCATTTCCGCATGCAGGTCCCCTACTCTCAACACACTGCATCCTCGGAAGTTCTGTTCATCTTACTTACCGCATACTTATAGAGCAAGTAGTGTGCAATGCCTATATGTATTTAGATAGTGCTATTATGGCTACGTTTTCTGTAAGGTGGAGATAATTCAATAGGGCTGTTGACTCAAAATTTGACTACTCCAAAAAACCAAGGCAAAAAAATATGCCAAATAGTGACAAAGAACGAAGCATGCCGAGGTTTTCCCGAGGGACTACAGTATGGGGTTCTTCAAGAAAGGAGTGTATAAATTTTTAAAGGGTCGGCAACGCGCATGTGAAACCCCAGGAGTTGCATGCGTCCATAAGCTACGGTGACTGCTTACCATCAGGCGGGCCGTACGCTTGTTTGCCACCGACGTGGTATAAATAAAAGCTACAACAGTTTTAATATTGCTGGTTAGAGAGAGAAAGCGTGACAGATCAGATCAGAGCCTGTACTCCGAACTTCGTATCGTGCCGTCCTTTTCACTCTCGTGTTATTCACTATATGGATGAGAGGGACGGCATTATACGAATTTCGGTTTTGCAAGTTCGGAGTAGCCCTGTGACGTCATTGACCACGAGCGCAATAGTAAATGACGATCGTTCCAATACAAAGGTGCGTTTTGAGGAAAAGGGACGGTATGCCGCCTCTTAAAACTTTGAAGACTTATAATTATGTAATTATTTATTCTATTGAGTTACTTATTTTCGCCATTTGATTAAGAATTTGACCCTTTTTCAACATCCCTATTGGACTGCTCCAGATTTGAGCTGATGGTAGTCCAAGCACAGACACGAAAACTGTGTTACGTAATGTTCTCGTATCTAGTGATAATGAGCTGTAGTACAAAATATGATGCTGACTAATCATGCTTTATATTATCTCCTTTTGTTCCACATGCAAACCAAATAGGGTCATCAGTTCATGTCAAATAGTTACATAATGCCTAATAATGCTGTTAAATAATATAAATTGAAATATTTTTTTGGATAAACTTCCTCGATAAAAATATGCTTTTTGGTATGATTTGCGTTTCTTATGAGTTAATTATGCTAGGAAAATAATAGATGTCACATATGTGCATTGCCGTGTCACTGTTAATAGCATTTAAAAAAAAGTATAAGCAGCAAGGCAGCAGTGTAAAAAAGATAATAGAATATTTTTTCGTTTTAATTCACAGCACAGAGTGTATACAAGCTAAATAGCACTGGCGACGACGGTGGCGACCCCAAGTCCCCCCACAGGAGAGGGCAGCCATCGCCCATAGGCAGTGACGTCATGTCTCCCCACCAGGTCAGTCACCCGCAGTAACACGGTTATCTCTATAAAGTATTAAGATAGTGTCTAGGTGGGTATTATATCGGTGCATTGGCGCAGAGTAGAATTTATATTTCATCATTTCTATTTATAAATTAGCACCACACCCTTTCTTAAAGACTCGGGTCGACGCGTGAAGTTGCTGTTGGTGAGGGACTAACTCTATAACTTCAATGTTAAATTTTTTTTGGACAACGAAGGTGGCAAATAAGCTAACGGTATGGTAAGCAGATACCGCAGCCTCTAGTTTGCACTTCCAGAAGAATGCGTTGCCGATCTTCGATCAACATGACAATAATGGCAATGTTTCCGTAACCAAAAGGTAAAAGGGGACTATTACTAATACTTCGCTGTCCGTCTGTCTGTCTGTTTGTATGTATGTATGTATGTTTGTCTGCCTGCCTCCCTGCCTCCCTGTCTGTCCATCTGTCACCCGGCTGTATCTCATGAACCGTGATACGGTGGAAATTTTCACAGATGCTGTATTTCTGTGCCGCTATAGTAACAACTACTAAGAAACGGAATCAAATAAACACTTAAGGGGGGTCCCATACGACAAAAGTGTTTTTATTGCAGTTTTTTGGTACGGAACCCTTCGTGCGCGAGTCCAACTCTCACTTGGCCGGTTTTTCACTTTGGGAACTTACATTGTATGTATATATGGCTCTATAGGTGAAAAATTTAAGTAAATGTAGTTGTGTACTGTTGGAATAGGCATTTGTGTTGTGTTCCAAATTTTAAATATGTACTTAATGTCTATTCCAATAGGTCACAACTAGATACAAGAGGGGACTCACTTAAGTTTTCTACCTGTACATGTCGTCACCTGTCGATTTTAACTTACTAGCGAATGTTTACTAAACCCTTGCGGTACACGTCAATTTCAAGGGAACGGCCTTGCGCTGACACGTGTAAAGCCGTCTTAGATACTAGATACGACGACTTTGAACTTTACCCGTGACTGTGACATTTTGGAGATTTAAGACAACATAATAATCAAACTTAACATTTGCGCTTGGATTTTGGATACAAACCGGGTTTCGGTAATATATACAATAAACTCACATCAGTATTCCTCGAGGGGTAAATAGGCAGAGCGCATGAAATTTTAATTTCAGTGCCAGTTCTAGTACTTGTAGGTTTAAAGATGAAAAAAAATAATAGAATTCTAACCAGTAACCTACGACGCACTTCAACCCACTTCCCATCGACTTTTTCGACACGGGAAGAAAGAGGGAGGTTACCATTTTAACCCGACTCCCTACAGTTTGGGGTTTTTTGTTTGGGTATTTACGTCAATTTTTACAGACATCACTTACGAGGACCTTCAGTGCTTATGATTAATTGATCACTAGTGTCAAATAAGCATTTTTTTGTAAAACGTAAAAAGCGGGATTTAGTTTTTTGGGCAATAGAAAAATGTGACGTCACGATTTTTCTTTGGTCATAAAGCGTCCATGTTTTTCATTTTATCTTTATGTATCGAAAATAAGTTGAAGCCTGGTGTTTGAGGAAGAAGGATAATTTAGTTTTAATGGTGTCACCACCATTGTATGTGTGAATTGAACTATGGCCTGTAATGTAGCTAAAAGTGACGCCGTGTGTGCGCGGGGCAATGGAATTGGGCAGAGATGTAAACAAAACAATTCATGTTGAACGTATTTGAGATGAACATTTCTTACAAAACAGACCAAATATTGACCTAACGCTCGAAGAGAGAATGTACAATTTGCAATGACATTTTTGCAAGTTTTCATGATCAATTATCATTAAATTTAAATCTTGAACTTCGGCACCAACGAATGATTAGTTATTGTGTTTATAATATTATTTATTGCTATAAAAACACTTCGCTAAAAGTTTTTTTTTAAAGAATCGTTGTGGCAATTTTTCTAAAAAAACGGTATCGAACAAGTTTATGGCTTGTCTGATGGTAAGTAGACACCGTGGCCTATGGACACTTGCGACTCCAGAAGAATCATAAGCGTGTTGCAAGTCAGGTCCCTCTCTCAATTGACCTGGAACCCTAACTCACCACCAGGAACAACACCACGTACCCGAAGAGAAAATAGTGGTATTATTGTGTAGTCCGGGAAAATTACGGTTCGTTAGTATGGCGAAATGGAAATAATTTTTAATAGCCGAGTTTTCCTGCGTAACGTGTATATCATAATGCTAGTAATGACGTCGATATATAATCGGGCAAAATTTAAGCCATTTAGAGATATAAATTATCAATTAAAAATTAATAATATCCTAAAAAGTTGTCAATAATAAATAGATTCAGATTCATTTATTCACAATATAAGATTACAATATAAATTGCATGTCAATTTACAGGAATCTCTATTGTGATCGTCAATAACATTAAATAAAAACAAAATAAATTAAAAATCAATGAATAAAATAGCAGTTAAATAATACAATGAGTATGATAAAATTCACCTGAGAGGATCGTCATGAATATATTAATATTTTTGGTACTCTAAACACGGTTAACAAGGAATTAAATATCAATATCTCGTAATGATTGTCAAAGTAAATATAATCTTATTTTTCATTATTTTAATACATTATTATCTGCTTTGTTTCTGTACTGATAGTAAATTGAGCGTATACAAGTAACGAATGTTATATTTATGTTTGATTATTCCCCGGTATTTTATTAATTTACCATAATTATCTACCAACCTAAAAACAGTAACTGGCGTTAAGTTTCTTTTTTACTTGTTAATTATAGTGGACTAAACATTGTTAAGAAATATATATTGGTATGTTTACAAAAATACTTACAATTATTATTTTTATTAAAAAAAATCGGCGCTTATTTCACAATGTTTATCTAAACCTACTTCCTGGAAAGTTGGTCGGATTCATCAATAGTGTCTTAGAATATGTGAATATGAAGGTAAAAAAAATAAGGCTATTATAAATTAATGTTCTGCTGAACGGTAATTTTCCTGGACTAATGACTGTAGTCTTCTATAAGGTGGGGTACTTCCCAGTTGAATATGACGTTCCGCTGTTCTCGAAACTGTTACCGTGTGTGTGTGAACATGTACAGTCGAGTTTGAAAATATGTGGACGGACAAAGTGATCAAAATATTGTGAATACGACTTTATTGTTAAGAGCATAAGGTTGTCTAGACATTTTTGAATTTTTGGAAATGTACATATATTTATGAACTCGACTGTACTGTCTATTTATCATTTGTAGCGTGTATCAAACTGCGGTTTGACAAATTTGCGTCAGATGGCCTGTTACTGTAATCCTTAATATGGATTAGACCTCTTATTCATAAAAATTAACAAACCTATGCTAACTATGTGTTTTGTCCCTTTCTCACGAACACTAATGTGAAAGTGACAGATAAACAAACAAATTTCAACGGCATTTAAGCTGAAATAGGTTTGATGAAGGAAGGAGGTTCAAAAGGCGCAGCGTGGGTAGACATAGGCCCCCACAAGGTGGACTGATGACCTGTCGCGGGAGTCCGCTGGATGGGGGTGGCGCAGGACCGGATTGTGGCCCTCTTTGGGGGAAGCCCATTGTACAGTCGCAAACTGGATATAGGAACCCTAGGACGGGTTTGGTTATAGTTTACCCTGGACGGGCAGGTAAATAAGGTATGTTCCCTAGGACGAGAATGAAGGTAAGTTCCCTAGGACGGGATTTAATCCAGTGTGCGACTGCACAGACTGCGTAAAGTTACTAGAACAGGGGTGGGCTTAAGGCAAGGGAGCCTACCATCCTACGTCCCTAATTCCCTAAGTCCCTAACCTATCCACACTTACTACCTTTACACACACAGCTACTCTTACAGGGATATCTGTTGCCGACCTCGACCTAAGACAACAGATGGATTCCTACGGGAAGGAAATAGGGTTAGCGGAGGTTGTGGTTTTCTCACAGCCGATCAAGCAGGCTCACTTGACCGATTAAGGCTTGAAGGTGTCTTCGCCACTGTGAGAGGATTCCTGAAATGGGTGGTGGACCCTACACTCCCGGAGAGAGCGTAGGGCTATAGGTAAATAAAGACCAACGGACAATTGGTAACTGGGCTTTATTACAATTTCTTATTCTATTATATACAAGTTTTGCTTATGGCACACTATTACATTTTATCTTAGTATACTATAGGTGTAATGTGCAAGGAAGGTAATAAAAAAGGTGCAGTGCAGGTAATATTTATTGATCTTTTGGACTTAATAATGTGCGGAATCTTAGGATAACTTAATCTAGGGCGATGTTTCGTAACACACGTGTATCTCATGACGCCTTTAGAGGCGGGTTATTCTGTTCTCTGAACATATTGGCGTCTCTCGGCCAGGCGTGGGCGTTACAGGGGCTGTATTGGGCGTAGCTCTGTCATCTCAAAGCTGCCTCCGTGTTGCTCTGCGGTGCTTTGGCTGGGCCGCTGGCGTGCGGGCTTCGGCGGAGCCCGTCTGGGGGGCGCCGGGCTGACGGGGCACGGCGGTGCGGGGACCGAGTGGGACCGGCGGGCGGCTGCCTTGGCTCGAACCCACTTGATGATCTGTGGACAAAAGTAAAATATTAATAAAATAATAATAAATGTTGTTGCTGTTGAGACGAGACTGACTGTTATCGAATGAGACTGGATCTGCTGCCAAATTGTGTTGTCTAATTCTGTTTTAAGAGCAATTTCGTTATTTACTAAGTGTTTAAATAAGTCTCTGGAACTGTCAAGTACTTCCTCATCTCTGGCCAGATTTTGAACTAGTCTTGTGGTTGTGTTTGTATTCATGGAGAAATTTGCTTTCTTGGAGTATGTGGCTAATACACTCACTGTGTTCATGCGTCTGGCGGCTAGTATATTATTTCTGGTTTTTATTATGCAATTTTCAGATATGTGAATGACTGCGTTAGTTTCTATGGTTATTTCTTCCCTTTCGCCGTCACAAATAATTGATGTTTTGATCTTCTTGTTTGTAATGATAAGCCAAGTATTTGGCATGTAAAGTTGTTTCCAAATCGTGGATGTGACGTTAAGGAGTCGGGTGTTGCATTCTATAGCTTCGGTTTTCTTAAATAATAAGTCATTGACACAGTTTTTGTTTGATTGCATGTTCTTTACGGAAGTTGGGTAGCAGATGTAATCGTTATTTCTCTTAAGGCATGACTGGAATTCTTCTTTGTCGAGTTCAAAATAGTTTTCATTGTTGTAATCGATTCCAATTATATTGTGATATATTTCTATGCTGTATAGGTTTCCTTCTTGATCCTTCTTTGGAACGGGTGTCACATGGATCAGAGAATATTTTGCAATATCTTGAATTGCGAAGTAACCATACACTTGTATGTGTGTTTGGTTTTCTGTGCTTTTCGTGTAGATTAATTGATTTTGAACTATTTTTAATTTGGTAGGCAGTTTCGTGTTTGCATTGGTTATAATCTGCTTTATATCTTTAACTTTCAACACATTGTAAATTGTGCCTTGATGCAGGGATACTTCTAATAGCCCTGAGTAATGTTCCAATATTTCGGTTATGTAGTTAACTGCCAGTTGGTACATTTGCAATATATGGATATGCAACCAGTTGTGATCTATTCTCTTGTACCAAACGTTTACTTTATTAATATAGTCGACGGCTTGATTTAGATTCGTCTGGAATCTTTGGAGTTTTTTGTTAATTCTTTCTTCTGTTTGGTTGACTGTGGCTATTGTGGAAATCATGAACTTGGTCTGATGATTTGCCGCTTCTATGAGTTTATTCTGGTTTGTTCTCAACGTGTCGATGTCGTTGTAAACTTCATCATTTACGCCGAATATGGATGTTAGTAACTGTCCAAATAATCCTCTTTTCTTCCTAACGTATCCTATTTCCATTATAACTTCTTGGGCTTTTTCTAACTTTGTTTGTTCTTCGTATAAATGTTGATATAACTGCATACAATGGATGTCCGTGTTATCTCTTTTTGTCTGTTCACAAAACTGTTGAAATTGGGATACTATGCCTTGTACATTTTTCACATCATGTGCTATGGACTCCTTTTCATAATTAGCCTGTATTCGAAATATCCCACGATCTATGGTTGCAGTTCCAATGTGTTCCACATATATTCCTTCCTCTATATTTTTTAAAGTATAATTTGCATATGTTGTTGTGAACAAGCTCAATAAAATGCCGAATAATAACATCCAATTAATTAATCCAATTGATGTTCCTTTTCGCCTACGTTTGTTTTCATTATTGTTGGCTCGTGCCGAGCGGATCAGGTTGCAGGTTACTCTAGACGGCGCACTGTCTGGCGTAGTTTTAATATTATTTGCTCTTTCAGCATTACTCGGCGGCGGCTCGCGCCTGTTCATTGTTATTGTATCATGTTCCTCAATCGGTAAGGGAATGACTGAGTGAATTGCTCTTTTCAGGCAGGTGCCCGACGGCCTTTGTAATGTCAGCACTCTATTTATACCATCGCTTCCTACATGTGTTTCTTTTATTTTTGCAAGTGGCCATTTACTAGGCGATACGTTTTCGTCTTTTATTAATACCACAGTTCCGTTTTTTAAATTGGTTTGGTTAAATTTCCATTTATACCTATGTTGTAATTGATGCAAATAATCTTGTGTCCAACTTTTCCAGAAGTCTTTTTTCATCTTTTGAATCAATTTCCACCTACTTTGGAGGTCCATATGAGTGTCCGCTACTGGGTCAGGAATGCCCACTGATTCTCGTGATATCAGGAAGTGGCTAGGGGTTAGAATTACGTTGTCGTTTACGTTATCATTTTGTGCGCATAACGGTCTGGAATTTAAGCAGGCCTCTATCTGGCATAGGAGTGTTGATAATTCTTCGTAAGTCAACGTGGAATCTCCTATTACTCTTTTTAAATGGTGCTTCATAGATTTGACTCCAGCTTCCCAAATCCCTCCGAAATGGGGCGCTAGGGGTGGTATAAAATGCCACTGTGTTCCCAGGTTTGTTACCGCGTTCTGGAATTGCGGTGACTGTGTTATTTGTAATAGTTCAGTGTGCAGGAACTTGGCTGCTCCTACAAAGTTTTTTGCATTGTCACTGTAGACATGGTCCGCATGACCTCTTCTTGACCTGAATCTGGCGAACGCAGCTATAAAGCTTTCAGTTGTCAAATCTCCCACTAATTCAAGATGTATGGCTTTTGTAGCGAGACATACGAATACTGCTATGTATCCTTTGGTGGATCTGTTTCCTCTTCCTTTCGTTGTCCTTACTTGCACGGGTCCAGCATAATCAATGCCTGTATGGCTGAACGTTGGTGATGGAGTTACTCTTGGTGCTGGTAACTGTCCCATTTTCTGACATGGTGTGATGGCTTTATAGCGTATACATCTAACGCATTTATTTATGCAAGCTTTGACCATTCTTTTAACACCAATTATCCAGTATTTCTGCTGGACATAGGCTAATGTTAGCTTGTTTCCGCCATGTAATGTTCTTTCATGTGCATCTCGGATAATTAGAACCGATACATGGTGGTTGTATGGTAATATTGCGGGATGTTTCTGGGCATATGGTAATTGTGAGTGTTCAAGTCGCCCACCTACACGCATGATCCCGTTTTCATCAATGAATGGGTCCAAGTTTGATAGTTTGTTACTTCTTTTTAAGGGTTGTTTGTTTTTCAGGCACATGTACTCCTCGGGCATGGTTTCAACTTGAACTTTTTTGATTATTATGCGGCTGGTTTCTACTATTTCTTGGTACGATAGGTGCTCGTTTTTAACGTCTTTTCGGGTCCATCTATGGCAATATGAGAGTACTCGTAGCATTCTTTGCCATTCGGAAAATCGATCCCATATTTTTTCTTCAGTGGTCGCGTCGTTTACGACTATATGGTGGCTCATTTCTATCTCCTTACATACTTCTGGTAAAGTTTTCGTGAGTGGTATCTTTTTATCTTGGAGCCAACTTGGTCCTTGCCACCATAAGTGATGGTTTTCTAATTTGGTTGGTTCGATCCCCCGGGACAATACATCCGCAGGGTTATCTGATGTTTTTACGTGATACCATTGTTCTTTTGGTATAAGTTTCTGGATTTCTGTCACCCTATTTGCGACAAACGTCTGCCATCTCCCGGCTTCTCCTTTTATCCATCCTAATGTTATCATTGAGTCGGTCCAACAGTAACAGGTTATATCTTTGCAATCTAATGCATTTTTAATTTTATCCATCAATTTCGCTAATAAGTGCGCGGAGGCTAGTTCTAGCCTGGGTATTGTTGTTTTTTGGTTTTTTGGCGCTACTTTACTCTTTGCTTGTAACAATGTCACATAATATTGTCCATTGACCTCGATTCTACTGTATACTACTCCGCCGTACGCCGATTCACATGCGTCAGCATACCCGTGCAGTTCTATTTTTGTACTTGTATATTTTGTCCATCTTGGTATTTTTATCGTTTCGACAGCTTTTATTTGTTGTTGGAATTCGACCCATTTCTTTTTGGAACCTTCGTCTACCGGTTGGTCCCATTCTGACCCATTTGTCCAGAGCTCCTGGATTAATGTCTTCATTGTCACAATAATCGGTGCTAGCCACCCCATGGGGTCAAATATTTTTGAAATCTCGGATAATATAAATCTTTTAGTTGGGTTTTCATTGGTTGTAATCTTGATTTTAAACTGGAATGTGTCGTGTAGAGGCGACCACATAACTCCGAGTGATTTCCTTGTTTCATGTTGGGGTAACTTGACCATGTCTTCCCTCAAGTTTTCTGGAATATTACCTAAAATTTCTTCACTATTCGAGGACCATTTCCGTAGGTTAAATCCTCCTGATTTAAACATGTTTATTAACTGGTTTTGCAGAACTTTAGCCTCTTCCTCACTTTTCTCACCAGATAAGAGGTCATCCACAAAAAAATCTTGAAGGGCGGTTTTGCTGGCTAGCGGATAGTTTGCCTGTTCGTCCAATGCTAACTGCTGTAGCGTTCTAACAGCTAAATATGGCGCTGAAGAAGTTCCATATGTTACAGTAGTAAGCTCGTATTCCTCGATCGGGTCCTTGGGTGATTCTCTCCAAAGGATTCTTTGATACGTTAAATCCTTTTCATTTACTCTTATGAATCGGTACATTTTCTCTATATCCGCCATCCAGGCTATCTTATGCTTTCGCCAGCGTAATAAAATATTTGTCAAATCTTCTTGTAACCTCGGACCCTTATACATGTTTTCATTAAGGCTCATTTCCCTTTTTCTTTTGGCACTGGCATCAAAAACTACCCTTAACTTCGTCGTTAAAACATCATCCCGGACCACTGGTTGGTGGGGTATATAGAAGACCCCTTTCCCGTGGTCTGTTTTCTTCACTTTCCTCATGTGACCCATGTCTTTATATTCAGACATAAATTCTAGGTATTGTTTTCGTAGTGGTTCATTGTTTTCAAACGTCCTTTCTAACTGAAACAATCTAGCCGCAGCCCTTTTACGTGAGTCTGCGTATGTTATTTCTCGGTTCTTAATGGGAATGCGAACGGTGTAGGTACCGTCTTTATTTCTTTGCGTGGTTTTTTGGTAAATTTCTTCACATATTCTATCTTCTTCTTTTAACTCCACCTTCTCTTGAATCTCTTCGAGCTCCCAAAATTTTGTCAACTGCTTGATTTCTTCGGTACACACAGTCATACTCGTTATTTCCATGTGTTTAGTTTCGTTGCTTAATTGCCATCCGGAAAAAATCCACCCGAATTCCGTATCCTGCGCTATCATGTTGTCTTGTATTTTTTCTAAACCCCCTAGCAGTAGCTTACTATACTCCTGAGCCCCTAGTATGATATCAATTGGACCTCTCTTATAATACGTTGGATCAGCTATAAGCCGGTTTCCTATCTTATCGGAACTTATTTGTGGTATTTCGTGTTTTGGAAGTGCAGAAGTCAGTTTTGGTAACACAAAAAGTGTCACTGGCAGCCTAAATTCACTTGGAAAGCGTGGTTTTAATGTTATGGTAATAGTACATCTCGATGTCTTGGGCTTTTCATCGCCAATACCTTTTATCTCGGTTTGAACCTTTTCTCTTGGATAAGATAATATTTGCGCAGTTTCCTCCGTACAAAACGATGCCTCTGAGCCTTGATCACACAAAACTCTTAACAACTGAGTCCCTCCATGGTATGTAGAGGTTTCCACTAGGGCCGTCGCTAAAATTGTAGTTTTCTTGCCCCCTGGGCTTGGCTCCATTGACGATACATGAGAGTTTATTTTATTAGGCAATTTTTCCTTCTGGGGCATCCCTCTATTACCAAGTTTATAATTATTCGTATTAGTCATTGCTGCTCTATTATATTTGTTATTGTAATTGATATCCATATGAAGCATTGAGTGGTGATATTTCCCGCATACGCTGCATACTGAGTTGCTGTAACATTTGTCCGTTGCGTAATGGCTAATGCAATTTAGACATATCTTTTTGTTTTTTGCTGCATTTGTGCGATCTTGTACATTCAATGCTTTAAATTGCATACATTGGTAAATACCGTGATCGTGTTTGTTGCAATACCAGCAACCCGGGATCGACACTTTCCCTGGACTATATTCAGGCTTGTACGTACTGACACGATTCTGGTGCGGATAATTTTTATTGGTACTGTTAGTGGATTCTAGGCATTTAAATCTTTTTGACATGAACTCCATCATGCTGGTAAAACTTTGTTGTTTATTCGGTTCACTCAGAGATAACTCATACATATTATTCGTTTCTGAATCCCACTTTCTTGAAATGATGCGAGTCAGCATTGGATCCCAAGTCGCGGTATCCACTCCTTGGTTCCTTAAGCCCGCTATACTTTCACTTATCAAGTCGTACATGTTTTTCAACTTCATTGTGTCAACCCGGTCTATTTTTGGCAAATCTAATATCTTGTCTATAAACTTGGAAATGATTAGTCGCTCGTTCTCATATCTTTTTGTCAGCAATTCCCACGCTGCATTATAATTCAACTCGCTAATACACAAATGCTGAATCATACGTGCTGGCTCACCGCGTACGTGCGTTTTCAAATATTGCATTTTTTCTGCGCTAGTTAATGTGGCCTCGTTATGAACCATATTCTTAAATAAATCATGGAATGAATACCATGACTCATAGTCTCCGGTAAATATTGGAATCGTCATTTTTGGCAGATTTTTCCCAGCCTTGGTACTGGTGGAACTTGGTTTTATGGAGGTCTCATTTATTTTGCTAAGTAACTGGTATGTTACGTTCTCATACTCTTCCTGGACTCCTTCAAATTTCTTGGTAGTAAAATATGAGTCAGCTAGGGTTGTACCTTCTATAAGCAACTCAGCATGTGAACCTTCTATGGTGTCCCATTGCTTTTGGATGCTTTCTAATGTGGCTTGCAACATAAAACTGGATTCTTCTCTGGTTAGTAACTGCCTGGCTACAGCTAACTTTCTTTCCAACTGAGACACTCGGAACTTATGGATTCCAAGTTTAGGGTTTGCTTCTTCTGTTTCTAACTCCTTCATGGCAGAGGCAGAGGTAGACGGCTTGACTAGGGTTTGTCCGTCCTCTTGCAACTTTTTCTCGTAATAGCTTAGGTGGGTTATTGCTTCCTTGAAAAGGTCCATGATACCACCAAAGTGGTCGGTGGTAAGGTAATCATGGTTAAGCAACTTTTCTTCGTTTTTCAACTGCTCGTGGTTTTCTTCTACTGCCCTTATCAAGTCTCTTAAGGTAGTCTTCCTGTCCGCGATGTATTTCAACGTCTTCCTACTCGCGGCATCTTTTTTTATGTTGGTCAATATGGTTTTAATTTGGTTTCCTAGTTTCTCCTGGCTTTCGATAAGGTTGTTGAGCTTGACAGTGTCCATGTTGTCAGTTTGTCGGTCGGTTCCTAATCGTTTATTCCTATCTGGGAGGGTACGTTAAGGAGGCGTGGGAAATGGAAACCCACGTTCCTAACTAGTTTGGGAGGACTTTTTTTTTTTTTTTTTTTTTAAATCCGGTACTAATCCGGACCCGGTACTAATCCGGTTCGAAGGACCATATGTACAGTCGCAAACTGGATATAGGAACCCTAGGACGGGTTTGGTTATAGTTTACCCTGGACGGGCAGGTAAATAAGGTATGTTCCCTAGGACGAGAATGAAGGTAAGTTCCCTAGGACGGGATTTAATCCAGTGTGCGACTGCACAGACTGCGTAAAGTTACTAGAACAGGGGTGGGCTTAAGGCAAGGGAGCCTACCATCCTACGTCCCTAATTCCCTAAGTCCCTAACCTATCCACACTTACTACCTTTACACACACAGCTACTCTTACAGGGATATCTGTTGCCGACCTCGACCTAAGACAACAGATGGATTCCTACGGGAAGGAAATAGGGTTAGCGGAGGTTGTGGTTTTCTCACAGCCGATCAAGCAGGCTCACTTGACCGATTAAGGCTTGAAGGTGTCTTCGCCACTGTGAGAGGATTCCTGAAATGGGTGGTGGACCCTACACTCCCGGAGAGAGCGTAGGGCTATAGGTAAATAAAGACCAACGGACAATTGGTAACTGGGCTTTATTACAATTTCTTATTCTATTATATACAAGTTTTGCTTATGGCACACTATTACATTTTATCTTAGTATACTATAGGTGTAATGTGCAAGGAAGGTAATAAAAAAGGTGCAGTGCAGGTAATATTTATTGATCTTTTGGACTTAATAATGTGCGGAATCTTAGGATAACTTAATCTAGGGCGATGTTTCGTAACACACGTGTATCTCATGACGCCTTTAGAGGCGGGTTATTCTGTTCTCTGAACACCCATGTCCAGCAGTGGATGTCTTTCAGCGGATATGATGATGATATTGAGGTTTGGTGAACGTTTATGAATAAGGATTTAATTTTTTGTGCAGAGCCTTTCCCCGCCCGTATCCCCGGATGACGAGTGCGCGGGCTCGCCGCGCGAGGCGCGCCGCACGCACATGCACGCGGAACAGAAACGCCGGTACAACATTAAGACGGGCTTCGACACGCTGCAGGCGCTCATACCGCATCTCAACGCCAACCCAGCCGCTAAGGTAGGCTGTAAGTGTATGTGTGTGAATGTGAATGCCGAACCGAAACGCCGGTACAACATCAAAACGGGCTTCGAAACGCTGCAGGCGCTCATACCGCATCTCAAAGCAAGAATCTCATTCCAGGCGTGATAACAGTTAATGTTTATTGTTTCTCATTGAATAACCAGGTACATACAGAGGGTCTATGTTGGTTCTTATATGGTCCAGTACTGTGGGTAAAACGTCCGTCACCGTTGGTCGGAATGTGACGTAAGCTTGTGGTTTATGCGCATTGATAAACAACAGAAATGAGATCGACATACTCGTGCAGGAAATACGTTTTGTCGCCGTCATAACAGTTAGGCTTAGTTTACCGCCACGTCTGTATACAAATGAGATAAGGCCTTCAGACGTGGCGGTGACAAACGATGTCTGAAATGGTTACTCAAATCGTATCGTTAATTGACCATTCTTGCACTTTATGTACTTTGGAATAAGGGTCACCAATGGTCAGTTAACTGTGTTGGCGTTTGCTATGATTAGGACATAAATAATGGAGAACTCGGCGCGCATAAATAAATATACAGCACGTATAATTTACAATGCGCAATAGCAGTAATTAAAATAACAATATCTTTTATTATTTTCAGATAAGCAAAGCTGCCATGCTCCAGAAAGGCGCAGAGTACATAAAACAATTGAAAACCGAGAGGAACCAAATAAAAGAGGAAATGGAAAGTTTACGACAGCAGATTGAATGTCTCAACAATTCCATCTCGTAAGTTATCACAGCATTAACCTGAATAAATACTAGTATCATATTTTATTAGGTTGCGATTAATTCGGTTATATACGTAAAGTCTGGGAGTGTTTGCTAAAAGTTGTTGTTGAACCAGGGCATTGAATTAATCGTAAAACATGATTGACGTAGTGTTCATGCACAAAAGCAATGAACATGATTTGTTGTTTTTGATATCCGATAAGAAGATAACAGGAAATAATTCTTAGCATTTGATATAAAAAGAAACATTACGCAATGTAATGATGTGGATCTGTTTTTCAATTCGAGTTTATTATCGGGTCCTTTGCTAGGCCTATATCTTATCATCAATATTATATACGTATAGTAAACACACCTTTTTGTACATCTCAACACCTTGGCATTGTATCGAAGCATGCACATCGGATATACGCTTATCAATAGAAATTTCCAAAGATGTAACCGAAACAATTTATTAATTAGACAACGCGGATTATTAACATTTCGCTTAGCTCGCTCACTAATCGCTCGTGTTTTTCTTCACCGCCACTTGTTGGGAATAGCGTACTTTCCGAACTTGTATCGTAAATAACTATTCTGCCCTAGGGTCGCAATAGTAGATTGTGTCTCAAGGGAGCAAAATGAAATATTTACGGCGAGGGCGGTATATTGAATTCTGAGTGAAGCGAAAGATTCTACAATAGAATCCTGAGCGTAGCGAGGGATTCTAAAGTAGAATCTTGAGCGTAGCGAGGGATTCAAGTGTTTACGCCCAAGACGGAAATAATTTTGCTACCGTGTGACACATACTGATTTTCACACCGTCTATGAAGCCCGCTGCTAAAAACACGCGAAGTCTTGCAAATAATTTTACTACCGAGTGGCACATACTGCATTTCACAGCTTCTATGAGGAAAAGTGTCATTGTTGCCCTCGAATGAGGGAGGAAAAGTACATCTTTGATCCCTCATTCGAAGGCAACAATAACTCTTTTCTGAATAGCAGGTGTGAAAAAGCGATTTTCCACCCTGCTATCTATACATGAAAATAAAAGTTTCCGAACAGGAGAGATACGAGTATACTAGAGGTTCTGATGTTGCGTGACTCGTGTGTTCGCGTGTGTGTGTGCAGCAACTGCCACTCGCTGCTGCCGGCGACGGGCGCGCCGGTGTCGCGCGCGCGCGCCGGCCGCCTGCGCGAGATGTTCGCGCGCCACGTCGCCACGCGCACCATGCACACCTGGAAGTACTGGCTGGTATCCTTTTTAAACGGTGCGCGGTGGACGGTGGACGGTGGACGGTGGACGGTGGACGGTGGACGGTTGGCTCCGTACATCCATAACTTTCTTTTATTAAAAATGGGATCGCTCTCGGCCAGCATCTAGCCAGGGGGCAAAGATGAGGCCGACGGTGAAGCGAGCTCATCCAGAAGATGCCTATTCACTCGAGCCTTAGAAGCGATGGTTAGTTACGCGTTTGTCGGTACAGTGGTATTTTTCTAATACGTCCGAAAAGCCATAAAACGCTTATCATTATGTTCCACCCCGAGTGTCAATATGTCGCGTTCGGAGCTTGCCTGTAGTCGGCCGGCGTAGCGCGTGGCAAAGACTGCTACTGTTTTATTGCCAAGTCATTACTACTTAAACCTTATCATCTAGAACGGAAGGTAGTAGCTATTTGTGACGATTTTCTTTTTTCATACTTCCTTTTGTTTTGAACTGCTAACGATAAGCGTTTTATGGCTTTTCGGACATACTAGAAAAATGCCACTATATATGAAGTTCGATTTTGCCCACGATTTCGTCTGGCCTGGTGATAGTTTCCTTAGCCGGTGTTCAGTTTAGCGTGGTGTGCGCGGCGCTGGTGGACTCGTTCAGCGCGTGCGTGTCGTGCGGCAGCGGCGCCGACCTCGTGCGCACCACGCTGCTGTGGGCCGAGCAGCACTGCTCGCTCGTCGAGATGCGTCCCGGTGAGTACACCTGGTGGTAGTCCGAGGGCGGTGCACATAGCGCGGTGTGCGCGGCGCTGGTGGACTCGTTCAGCGCGTGCGTGTCGTGCGGCAGCGGCGCCGACCTCGTGCGCACCACGCTGCTGTGGGCCGAGCAGCACTGCTCGCTCGTCGAGATGCGTCCCGGTGAGTACACCTGGTGGTAGTCCGAGGGCGGTGCACATAGCGCGGTGTGCGCGGCGCTGGTGGACTCGTTCAGCGCGTGCGTGTCGTGCGGCAGCGGCGCCGACCTCGTGCGCACCACGCTGCTGTGGGCCGAGCAGCACTGCTCGCTCGTCGAGATGCGTCCCGGTGAGTACACCTGGTGGTAGTCCGAGGGCGGTGCACATAGCGCGGTGTGCGCGGCGCTGGTGGACTCGTTCAGCGCGTGCGTGTCGTGCGGCAGCGGCGCCGACCTCGTGCGCACCACGCTGCTGTGGGCCGAGCAGCACTGCTCGCTCGTCGAGATGCGTCCCGGTGAGTACACCTGGTGGTAGTCCGAGGGCGGTGCACATAGCGCGGTGTGCGCGGCGCTGGTGGACTCGTTCAGCGCGTGCGTGTCGTGCGGCAGCGGCGCCGACCTCGTGCGCACCACGCTGCTGTGGGCCGAGCAGCACTGCTCGCTCGTCGAGATGCGTCCCGGTGAGTACACCTGGTGGTAGTCCGAGGGCGGTGCACATAGCGCGGTGTGCGCGGCGCTGGTGGACTCGTTCAGCGCGTGCGTGTCGTGCGGCAGCGGCGCCGACCTCGTGCGCACCACGCTGCTGTGGGCCGAGCAGCACTGCTCGCTCGTCGAGATGCGTCCCGGTGAGTACACCTGGTGGTAGTCCGAGGGCGGTGCACATAGCGCGGTGTGCGCGGCGCTGGTGGACTCGTTCAGCGCGTGCGTGTCGTGCGGCAGCGGCGCCGACCTCGTGCGCACCACGCTGCTGTGGGCCGAGCAGCACTGCTCGCTCGTCGAGATGCGTCCCGGTGAGTACACCTGGTGGTAGTCCGAGGGCGGTGCACATAGCGCGGTGTGCGCGGCGCTGGTGGACTCGTTCAGCGCGTGCGTGTCGTGCGGCAGCGGCGCCGACCTCGTGCGCACCACGCTGCTGTGGGCCGAGCAGCACTGCTCGCTCGTCGAGATGCGTCCCGGTGAGTACACCTGGTGGTAGTCCGAGGGCGGTGCACATAGCGCGGTGTGCGCGGCGCTGGTGGACTCGTTCAGCGCGTGCGTGTCGTGCGGCAGCGGCGCCGACCTCGTGCGCACCACGCTGCTGTGGGCCGAGCAGCACTGCTCGCTCGTCGAGATGCGTCCCGGTGAGTACGCCACCTATTATGCTTTTATATAGCTTGGGTACGGTGACTCTTCTTATCCCAGTGGATAAGAGGAGTCATCTCTTATTTGTACTGACAAATGAGGGCTACCGCCTATTAATTCGCCGCTAGAGGCACTAGTGTGTTTTCAGTTCTCTGAAATGTCAAATCTTATAGTTTGTGGGTACGCTACGCGGGTTTAATATCTAACCAGAAGAATATGGTGAATATTTTGGTAATAGTTACGGGTCAGTGAATTTCAGTAATGTGAAAGATTTTATCGTTCGTAAACTTCCTACTTTTTTTCCGAACAAAACGGGTTGTGCTACAACAATACGGGCTGTTCGATATTTTTACGGTAGGTACGGTTTTAATATATTGAATACGATTTCAACGTAAACGTTGTTTTCACGTCCATAATCACCAATAACAAACTTTGACAGCTGGACTTGGACGCAGTGGCGCCAACTGGTGAGCCCAAAAACGGTAGCCCTCATTACGTCATTTTAAGGGCGCCTTTCCACCAGAGATGTGCTATGCTACGTTGCTATGGAAGTGTTGATATCCACCAATCATATTCATTGGTACGTATATCGCTGGTGGAAACGGAAAGCTTTCACGTCCGCCCAGCTGTATAGGGCACCTCTGGTGGAAAGGCATCCTAAGGTACTGTATTGGGATGATAGCAAACTAACAGGTACCGTATCCAGGCTATCAAAAGCGTTATACCCTGATATGTATAAACTAAAGTTCACAATTAGACGAAGTAAACTGAAAGATCAGATGTTGCCAGGAGTAAAAAAAATAAATAGTGATGGTATATATCCATAAAAATATATCGAATGAAATGAAATGACGGTAAGTCTAGTAAGGCCTTAAATAATATCGATATTAACAGCACTGGCCATACTGTGGCAACATTGTGCATTTTGACTTGTCAAACAACTTCGCCTAATGGTGGACTTCAGTATAGTCAGTTTGAAGTCCATATAAACATTTTTCTAAGAAACTCGGTTACAAACATTTTTCTAAGAAACTCGGTTACTTTTGTCTCCTCGCTGACGGGACAGAATAACAACAAAAAATAGTTGATTGACCCGTTTAACACTTTCACTGTCAGACTTAAATCTCGAATGTACCCCAGAAACCGATGTAGCCAGTTGCCTAGCGACAGCGGGCGCTAGCGGTCTGTTCGGGATTCCTGACAGTGTGTTAACGCTACTAGAAATACGCTGTCCAGAAAATGTTAACGCTAAAAGGGAGTATTCCCTTCAAAAACTAATTAACTCTTTGACAGCCAGGGACGACTGTTGACATCACCGGAAATTCGTTCCCCAGAAGCCAGAGCTATAAAATAAACGAATGTCTATGCCGTACATCATAAAAGGATTCTAGGAGTTGTATTTCATAGTTTTTGATCAGTTAAATTTGGACGGCCACTGACGTCGGTGGCTTCAGCAGCACAGCGTCCTGTCCCGCCCGGCTCTCCAAAGGCTTTCGGACGTTGTCATCACATTAATGCCTTTGTAAGACGTGAACATGTCTGTTGCAGCGGTACTAAACTCCCTCCGAGTGCTATGCACCACCACGGACATCTTATCATCGCCGGAGCGGTTACCCGAAGAAGCGCGCGCAGCCGCGGCCGGCAGTGCCGCTGTCAAGACCGAGCCCACATAACCCCAAGGATCAAGGAGGTTAGGCTAAATTCTAGGATAGAGACTCACTAGTCTGTAACAAATATTCGTGTTGACAAATGTCAAAATACAAGATACTGTCGGTCATTCGCCAGATTTATGACTGCGTCTAAACTCCGTCAAACTATGGAATTATTCGTAAAAATTGATGGAATTTAGGTTGACCGCACACATACAATTTGAGAATGACTGCTATGTCGCAATGGCGGTAGATCAAATTGATCAGAAAAATTGACAAGTCGCATTAAACGGGGCTATTGTTTACTTGTGCACCTCAACCCGAGCGTCCTGCTTACAATATTGTGCGTATTCGAGCGCATATTCTTGAAAGTGGTGACTGCGATTGGCAACAAAATTGCGATAACTTAACAAGTCTTCTATTCTGATATATATTGACTTTCGTTTGTCATAGAAATATAATGAAGAAGCACCACGCAATGTTTACCAAACATTCTAGTGACGTGTCATCCTGTTATTTTTACAGAATTGATTCATGGAGTTTTAGTCGCGGGACAGTTGCGATGCGAGTGCACTTTACGAACGAAATGATGATTTGTACTTATTACTGGTTAGTTATTGGTATTTACTGGTATTTTCTTCAGTAAATTAAGTAGAAAACTTTATCCAATCATTGTTTCTATAATAATGAAACTTGTTAGACTTGCCACATGCTTAAAATGTACAGTAAGCCAAGAGTGGCCTACCACTATACGACTCTATTATTTGTGTTTATGTAAGGTTCAAACTTCATAAAGACTACTTTCTTGGCATACTGTATCCTATGGCTTGCTAGTTAATTGCACACGTATCTGTATAAATACATTTAGTTTTTTTAAACGCATTGAAACGTTCTGCTCAAAAATCAGACGACATCAATTCAATGATAGTTCCTCGCATCGTAGAGATCTCGTGACTGCCTCTTCGTCGGCTGTCTCTCGTCGCTATTACCGATGCACGGTGAAAGTCCAAATATAAAATCCATAGATCACTATTATTTTGATGGCTACGGACCCCGTAACGAATAGTTTTGCTAGTTATCTTCTCATACTCAGTGGAGCATTTAAACCGTCGTTATTACGATTGTTGTTTTCGTGTGAATGAAATGTTTCACGGATCCGAATTATGTTTAAAACTAACTATAAATTGCACCATATTTGTAATTTGTGATCTCACTTAGCTGATTTGTTGAATCACATGTTGTTATACTGCACCAATGTAAATTAGAAAACCTTGTAGTACATTTAACTAATCTATTGCCGGCGAAGAGTATTACATAATACATTACATATGTTGTACGGTGTTATTTTAGGCATAAATTGTACAAATACCTCATGAAATAACTATTAACCATTAAATTTTATTTTGTGTTGCGAACACGGATGAAAAAAAATAATTTTAGAAAAATTCTACGATGTTTTATGATTTTGCGTAAAAAGCTCGAAGCTTGAACAACGCTGTAAGAGGTTGTATGATAATGATAATATAATAACCAAGGGTCTTAGTGGTGTGATACACATTGTATGAAGGAAACAAAGCTATGAGGTATTTGCATACAATATATTGGTGATTGGCGAAAGTGCAAAAAAACAAAATGTTGGTATTCACTTGGAATGAAATTTATATGCAACGCACAAAAATATGCTGGTTACACACTAGTAAACTAGGTTTCAAGTAAGGCCAGGCCTATCATTATGGTACTTAAACTTCAAAATTCAAGGACGGCGATAGGCGATCTAGACAAATCCTACCCGCGAATATTACCGTTTTTTTTATTTCCGATCATTTGCAATCGTTACATGTTATATATTGAAACACAAGTCAGGCAGCTTGTAATATATTTTTTTATCAGGACAATCGTGGAGAAAGTGATTGCCACAATTTACAATATGCTCGAATATTATTTTGGGTGTACATGTATCTGTATATATTTGATCAATGTGACGTAATTATAGTGCCTTTATCTGATATTTTGGTGACCTTGCACCTAGCAGGATGTTTTATTATGTTTTACCAAAGAAGTAGTAGTGTTCAGTTATATAATAATGATATATACCCATCACACGTACCTAGATCAGACATTGTGAATTATACCCGTCCTGTCCGGCGAGCCGTGAATGCCAATACTTATAGTACGATAAGTGAAAATGAAAAATGAATTTAATAATGATGTCGAGATTTATTTAGAGTAAATTGTGAGTATATTAACGTAAGTGCCTACGTTAAGTAAATATTTTTATATGGATTGTGTGGTGACACAAATATTTTATATTTCTATATATAAATCGGTGCCAACGTAAATATTGTTGTAATTGTTATATAGTGATATAATTTTATTATGTATCGTTGTCTCTGAGGCGTCCCGCCGCGCGAGCTTTAACGAGGAATGTGCAATTGTTGTTCTATTGGAATACAGTTTGTAAACAAAACTACAAAGTTGTTTTAATCATTTACTCACTCTCTCTATCATACATTGCATCCGAGTATTAGTCACCGTTATTTACAATCAATACTATTTGGTACAAACTACGCATTTCAATAAAAATGCTATCACCGTAAATTACAACAATCATCATTCATTTCTTATTAAGTAGATATAGGTACATTTCACTTTAAAAAAGTACTTAAGTCAATTGTATCATGATTAAACTTTTTTTTTTAATAAATAGAGTGCAGACTCTAGATAAAATAAAAGTGCTTTCTAATGTATACTTAAACACTTTGAATATAGTTTTCCGTCCTTCATATTGGGAACACGATGGGACTAGTTAGTTGCAAATGCTGTGTATCAGTTCAATAATTGTACAGATCAAATGAAATAATTTCATCAATTCGGTGATTCTTCTTGGAGTGGGCAGTCAATATTTGTAAAAAAACTAAATGTAGCTATTATTATAAAAAAATCTGTTATATCAGAAATGACAAGAACTATATGAAGGATTATAGATGGGCGGTGGCATTTGTTTTAATTACAACGTCAAGAGGCTGGTCGTGTTAGGAGCGATTGATCTTAATGTCCTGTATATGAAGCGTTGGAGATGCAGTTCCCAGCCCGGTATGGTTCGGTGTAGATCAGGAGTGCGGCGCGGCGAGCATGCCGGCGAGCCTGGAGCCGGGGCGCGCCAGCAGCGCGGACAGCGCGCCTTGCTCGGCGGCACGTCCCGCCTCCAGCACCAGGCCGCGGTCGTAGCCGCGCACTGATGACACGCGGTGCTGCAACACAAATAAGCCTCATTTACACACGTACGACACCCGCGTGCTTCAATACACTGCAGGTCACGGAGGCATAACGAGTTCAATCGCTCTATAAAACCGCGGAATGTAGTTAAACTCGCATGCGAGTCTTGTACGTGTGCACGAGGGTCTCTACAGTCAGTACCCTGCCCAATTATATTAACGAGTTTTTTTAGAGCCGGTTTATTTCTCCCGCCTGGTCTCACCTACCTTTCACAAAGTCGCATTGACGACAATTATAATGCTGACATAACTATCAACTAAGTATTGCATGTTTTGTTGTTGCAGAATGAAACTCGTCGCGCCGCGGCGTTTATTTGTGTGGATTTAACTAGATTAAAGTGACTATAAATATCAGACAGAACATTGACCTCGATTATGGGTCACATTTTATCTGGCCCGGTGACAATTACGACATCACGCTAATTTCGTCGCATCGTATGTTATCTTAATTTTATTTTGAGACCATACAACTGATTCAGTTCGCTCTCGTATCACTTAGGCGCATAGTAGGTAGATATATAACGACTAAATTGGTTGGAAAGAATTTAAGGTTGCTATCTATAACATTAAACTGCTCGGTATCCTTTTTAAAACCTCTAAAGAAAGGGACGGAGCTGATGATGTATCAGGATGCCTTCATAATGTTCGTTGAAAAATTACAAAACATCGGAGCGAGTCTTTAAAACTCACATATACATATCACATATACACATTTTTTCTCAGTTACATTTATAGTATCATTTTAAAAGGAAATTATGTAAAACTTCACAAAAATAATCGATTAGACCCAGAAAAATAAGGAATTTGAATAGGTATCAAATACTGTAAACGGTAAACGAGCTGTTGGATCGCCTGATGGTAAGCGATTACCGTCGTCAATAGACACCTGCAATACCCGAGGAGTCACAAGGGTCGTGCCGGCCTTTCAAAAGTACGCTCTTTTCTTAAAGGTTTGCAGTTCATGTCGGTCTAGCTAGTACCGCGGCTGTGATGGTGGCTCGGTGGGCGCGTCTAGCTCGGTGCCCGGCTCGCCCAGCAGCAGCGCGCGCGCCGCCGACAGCACACTCTGCAATACTGGGCGGGCTAGTACCGCGACTGTGATGATGGTGGTGTGGGGCACGGCGCCGGCGACGGCGGCCAGCAGCGCGCGCTCGGCGGGCGCGTCCAGCGCGGCGCCCGGCTCGTCCAGCAGCAGCGCGCGCGCCGCCGACAGCACACTCTGCAATACTGGGCGGGCTAGTACCGCGACTGTGATGATGGTGGTGTGGGGCACGGCGCCGGCGACGGCGGCCAGCAGCGCGCGCTCGGCGGGCGCGTCCAGCGCGGCGCCCGGCTCGTCCAGCAGCAGCGCGCGCGCCGCCGACAGCACACTCTGCAATACTGGGCGGGCTAGTACCGCGACTGTGATGATGGTGGTGTGGGGCACGGCGCCGGCGACGGCGGCCAGCAGCGCGCGCTCGGCGGGCGCGTCCAGCGCGGCGCCCGGCTCGTCCAGCAGCAGCGCGCTCGCCAGCCGCGCGTGCAGCAGTGCGCGCGCCGCCGACAGCCGTGCCGCGCGCCCGTCGCTCCAGCCGCCGCGCGCGCCGCCCACGGAACACTCTGGAATACGAGTTGTTCACGGCACCGATTACTTGCATCGAAGCCGAGGACGTTGCAGTTTCGGTTTCTAGAAATCTCAATAGGACATGTCGCTTTATCATGGTTTTTGCCATAATCGCGAGTTATGTCGCAAAGTAATCGAAGATTCACAGTTCTGCACGACGACAGCTGCCGGTGCCATATTTAACGTAACCGATTTGTCAAAATGTGATCGATGCGACTCGTCCTGTAAGCGGTTAAGTATCTATGTTTCGATCAAAGGGGTATCTACAGTGATCGCTGACACCGACATAGGAATTTTAATTGTAGTTGTGGCTGTAAGTAGTTAATCACTCTCCTCACCTAAACCAGCGGGTTGCGACGTGACAAAGTCAAACAAGCCTACTGCCCTGATACTGTGCCATATCTCCTCGTCAGTGTGGACGGCTAGCGGGTCTAAATTCTCGCGCAGCGTGCCGGAAAACATGATAGCCTCCTGCGGATATAACACATAAAAAAGCATAAAAATCTTGCCTCCAGAAATATGGTATAATACAAATGCGAGGATTTACGGCGTAATAAGCCTAACGCTCTAAGCGATTGTTTCCCAAATTTGAACAGACCGTTCCCCGCTTTAAAAAATCGTCAATCATATTTCGGATGCCCGAGAACAAATGGGGTGCAGCTATGTGTACGAATTGTCCAAGATCTCAGGGCTCGTGCGACAACCATTGCGCCGAGACACATACTTTATTGAAACATGCTTCTGTATTGTCGCTTTTCACCCAGAACATCACAGATGATCACGGTCCCTGATGTCTAATAACTCTACCTGTGGTAGCACGACAATACGGTGCCGGAGCGTGCGCAGTGGTACGCGGGTGGCGTCGATCCCGTCGATTAGCACTCGGCCGCTGGTGATAGTGGTCCCACCTACGCAGGATAGTAGCAGAGTGGACTTGCCACTGCCACTGCGGCCGCAGATCGCGACCTGTAAGTTGGCAGTATAACCATAAATAAATAGGTAGTAGAAAGACTCACCTCCGCGATACATGCAGATAGCGGAGCATCATCTTAAAGTGGGAACTACAGTCGAACAAATCACGTACCATCTGAAATCTATTTGGGGCGAGGATGTTTGCACTGCTGAAGCGCTACGGGCCCGAGGCGACTACGCTTCTTTCAAAATTGGCGTCCCCTCAAACTTAGCTGAGCGAATTATGGACCCTGCCAATTGGGCAAAGGATATTTGTATTAGGCCATGGCGGCAGTCATTTCGCTCCCAAGCGAAAAAGTAAACGTGCACGACCACTCAACCTCTATTACCAGAATGTCAGAGGGCTGTAGTCCAAAATGGCAATATTTCGGAAAAACGTAGAAACATACTGCCCTGACATAGTAGCTCTTACTGAGACGTTTCTGAATAGTTAGTAGCGGAGAACTTTTTCCTCCCGGTTACGTCGTGATGCGGAAGGACAGAGTTGGCGATGTTGGATGGGGAGGTGTTTTAATCGCTGTAAAGAACGTTTATAAAGTGCGACTTATGGAGGATATTGATGGCTTAACAGATGATAAAGAGGTTGTATTTGTTAGTCTATCCAAAAAAATTGTTTATCTGCCGCCGAACTATAATACAGAACAATACCTTGGCGTCTTAGATTGCATTGAAAGTGCTATGTGTAAGTTTAGTTCCTTAAAATATGTTGTAATAGGAGTTATCAATCTCTATTCGTTTAATTTAAATGTAAAAAATCAATTTGACTGTTTTACTGGCTTTTGTAAGCTAAAGCAATTTATTGTGTAACAAATGAGTACGGAGGCATCCTAGATCTCGTCCTATCAAATATAAATACTGAGGACATTACTGTACAGTACTGTAGCGACCTACTTATTCCCGCGGATGCCTTCCATCCACCACTTAGTGTTAGCATATCGTTTAATAAAGATAAGCATACTGTAAGCGTAGATCCGAGTCCGACAACACGCATGTGTACCCAGCAAAGGCTCCGTTGGAACTTTAACAAGGCTGACCTTTCATCAGTCTACGCAGATCTCGCGGATGTAGACTGATCACCACTGTTCGACCAGCTTGATATTAATGAGGCAGTTGATATGTTTTACGATAGTTTGCACAATGTACTTAATAGAAATGTTCGTCGGGGACAACTCGCAGCAGCGGTATAACTATCCAGTCTGGTTCACAGTTGAAATTATTAAGTATATTAAGCTCAAGCATTTTCACCTGATTAGGTACAAGAGCAAAGGGCTTGATTTCAATAAGGAACTGTTTAGGTACTTTCGAACGCTAGTTAAAGATTTGATGGTTTCAGCGCATGAGCAGTACTTATTGAAAACTGAGCAGTCAATTAGTCGTGACCCTGCTGCCTTTTGGAAATATCATTCAAATATGTCAAAGATAGGCGTAGTCATCGACGGTCCATCTGTTATACATCTGGTGGTATTCGGTTGGCAGAGCAAGATGCAGCGCATGCGTGCGCACTTCAGCTCGATATTTCATGCGGATACCCCGCTCCTAGATGCTGATATAGCTGCTAGAAATGCAGTTAACGGAAATGACTCTACCTGTTTAAGTATACACAATGTGTCTGGCAATGAGTTGAGTCGCGTTGTCAGGAAACTGAATTCTTCTGCTGCACCGGGTCCAGACGGTATTCCTGCATTCTTAGCCAAGGACTGTATTTCGGTACTAGAGCCGCCTCTACTTTTCATCTTTAATTTGTCCCTTCTTAGCGGAGTGTATCCTGATTTATGGAAAGTATCGAGAGTTACACCTGTGCCGAAGGTAGCGGCCGCCTCAGATATAGCCACTTTCCGACCTATAGCCGTCCTGTCGGTTTTTGGCAAGATTTTTGAGGGTGTTGTCAACAGGCGCATTGCGCCGCTTATATCGAGACGACTCGCAGACGCGCAGCACGGATTTCGGGGAGGCAGGTTCACTACAACCAACAACGCTATTTTTGTTGATTATACTCTTCTCCATATGGATGAATCTCGACAAGTGGACGCTGCCTACTTCGATTTCCAGAAGGCGTTTGACCTGGTCGACAACGATATACTTTTAAGTAAATTGTCCGCGTTTGGATCCTCACCACAACTTCTTAAGTTACTGAGGAGTTATTTGAGAGATCGCAGACAATATGTGCAGCTATCAGGCTATCAATCAGAAGAATACTTCACCAAATCTGGAGTGAGTCAGGGCAGTACGCTCGGGCCCACCCTATTTTTGGTGGTGATCAATGACCTGCCTTCAGTTGTTAGTCGTGTCAAATGCTTATTGTTTGCTGATGATCTGAAGTTGTTCTATGCCGTTAACTCATCTATCGATTGTGATATGATGCAGCGTGATATAGATGCAGTCATGGATTGAAGCCAAAGGAATCGCTTGTCCTTCAATGGAAATAAGTGCAAAATGAAATCCTTTAGTAGGAGCAAAAATATGGTAAACTATACATATAAGCTTGGTGGTGAAATAATTAGTCGCGTTGAAACTATCCGCGACCTAGGTCTAGTGCTAGACACTAAATTAGATTTTCATACCCGTATCTATATCAGGGTATAGTAAAGAATGCCTATAAAACATTGGGATTTGTAATGTGTACCGCGCCCCAGTTTTCTAGTATGGCAGTACCGATCGTATTGTATAATTCGTTCGGTTCGTACGGATCAAATTGGAATATAATTCGATCATTTGGGATCCCGCCGAAGAGAATTATAAGCTCTTACTTGAAAGAGTACAAAGGAAATTTGCTCGATACACATGTATCGATGTATCGAGTAGCCATACTGCCTCTTGTACACACAAGAGGCAGTATGGCTACTATCCTTTCCTGTATCCATCACTTTTTGTAGCAGGTATGGCCGGACTCGAGACCCTTAATAATTTTAGGCGGAAATTACATCTCGCCGTCCATTACAGTCTCCTGCTGAGAGGTCAAATTGACAATCCAGTGGCGTTGGAAGGCATCCGATTTTTCGTCCCTGAGCAATACGCGCGCGCTGGTCGCCGCCGCCGTCCGCCGTTCGCGGCGCCGGCGGCGGCGGCGGGCCCGCGCACGCGCCGCGCGTGTAACGCGCCCGGCGCCCGTGCGTCGGCGCTATTCAATCAACCCGTACTGAGGCAGGATGCCGACGTGTTCGCAGATAGCTGGAGTACCCTGCTCTCTAAAATAAGTGAATTGTGCGATTTATATTGTTTCTTTAATTTGTTACTGTTAGCACTGATGTTGCAAATCTCATAACATTATAGGCGCTTTGGTACCTCACTGTTAGCTTATAAATATATGTTCTAAATAAATAAATAAAATAGCGGAACACGATTGTGGGAGCAAGGCACTTAAAAGCGGTACTAGCGCTTAAATATTTAGCGCTATCAATGGTTAACGAATGAGATTTGGAACCAGGTCGCCCCTTTATAGCTCGGGCCAAATAAAGCTATAGAAGTGCGCGTTTGGAGATTGGAAAGTAGCCTGGGGAGACTCAATTGCTCAAAGGTTAGCTGGAGAAAATCCCTTACAGAGTAAGCTCGCCTTTGTACATACAGGTATGTATATGTCAACTGTTCTTGTAATTTGTGTTGTATTTTTCCTCATGTAGATACAATAAAGAATTTTACATACATACAAAATTCAGCAAACCTCCGATACGAATACATGCGGCCGGTTTAAACACTGGAATACTGTGAGATTGGTTGAGCGGCTTTAATCGAATCTGAGGTGTGATTGGAATCTCACTCTACCCGATATACGGCGGTACCGAGACAAATAGGGGGAATCTGACGTATGTTATATAGTTGCTGAAGTTAGGTAGGTATAGAAGTAATAAACATTAAAATAAGATTCTTTAATTACCTTTTCGCCCGGATTTATAGAAAGGTTGATGTCATGTAGTATTGCAGGTGAGCCTGGTTCTTGTTGAACGGTTACGTTGTCAAACTCTATCTTTCCATCCCGCTTCCAACCCTTTGGTATTGGACCTTAAATAAAAAGAAAAACAATTAAAAAAAAATGCTCGTTTTGAATTGGGAACCTTAAGTTTTTTGGACTGGTCCATATTATATTTTTTATTGATAGTAGACTATAATAAGTTTAAAACTTGCCCGATTTTTTTATTAAGAATCGTTTTTAAGAAATATTTCTTTGAATCTTATCTTTGACACAACATATTTGGAGGTATTAATAGGATCGAGCCTTGGTCTGCTGCGAAACAAAAAAATAAACATTAGCTTGTCAACTGACAGATGTCAAATGTGTCAGTTACATCTATGAACAAATGCGAAATGTGGCAGTTACATCTATGAATAAATGCGAAATGTGTCAGTTACATCTATGAACAAATGCGAATTTGATATCCGTCAGCTGACATGTTGATGTTTATTTTTTTTGTTTCGCAGCAGGCCAATGCACGATCCTATTAATGTCTTCAAACGTGTAATATGTCAAAGATGAAATCAAAAAAAAACAACTTAAAAACGATATAATATGGACCACTCCCAAAAACTTAGGGTTCCCAATTATTAATAGTAACAGGGTTTAAGCAGGGTCTCTTTCTTGTAACACGAAAGGAACGGAGCGTCATATTTTGCAGTGACGCTCGTCTGGCCTCTTTGAGTACGCCACCCATGGGGCTATAACCTTCGTCAACTTACAGTCTTCTCGGTAGTCCTCCTGTGGGACGACAGTGTGCGCACGGACCCGTTCAACCGCTGCCAGCTGTAGATCCAAGTCTGCGCGGCACTTGGCTAGGTGGGCCAAGAACGCCGGCAGCAGCAGGGAGTAGGCTCCCGCCAGCCCCGCCGCCACGGCGCTGCCGCCGTACAGAGCCACCCCCAGCGACACACACACTGCTGCGGCTCCTACCAGATCCTGGAAAAAAGGTATCACCACTAAATGTACGTGAAGCCATAATGACTTGCTTAGTCATTATTTATTTAACAATTTTGTCAAACGTTGAAGTACTTTAAACGTGGGGTTGGCGACAGTTAGAAGCTTTAGTCCCAGCTAGTGGAGAGCGGCGTCGTACAACAGCAGCGCGTTGTCGTTCCGCTGCTGTCGATCATCTTGAATAATGCGGTGCCGATGCATCGTGAAAGGAACGAAACATCAGATCAATCAACCGGCAACTTTCCATTGTCAACCCCAGCAATCGAAGCGAGAAAAAAACACACCTAGGTTCAAAAGAGTTTAGCTGACAACTTACTAGCGTCAGTCCAAGCCAGCGGATAGCTGCGTTGTGCAACAGCAGCGCGTTGTGGTTGCGGTCGAGCCGCTTGAGGAAGGCGGCGCGCAGCCGCGGCTGCAGGCGGCCCGCGCGCACCGTGCCGCCGCCGGCGAGCGTCTGTGCAGCCAGCGACACCACTCCTGCTGCGCTGTATGCTTCGCTACGTTGGAGCTCCCTGTAAACACAATGTACTTATACAGGGTGGAAAAATCGAATGCCACATGGATGGCAACTACCTTAAATATTGTAAATAGCACATTTTGTGTAAGGGAGACTTTCCTTTGTTTTTAAAAACAATAAATACTGCATTTAAGGATTTATGAAAAATCGCTTGCCTCAGTCGGGACTCGAACCGGTCAAATGTGACAAAAAATAATGTGCTGTATTTTATGATGCAGATTGAAAGGGTTACTGATAAGGTTCATTTTTCTCTAAATAACAAATACAATCAGAATAACGGAAGGCCATGAAAATTAACAATTACCTTTTAAATTTGATTTCACCCGTCACGTGAATTAAGACATTTTGTGTAAGGGAGACTTTCCTTTGTTTTTAAAAACAATAAATACTGCATTTAAGGATTTATGAAAAATCGCTTGCCTCAGTCGGGACTCGAACCGGTCAAATGTGACAAAAAATAATGTGCTGTATTTTATGATGCAGATTGAAAGGGTTACTGATAAGGTTCATTTTTCTCTAAATAACAAATACAATCAGAATAACGGAAGGCCATGAAAATTGTAAACGAAAAATTTACCTATCCTAGCTACTATGATGACTAGAGAATAATTGATGCAATTTTCCTATCAAAGGAAGTAGGTAGGTTACTAAAGTGGCATTAGTAATCGCAACTAAAGTGATAAGTAAACATAAGTGTAGCTCATCATTATCATGTCATTTAAACATCTTTATTTTCCTTGTATTCCAAGGATTACGTCTTAATTCACGTGACGGGTGAAATCAAATTTAAAAGGTAATTGTTAATTTTCATGGCCTTCCGTTATTCTGATTGTATTTGTTATTTAGAGAAAAATGAACCTTATCAGTAACCCTTTCAATCTGCATCATAAAATACAGCACATTATTTTTTGTCACATTTGACCGGTTCGAGTCCCGACTGAGGCAAGCGATTTTTCATAAATCCTTAAATGCAGTATTTATTGTTTTTAAAAACAAAAGAAAGTCTCCCTTACACAAAATGTGCTATTTACAATATTTAAGGTAGTTGCCATCCATGTGGCATTCGATTTTTCCACCCTGTATACTTACAGTACAGTTACAGTTTTATCCCACGAACGCGGGTGAGCCATGGTTGTGTGCTGATTTGTTGAGCTATACATGCACATTATCTATGTGTTGTGTCACACCTACAAATACGGCTAACCGGCGTTCGTGATTTTACTGGAAGCCACGTCAACTACACCTTCCTTGCGTCTACGATGAACAAGGAGTGCCATGTCGGCGGACGCCAGTCACGGTAACCCGCTCGCCTCGCACGTTTTTCCCGCTCGTCGCAGACGCAGTCTACGACCAATTGCACTAAACGCCTCATAGCTTAAGTTACCTACCTAGCGTTTTGTAAATACACGGACTGCAGCAGCAAGTACATGAGGCAGGCCGGCAACAATGCGAGCAGGGTCCACGGTGCAGTCACCGCGTTTACCACCAGCGCCGCCGCGCACAGAAGCGCCAGTTGCGCCCAGCGGCTCACAGCTATGGGCAGTTTCTAGAACACAACAGTCGTACCAAACTAGTAGTAACTAAAAAGCAGATAGGAGTAGAGGATGCCAAATCTTCTTCTTCGCCAGTTCCCATTACAAGGGGTCGGCTTTCCTATTCTTGAGGCGCTATTTAATACTTCGCTGGAAGGAATCGTAAACTGACAGACCTAAATTTCTTTCATGTCCCTCTGGACATTCATCAACCAGGTTGTTTGTGGTACGTCTCTTCCTCTCTTTTGTACATTCATGGAGTACAGGATGTGAATTGAGATGGAATAATGTTCCGGAACATGAGTGTTTTGAAAGTGCCGGATGGATCTCCCATTGCTGCCACCCATTCTGTGGTCTCGGCCCAAGAGCCGGCGATATGTGGTCAACCTCTTGTATGCCGCGACATTTTTTATAACACTATTCTCCAGCGCGGTTACACATTACGGCAAGCGATTTATTAATATATTTTTATCGGTAAGATTCTGCACTTTTACTACATACAAAACCAACACCACAGACCAACACACCAACCTTGTCTATGACCGCAATGTCGGCACCGAAGCGCATGAGCGCGGCGCCGGGCGGCTGCAGCGGCGGCTGGCGCAGCGCGGCGTGCAGCAGCCGCTCGTGCAGGCCGCGCCGCGCGCTCGCGCCCGCTAGCGCGCACGCGGCCTGCGCGCCGCCCGCGCAGCACAAGCCCAAGCAGCAGACCACCACGTAGTTGCGGACCGACTCCCACATCTACCACTCAAATATTACTGTTGATTGTAAGCCTCAAATATGTAATTGACGCCCGTATGCCTAATTAACTGTTAGAAAAATATATTCCAGCAGGCTATCCCACCTATGTAATCCGGTGGCCCTTTCAGCACAGGATTCGACAATAATCAACCTAAACTGGCATCATTTCAGTGTTACTAGTTTATACCTATTTGTACTATTTAATTTGAAATTGGTATATTCAGAAACTTGACTCTGGACGGACCTGTTCGTCAGTGAGAGGCGCTTGCGAGCTCCCGGCAGCTGTGTAGCCGAGCCAGCAGTCGGCGGCAAGTGCAAAGCCCTGCGCTGCCGCCGCTGCCGCCCAGTACGCCGCGCCCCACCAACCACACGCTCGGGCGTATGCCCACCAGATCGCGCACTGGAAACAAATGAATATCATTAGCCTTATGATATGAGGTGAACAAGCAGCTCTGTCGGGATCTACATCTCTATATAGAAAAATAAGTATGCATCTTATTTCCGTTGCGTACCTACTAATACAGCTATACAATAAAATAAATACTTAATAATTACAATTACTTAATTTATATACATATAAATAAGCCAATAAAGCTTGATAAGATACGTAGATAGTATAAGGTATTCCTCAGACGAGGTGTTTGTCTTATCCTCTAGTCCACCACATCTCACTTTATTTATTTATGCGTCTAAGAAAACAAGGTCTGACAATTCGGGTCGTGACACCAGTGCGTCGTTGAGGACACACGTGCGCATACCATCGATAAGCTGACAGCTGATGATGACGTAGGTCGTGTCACGCACACTAGTAATCGATGTACCGGATTGCCATACCTGGCGCAGTATATTATTGTATTATTTATTTATTTAAAAAAATGTTAACATGACATTACAGTAAAAAACAAACCAATGCGTCAATGAACGAAAACAGAATACAACAAGCTAGATACATATAAGTTACATTGGCACAGTATTGCCGAGTATCTATCTTACAGAATCTCAGGCATCCATAGCACACATCTATCCATCGCCACGCAAATAAGTCACACTCCGGTGCTGATGCCAAAGGCGCATTAAATTGTGAGGGAGCGCGAAGCAGTGGCCAATTCCTTCGTGACACAGTGCGCATTGCCGGCACCACGAACAAATCGCGTCGCCGTGCCCTGAGCGTTATCCTGGGGATATACAGTCGCACAATGTGCCTCACCAGCTCTGCACAGTCTGATTCTCCACGTATGATCCGGTACGCAGTAACCAACAAATTGTAATTACGCCTCCCCTCTAGCGAATAGCCTAAGGTTCCTAGCAGGTATTTGGTGGGATACAGGAATGGATAGTACCCAAAAGTTTTCTTATAGAGATACCGTATCATGCATCAGGCAACAAGGTCCATATTTACATATTCCTTATCAGACTAACATGCATATGAATAAAAGAAAATAACCTAACAAATTAACACACTACTACTGCGACTTTACTCAGGTATCGAACCTTATGTTGGTAAACCGTTGGAACCGGACGCCTAGCATAGTCCTTGAAATGTAGGTACGCTTATAACAGCTAATTTCTTAACACAACACACACTACAAAAAGCCATATAGGTATTATAGGTACACCGAACAATACCCACTTCGCTAGCAACTGTCTCTGGCTCTTCATCTTTGTTCACAGTTGGTTTGTCGGGAATGGATAACGTGACGTCGACTCCGTTAGTACCCGTCGAAAGACACGAAGTTTCAAGAGCCGTTTCGTTAGCAGTCCCTGTATAAACAAAAAGGTACTTATATACATTTCTTTTTCCGTACCCAAAGGGTTAAAACCCTATTACTTAGACTTCGGTGTCCGTCTGTCACCAGGCTGTATCTCATGAACCTTGATAGTTAGACAGTTGAAAACTACACAGATGATGTATTTCTGTTGCCGCTACAAATACTAAAAGAAACAGAAAAAATATATGTATTTAAGGGGGCTCCCATACTACAAACGTTTTTATAGATAATGGTAACGGAATGGTCCGACTCGCACTTAGCCATTTATTAGGGTTCCGTAGCCAAAATGGCAAAAACGGAACCCTTATAGATCGTCATGTCTGTCCGTCCGTATGTCACAGCCGATTTACTCGGAGACTATAAGCATTACAATTATGAAATTTGGTAGGAAGGTTTATTCTATGAACCGCTACATAAAAGTGATGTGAAATTACAAAAAAATATTAAATTAGGGGGCACTCCTAGGGGCGTATTTACCCTAGGGCCATCCGGGCCATGGCCCGGGGCGCCAATCCGCCAGGGGTGCCATGCCCCCCCCCCCCCCCTGAAACTTTTTAAATAATTTGTACACCGCAAAAAAATTTGACGTTAATAATTTATATCGTTTTCTTTTTGACTCGGCGAAACTCATTGGCCCGGGGCGCCAAATTTCAAAATACGCCCCTGGGCACTCCGTACATGTAACCGGTCGATGAAAAAAAAAATTTAAACGCATATAGTCGTGTGGGGTATCGATGGATAGGCCATTAAAAATTATATGGAGGTTCCTAAAAAAACTTGTCCATTTAAGTCAACGGTTGGTGAGATATTAGCTGTCAAAG
Organism: Epiblema foenella; assembly: GCA_963556455.1. Taxonomy (NCBI): domain Eukaryota; kingdom Metazoa; phylum Arthropoda; class Insecta; order Lepidoptera; family Tortricidae; genus Epiblema; species Epiblema foenella. Next base: position 10,865,765 of record OY747104.1, read on the forward strand.
TCATAGAAAGTGTCCCCCCCCCCCTCTAATTTCCAAACTATAAAGTTTAAAATTCTGAAAAAAATTGAGGTGGTGTGCATCAGTAAATATTTTCAACGATTTTTGGTTTGAACAATATAGGTTTTTGACGATTTTTGAGTTTTCACTTAAAACTGTCTTGCCTAAACAAAAGGTCGTAAGTGTCGTGAGTTTCCTATGAAGAAACGGATTTTTTTGAATCAATGTATTGGATAGTGATTTTAAATGTGGATACTAGTCCACATTTACATTGGTGTTAGTACGGAACCCTTCATTGTGCGTGGTCCGACACGCACTTGGCCGTTTTTTTTTTATTTCACTGTTCTTTATATTTCACTCCACGTGTGACATAGGTACCATTCGCTTGAGTGTCTTCAGGCGCATTGTCGGAATCAGAACTTATTAACCGGCGGAGAGTTCTTGGTGTCCATCTGTAACAGAAATTTCAAAGACCAATTAAACGCGTGCCTTAAAATTAAGAGGCCTTATAAGTTTTAAAATGTTTTGATTTCAAAATATGACAAAAGTATTGATAATAACAATAAAGTGATTAAAGGATACGATGACTTTATAAAAGTTTTAGAAAGTGACATAGCCATTTCTTAATTTTATTGTGCGTAGTAGAATTTAAGCGGAAAAAAGCCGTTTTTTTTAGTTAGAAAATGGTCGTTTTGGAGTGATGTATGAAACGATATTTCTTAATGAAAAATGCAAAAATACATTTAATACTTATGACATTAGGTCGCAACACTAAGCAAATGTCACAATACGTGTCACTTCAAACAGAAAATGGCCTAAATAAATGAGCGTTTTTAAACTGATAAGGACTCTTAAAGGCAAATTACTCAATTCTTGTTGAGGTTGTTTCCAGGCAATTTCGCCGTACATTGGCGGGCATTACCCACTGAAGAGCTTTTAGTAGATATCCTGAATTGCAAAGTAATGGTATGAAAATGTTCATAAGGGACCTTTATAGACATTTTCATATTCATCCAACTAGGTACTAATTTAGGAATCAAGATACTGTGAGGTCTTGATAAACATTCTTTGATCGTTTTGGTTTGTACCTGCCGAGAGTCCGGTGCGGCCGTGGCCTCCTCAGCAGTCGCCGCAAAAGACTGGCTTCGCGACGCAGCCCTGCGCTCGACTCGTCCGCGCTGACCGCACGACGAATATCTCTTCGCCACCTGCCACAATACTTATTTAATTTAAGTTACACAGAACACTACAGTTTCAGTATCGAATTATGTCGTTAATAATCAAATTGTTAACGTCTTTGCCGTTTTGCGAACGTGGCGACGTTGAGTATATAGTTGGCGAATCTGAACTGATGAATTTCTTATACGTATTAGGTACAACCATACAGAATGGGCTCATCAGGTAACGTCACTGTTTTGTAATTTCGGATTCGCAGTAACTATTAACCGTTCTTAAGCCAGCGAACGTGCAAGCATGCAAATCGGATTCAATGATCTATTAAGTCTATCCGGATCCAGCATATAATAAAGTGGTTGATTGCCTTAGTCCCCTCGTGAATGTTGCTCAGTCGTGGTCGTCCATACCGAAAGTCAACCCTTTGAATTTTAATGATACGAACGCTTCAAATTGAGAAATCAAATTGTCAAATTAACTTATTTTATACAAGGTGTGTTATGTTACTTGTAATTATGCACAGAAGGCGGAGGAGAGGAGAACTGGCGTGCCAGGGCCGGTCTCTGGCGAACGGCGGCTCGTCGCCAGCTGCCCCCGGCGCACGTCGGCACCTCGGTCAGGAGGTGAGCGCCCGCCGCTTCGTTGATGGCAACCTAAGGTTAACACATAGCCATCTCTTATAAAGGAGCTCATACAATTAGAAAATAAATTTAAATTCTGAGTAGACGAGTGAATGATACCCACCTGAATGATACCCGAGTTGCGTGGAGCTCATTAAAGTCGATATGTACATATTTTGTAAACATAAATTAACATCTTATCTCCCGTCTCCTACACAAAAAGTACGCTCAATTAGGTCCGGCTTGCTTAATACTCATACGTGTGACTAATTGTAGGCTATAAACCTGCGGTGTTTAGAAGCGTCAAATAAGCGTATTGATCGCAGGCGAAAATGTACTTTTAGATTAGTTCATTAGTCAGTAACCCTACTTATAGTGCTTCAGGAGTAGGTATATTAGAACGTCTGCCAATGTTATTGCCATAAAACTAAGTGCAGTTAATAAAATAAAATTTATCTTTTATTGTTTACGCATGTTTCGATTTCTAGATATACAACAAAGACGACGCGCGACGCTGCCAGCATGATAACACTTTGAACTCCGCCCGAGGTTGATTTCAAACAGCCTATATGACATTGCTGGACAAAATAATCTATTGTTCAATCTGTCCAGACATCAATACGGCTTAACAACATGAGTCATTTAGAGTTGCCTATTCAAATCATTCAGTATCTACATTACAACGTGATGGAAATGTTAACTAACCACACGCAGACATAGAGGTTATCTACTGCCTGTGTATATGGCTATGTATGTTTTTAGGTATTGTCTAAAATCGCGCAGCAAAACTGTTTACTAAAAAGGCAAGGCAAGTAAACAATCGGCCAGCCTATTTTCAACCTGACATCGTAGCATACGGGCGCTGAGGAGTGAGATGTCCGAGTTTCATTGATTCGCTCGTTCGCTGTGTCGACAGTAGAAAATTTCATCCTTACGCCTACTGTGGTGTCCTCCGATATGCTCCTGCTGAACCTCGCGCGGCTCAGTGCCCGGACGAGCCTCGTGCGCTCCCGCGCAGTGCCGCCGGGAGGGCCGGCGCCGCCGCGCGCCGCGGCCGCCCGCGCCTCGCCCGCCAGCCGGGCCCAGCGCGATATCGCCGCGTCGCTGTCAGTCGGCCGGCCGAAACCTGCTACCCGACCGTTCTCCATCACAATAATCTGAAAAGTGAGAAATTTTGTCTTCAATATAAATTCGCAACCCTAAATTCTCGAACGTCCTGAACTAACTAACACCACTACTGTGATGTAACACCACTAGAATGAGAGTGAAACTATATTCTTGAACTTTTGTATTGTATTATATTATTGCACTTTTGAATTCGCAACCCTCAATTTTCGAACGACCTGAACCACCCAACTCAACACTAACGATTGTGGTTGAGCTATTATTATGTAGAGTTCGAGTGTGACTATTGTTTTAGTACTTTGCACCTTGACCGTACCTACGACCTTTGATACCGGTCGTACCCACGTACTTCCTTCTAATCTAAAATATGCATTCATGTCGGGTTCGAACTTTGATCTCATTGCTTCGTCCGGACAATAACCGTCAGAGGACGACTGCGATCAGCTTAAACGTACCGTACACCGATTACAATCACGATGATTATCAAATACGTATATATACGTTATTAATTTTACATTATCTTTGAGTGATTATAGTTATAGTTAACATTTACTGGATCAGTATGTGTAGTCCTCTAGCATGTTAGTAGATACTAACAGAATTTTGGAGTCGTCCGCCCTCGCGTAAGTTAACAAGTAGGTACCCGCGACTTACTAGATCAGCATAGTGCAACAATTCGAGCCGGTTAGTAGCGATCACTATGGTGGAGCCGCCTCGCGCAGCCGGCACGAGCGCTCGCGCCACCAGATGCCTCGCCAGCGCCGCGTCCAGCGCGCCCAGCGGCTCGTCCAGCGCTAGAAGTCGGGCCCCAGAGTAAAGCGCGCGGGCTACGCTCACGCGTACCCGTTGCCCCCCGGATAAAGGCGATCCCTGGCTACCTAGTTGGGTCGCGTCGCCTTCTGTAAACAATGAACAAGTATTTGGTCATTATTAACTACGTAGTTCAGGCAACGAATGCTCAAATGAAGGTACGGTAAAGCGGGGCAATCTAAATTGCGGGATATTAAAACTAATCCAAATATTTTCCGTGTTTTACATCATTTACTTGACGGCCGTCTTGCTGAAATTGTGAAAGCGCTTTTCCGCTATCCGGGCGTAGATAGCCTCCAGTAAATGATTTCAAACACTGTAGTTATTTTCGATTAGTTATAATTTCCCGCAGTCTAGATTACCCCACATGATGGACACCCTGAAGGAGGCAGGTCTAGATTATCTTGATAGACGAATAAGATTTGAACTGTACAAAGAGCAGGAGGCCACAATAGTAGTTGGGGAAAATAAAGGAAACGCAAAGATACGCCATAAGAAAGTTAAATGAATCAAGAGTAGGAGTGGTCAAAATTAACGGCAGTAAAATCAAGTTCAAACGATTCGCGGATGACACTGCGGCAGTTGCTGAAAGCAGCGTTAAACTTCAAGCATTGTTGACGGAAATGTATACAACTTTTTCGGAATGGGGTCTCAAAATTAAGGGAAGAAAAACAAAGACTTAAATACTATCAAAAAGGAATACCAATAGCTCTATTTTTTAGGCAACCCTTTAATTGAACAAGGCAGGTCATTTCGATATTTGGGTAGCGTTATTGCGGACGATATTATAACTAGGATAGCCATCGCAAAGAAAGCCTTTTTCATATTGTTGTTGTTTGTCATATTGTTCATTTTTCTAACCTCTAGGTAGGTTAGAAAAATGAACAATATGTAAGTATTACTAATACAACTATGGAGACCTTATATGCCGAAATAAAGAATGTATTATTAATATTATTATTATTGTAGTCGGTAGCGCGCTAGCCAAAATCGCATGCATAGAACATGCAGCATGGCGCGTAAGTATTCAGTGACAGGCCAAGTAAAACTTTTGGTGTAAAATTATGACCAGACAAGCATGAGTTTAGCACGTAAGTACCGGGCAACAGTTGCAAGTCCGGTACAAGGCCCGTGGCGCGCAGGATTCGCGAGTACTTGCTATGGCACCAAGCGCTGTCCATAACGATGTTGTTCCGCACGGATCCTTCCAGCAGCCACGGCGGCTGGCCCGCAAACCACGTCGAACAATTTCTTGAAAATATTACAACAACTATAAATATTTTACTCTTCTAGGTACTTATAATCGTAACCATCATCCGGCTCGAAGATTCATATTGGCATTAAACCTTCGAACAGAAATGTATTAGAAAAACATTTAACTATCTATGACATGCATTGTAAGAATTTTTATCGCCATTTCCACATTATTAATTTGTTTTTGCACAGTAAATAAACCCTATAACACATAAAACGTGTAATGCTATAATAATAACTCTGTAGTAATAAAATGTACACTCCTTATTTAAAAAATCATTCATCAGCTATGTAAAACTTCATGAAATTTTATTGATCCTGGCAGGATTGTACCTACACTCGGTACGTTCAATTTTCATATTATAATTGTAATTTACTCTTAACATTTACCGGCTCCAACAGACTTCCCCTCGTTCAAAGTACATTTCTCCTAGAATACAGGATAGGAAAGATGTTTTTCCCGATCCGCTAGCACCGACCACCATTATGAGTTTACCTGCGAAAACAAAGATTTATGTAATAAAAAGATGAAATAATCAGTCAATTTTGCATTAATTAACGACATTACCTGTAGGAATATCCAAATATTCAATTTCTAAGGCAATGTCATTTTTTGACCCCCAACTGAATCCTGCATTCCTAAATCTAATTAGAATTTCTTGTTTATCTTCTGCAATGTGATACATGTCATCGTCTGAAAACTGGTCGCTGCTCAGGACATCTTCCTCATTTTCGTCTTTCATACAGTCTTCAGGCTTAACATCAACAAAGGCATCGTTAAACGTGTCCGTCGATTTCCTTTGACAGACCGCTTCATTATCATCTTCTCTGACGTTCTTGGATTCGGGTAGATCCAAATATTGCTTAATTCTGTTCGTGCTAACCTAAAACGGTTATAATTACTTTTATCAACTGGTAGTGCTAGTGCATTAAAAATGGTTACAATGGTAATAGATGAAAGAACATGAATGTTGTCTTACCATCGCCTGAATGACCATGAGTACGGTTACGGGCAAGATAAGCAGCGGTACGGATAGCTGATTGAAAAGAGCTAGCCCGGTAAAAATGTTGACGGCTGTGAATGTGTTACTGTTATCTAAGTAATAGTACACTGTGAAGGTAATCATCGTTACCAATATCGTTGAAATTTGGGTTGTAAAGGCTGAAATACAAAATTAATAAAAGTGAGTACATGTAGATTTTGGATATAGGTATATATAGATACATTTAGATGTAGTGTTCTTACATGTCGATACTACGTTACATTCATTATTACGTTATACGTACTTAGAGAGCTCCAATAAACTGATTCTTTGTTCAGGAACTTTAGTTCAAGTTCTCTCAGGTTAAGAATTTTCTCGTTAAAGAGATCTTCCCAAACGTATAGTTTTATAACATGCATCCCTTGCAATATCTCCGTTAACTTCGTCATCCTGTGGTCGGTACATCTTCCAATTTCCTTTGAATTGTCAAATAATTTCTTCCCTAGGTAGAATTGCAAGGGAGTGATGAACAAAATGCTTGCTGCTGAACCTATTATTGCGCTTACTCCCAATTTTGTGTACAATAAATATAAAATAACAGTTACCTGCAAAAAAAAATACATGACGTATATTTATAATAGTTTACAATTGTACACTGAAATCTCGTTCAAATGTCAAAATACCTATACATATATATTTCAAAATTAAAATAAGAGTTGTCACATTGTACCTTCAGGGGTATAGCCCATGTATAATGACAGATCCAGACACAGGACATGATATTGTAAGTGTCCTGTGAGACCAGGTTGGTGAGGTGCCCGGTCTGGGTGTTGGAATCCGGTGACGCTAGCAGGGGAGCCTCCTCTTCTGAACCGTCGGGTGCCGACCACGGCGCCAGCCGCATGCACTTGTCGTACAACAGGCCCTGTTACCGTCAATTCAAAACTGAGATCTAAAACACACACTCCGTTAAATATAAGTAATCTTAATAGCAAGAATTTATCGACATATTAGAAACAAGAGTTGTTCTGAAAAAATTACACCTTGCCGAATTTCTTACGCCGATTCTTCTCGAGGCAGAGGTATTTTATGAATTGGTGGTAGTTTTTTGACATTCATGTAATATGCTCAAGTTGAAGAATAAATAAATAAATAAAAAAAGAGTAGGTAGTACTTATTAAGTAGTTACTACTACGAGAATAAAGTGCATGTTGTGAATGTACCCACATAGTTTTTACGTAAATGTATTTTTATGCACTCAAGGACACTTTGTACTAACAGCGAAAAGCATGTACTCGCCAAGTTTGTATATTACATTGTATAGTTTAGTCACTCATATAAGTGAAATTCTTATGAGTAAATAAAGATTCTTTAAACCTAAAGATGCAAAGTCAAGAAAATCGCAACATTTTGATTAAGAAATTTAGCCCGTTAGGAAATTTAGTATGAAGGTTCCAACATGACGTTGAAGCGACAAGGGACAAAGGCGTTAAGTCCCTTGTGATGCCGACCGTACCTATTTTACTCTTGTCACAATGACCATACCTAAGGTAAAAACTGACGTGTTTCCGTTTCCTTTACTGTGCCTACACAGACAACAAATTGTAACGGCACTCGCTACAGAGATTGACTTGATGGTTATTATACTTTTTATCAGGTACTTACTTGTAAAGCCGTCTTTAACCTAGTCCCTTCCACTGTCATTAAATGCGTCGAGTTTTGAGATAGGAAGCCCTGGCTTATCAGCGCCAACGTCACTATGAGCAGCATTATATATCCATTACTCAAAAATTCTTCCACGGTTACCGGAGCGTCTAAGTCGTATTCTTGTGGCGTGTCTTGGATGTATTTAATGACAACAGCCAGTCCCAAAGGTGGCACTACGCCTATTAAATCGCTGAACAGTTTTAGAATTCCGGCGATATAAAAGTTAGGCCACACCATTCGAATGTAGCACGTCCACATACTGGAAGGGTTACTTTCCATTTTAGGTTTCTGGAACAAGATATTGAAAAGAAAATAGACACTGTTTCTGATGCTTTTTTTTACTTTTTCTGTATGCAAAGTAACTGACCTTTTGACTATCATAAATATTTTTAAGCTTATTGTAATGTCTCACTGAACATTCGTCTTCCGGGAGTTCACCTAAATCCTCCTGTTCTAGCGGTGACTCATACCCTTTGTATAGCAGCGAATTGAGCCAATAAAACGATATCTTTGAGTAAAAGTGGCTGTCGTTGTGCAAATAACTAATGTCATTTAATAAGTCAGATGAAGATTTTTGTGTTTTCAGAAATCTTTTTGTGACCTGAAAAGAAAACAAATATAAAATAGGAGTAAAACAACTTTAAAAATATGTTACTAATATTATACTAAATACAATAAGCACAATTGGTTTGGCCGTGAGACTCTTAAGATAATTTGAGGATAGCAATTAGTCATAAGTTAAGTTTTTTTTAATACGTCTATGTATACTACAAGTAGGTAAATAAGTTAACATTAAGGTACACGTAACGCGCTAATCAAGTAAAAAACACAAGTTGTGAAACTACTTCTTACGACGTGTGAATAAAATAGAAGCACTTCATAGACAACATGAGAAAGCCTTAATACGAGTATGTGCAAAGTATTGCGGTAGAAAGTATTAAGAGCGCTTTAATAAAATGTAGTGGGTCCACTAGCGCCACTCGTAAATAATTGTAATTATTTAAATTTAACGATACCTATATAACTAAAAAAGGGGGCCGCTACGTACTATAGTTTGTATTTAAGTACTTTTTAAATCCATCAAACTAGTTTTTACATTGCTGGATTCGTCAATCTATGCGTCCAAAGTTAAAACGGCCGTTATATATCGTTAAATTTAAATAATTACAATTATTTACGAGTGGCGCTAGTGGACCCACTACATTTTATTAAAGCGTTCTTAAATTTCGTGAAAGAGAAACTAAGGAGAACTTTTTTTATTTGATTATTAACGTATAGGGGTTTCAGACTTCGCGATACATTTTTGTCGTGACGGTTTTTGGAAATTTCCAAAAACAATTTTTTTATCAATGATTTTGTAAGTTTCTGCGGGCGAATTTCGGTTTGTTCTCCTCTACAGGTCGCATTTCTCAACCGATTCTCATGAAATTTTGTTAGCAGGTTCGATATTCATAATTGATCTTTTTTATAATGTCAGATTTTGGAAATGATAAAAAAACTCACTCACGAGGTCTACAGCTCACAGAGCCACTAGTATATATTATGTTTATGTATATATATTTCTATATTATATTTATGTATGTATATTGTTCTTAATTAAGTATTATTCATGTAATTATTAGTAGGAAACCTACTATACTCTGCATCACCGTTATATTTAGATTTTATTTCCGCTACGGTAAGGCTGACTGGACTGTCTGGTACAAAAAAAAGCTCTTTAGCGACAAGTCCGCCTGTTGTTTGCCTCTACTCATTGTGATTTGAGTACTGTACTGTGTCCTTTAATTGAGGTGTGCTATAATAGTTATTTACGATACAAGTTTTATAATGCATTGTGCGAGGAAATAAAATAATAAATCGAAAAGCTAATTTAAAATATATAGGTTATACTTTACATTGCTCGATACGTCAAGGTATCTACTAACTACGCATGTGTAAAACGCTAAAGCAGAAAGGCACATGCTGAATCTGCATTCAGCCAAGCATGTTAGTGAATATTTACAATTTATTTATAGATAATAGTTTAAATCTGAGATGATTAATAATACGTTTAATGAAGTGTCCATATTTATATACCTGTTATAACAATTTTAATCTATAATTGACTAATTTCTAAAACTTTTCTCAAATAACAAATTCTGTTTGCATTGGGCTGAGGACGGAGATAAAAAAAAGGATTGAAAAGTAAAAAGCACTAGTGCGGAAACGTGGTACTTTCCGCACAGTTTGGCTGCTTAGAAAACGCACTTTTCGAGCACATGCATTATAAAGAGTATTTGTATTGTATGTCAGTTCACTGTAGGTACACCTAGGTGGTATATAGCAGGTACGCGATGTACGAGCCACGTACAGTCACCTGCATTAATATCTGACATGATAAGTAAAGCATAAATAATATCTAAATCGTCTTCTCTTGAAATGCACTTGTGTCAGCTTACTTTCGGCCGCTTCGTTTTGTCATACACATATATGTAATCGCAACATTTGCAACGTATGAATAAATATTATGAGAACTGAGTTTTGTTTATTAATCACCGATATATCATAACATCACATAACACAACATATCCTGGACGCCTCAAGTCAGGTTCAATAAACAGCAATGTGGTAACTTAGTACCTATTATTTTATAGTACCGAAGTTCCACATGCTTTTCTACCAGTCAGCTTCCTATAACGATAAACCTTTAAATAGGCTTAGTCCAGGGCATACACTTATTTAATATTTTAAATGCATTACACGTTCAGGAACTCGCTCATCCCATTAAATAGAATTATGTCGCTTATCTAGTTAGAATAGTGCTCGAGCCACGTTATTCACGCTAAGTTGAATAAAGCTATAATTAGGCTAACTAGATGATCTTTTTTGTACCTATGTCTTTTTTAGGTGATTGAATCACAAACTGGGACGTATTAAAACAAAACATCTCTTAAATCATTATCAAAGTTACAGTAGCTATGACGTTACATCTGTACCTACACTTTTATTTAAAAAAGTGGAACTTAGATTCTACCTTGAGTCGAGATGTCGAGTCGAGTTCAGATGTTAGTGAGCACCTTATTAGGTGTAATGTATCCGATGGTGACTGTACCTATCGTCTATCTACTGTTATTTGAAACAAGCAGTGCCTTTACCATGACTTTGCATGACTGTACTCGCTAGCGACTGCGTAAACGATTTAGTGTGCCGATTCTTAGTTCTATTGCGTAACCGCCAGAGGCGCTGTACTTTTGCCCATACAATTTTTTACGCAGTCGCTAGCGAGTACGGTCATGTAAACTCATAGCAAAGGCATGTTTTGTCCGCAGTAATTAAAGTGGGAAAGAAATGGAGCTGCAAAGAAATCATAAGCGAGGACGCTTAAAGCGTAACGTGGTGGGTAGGTAACTACGTGTTTGTTTTATTTTAATCACAGCTTTGGGCGCACGTTACGGGCTTAGATCACGATACGATATCGGGCGGCTAGTCTCGTCATAACATAACGTTCTAAAACTTATAAACGTGGATTGGGTGGGTATATGTATGGCGGGTACAATATGGTTTTAAGATCGATACACAATTTAGTTGATCCTTTTTAGGGTTCCGTAGCCAAAATGGCAAAAACGGAACCCTTATAGTTTCGTCATGTCCGTCTGTCCGTCTGTCCGTCTGTCCGTCTGTCCGTCTGTCACAGCCGATTTACTCGGAAACTATAAGTACTACAGTGATGAAATTTGATGGGAATATGTGTTGTATGAACCGCTACAAAATTATGACACTAAATAGTAAAAAAAAGAATTGGGGGTGGGGCCCCCCATACATGTAACTGAGGGATGAAAATTTTTTTTTCGATGTACATACCCGTGTGGGGTATCAATGGAAAGGTCTTTTAAAATGATATAAAGTTTTCTAAAAAACATTTTTCTTAAAGTGAACGGTTTTTGAGATATCAGCTCTCAAAGTCGTAAAAAGTATGTCCCCCCCCCTCTATTTTTATAACTACGGGGTATAAAATTCTAAAAAAAATAGAGGTGATGCATGCTAATTAACTCTTTCAACGATTTTTGGTTTGATCAAAGTATCTCTTATAGTTTTTGAGATAGGTTGATTTAACTGACATAATAAGTTTATTATATTTGCTGCTACGGAACCCTTTGTGCGCGAGCCCGACTCGCACTTGGCCGGTTTTCATCTTAGGTCCGCATGCTGGGCCTAAAAGAATTGTCGTAGGCATTATTATTGCATCAACTGAACCTTATATCAAATGAACTTCTAATTAGATCTTAAATCGCCAAATGTCCATATTCCTGCTGTAACGACTGGTGTCGAAGACAAACCAGTGTCGACGGCTTAACGTGCCTTCCAAAGTACAAAAGGAGCTCAGTTCAACCCGTTCAAGGACTGACCGAGATGTTTTTTAGGGTTCCGTAGTAAACAAGGAACCCTTATAGTTTCGCCATGCCCGTCCGTCCGTCCGCGGCTTAGCTCAGTAACCGTCAGTACTAGAAAGCTGTAATTTAGCATGAGTATGCATATCAATACGCCGACAAAACGGTAGAATAAAATCTTCAAAAACATTTTTTTAAGGGACCTTTCCTACATGTAACGTAGGGGTGCAATTTTTTTCCTTCCAAATCCCATCGTGAATCGGTATCGTTGATGCCTCCATTCGGTCAGCCACGCCCCCCGTGAAAGAGACACGCTTATATCTTTCGCGCACGACAAAACGGGATGCAACACTTTTCGGGAACGGCTTTTTTAGACAAACCTCGATTAATATCTGCTGTTTGCAGTTTTATTAAATTTCCTCTTGACAGAGTTTAGATGAGGTGAAACACCATCATTTTTAATTATTGTGTCTTTAATAAAGCGTTGTTTTAGTAGGCTGAGTAAAAAAAGGAAAATAAGGACTCGGCTTTGGTTTTTTTTCTATTGAGAAAATTTAAGCAATCATGTTTCGGCTATTGTCGGAAACACATTCATATAGTCAAGATTCATATCTGATAAATAAAAAAAATTATAAAAAAATAAAACCGACCCCAAAAAAAAACATAAAATTTAAAAAAATTATTGCCTTACTTCTAGTATGAGACTTAACATCAGAAGAAATTGTCTAATGTTGACAAAATGGCATCGACTACAAAAATTAAAATAGGTACGTCTACGTTGTTCAATAAGAATGGTTAAATCTCATATTAGAAGTGTGGCAATTATTTTTAACTTTTTAGCGTTTTTTTGGAGCAGATTTCCTTTTTTTATATATTTTTTTATTTATTTCACACTTTTTGCTGAATCATCACCAGAGAGCATCTTATAATGATTTAAATAAGCTCAAACACGGCTAAGCTACACTCTTTTATTATGGAGTTCCGTTATTCCTTCCGGCTTCAATTACTAGATCAGGTTCATGGTGATCAGGTCATTTAAATTGACTTCGTCATAATCACGTCAGTGTCTTTATCGAAATATCTTAATGCTACCCATGAAACACTAGGAGCTTTGGATGACCATCCGTGGTCTTCTTCATCAGTTCCCGTTCACCAAATGCTACTTTCTGAATGCAAATTATTTTTATTATTATTAATAATTATTATTACTTAATTTTTTTATTACCGAAAATACTAAAAATAAAATCGCTATGTTTCCCTTGAATTTTTGAGAATTTCCCTCAATTCCTCATGTATCCCATCATCAGAACTAGATTCTGGTAACAATGGGATCAACCTTGAAGCATAGGCTTTCAAACAAAAAAAAAATCCAAATCGGTTCATAAACGACGGAGTTCTGAGGTAACACACATTAAAAAAAAACATACATACGAATTGATAACCTCCTTTTTTGAAGTCGGTTAAAAATCAGTCCTTATTGTTTCCTCGTCTGGGCAGAACAGCGTTTCAGTGAACGCGGTATTTCTCGTTGCACGGCCTTACAGTGATAATTTTCGTTATGGTCAAGTGTCCCCCCCCACTGCCAGTTAAACGGTGGATACTGGACGTGTGAAAAAAGTTGTGGTAGTAGTATATATAATGAATTTAATAGGAAAACTATGAAAAGTAAGTAGACATTGGCAGTTAATGAGTAATAGCCTAATAGCCGAATGTACCTATTTAGAAAAGCAAACTTTCGTACAATTTCCATATACATAGATAATGTTATTAGTTGTGTATGTCAAAAACATTTAAATATAAGTTTGCGAACTTTTAAGTCCGCATAATGTAACGGGTGGATAACTACGGAACCCTACATTGCGCGCGACCCGACACGCACTTGGCCGATTTTTACCTATCTTCGCTTACCGCCACTGTAACTTTCCTTCACTATCTAATTTGACCGTACGTATGTATATCTGTTTGGTGTAGAAATGTACTCGTAAGTTGGCCATTATAACTAGTGGCTCTGTGAGGCAGAACTCGTGAGTGAGTTTTTTTATCATTTCCAAAATCTGACGTTTTAAAAGGTTAACTATAAATATCGAACCTGCTAACAAAATTTCACGAGAAGCGGTTGAAAAATGCGACCTGTAGAGGACAACAAACCGAAATTCGGACGCAGTAACTTACAAAATCATTGAAATAAAAATAGTGTTTGAAAATTACCAAAAACTGACGCCAAAAAAAATCTATATAATTACCGGACCTGCTCACTAAATTTTACGAGAATCGTTTGCGAAATGCGACTTGTAGAGGAGAACAAGCCGTTGAACAATTTTTTTTTTAATTTCCAATAACTTATTCGACAAAAAAATCTGTATATTTATCCCACCTGCTCACAAAATTTCACCAGAATCGGTTGAGAAATGCGACCTGTAGAGGAGAATAAACCGAAATTCGCCCGTAGAAACTTACAAAATCATTGATAAAAAAATTGTTTTTGGAAATTTCCAAAAACCGTCTCAACAAAAAAAATCTATATAACTATCGAACCTGCTCACGAAGTTTCACGAGAGTCGGTTGAGAATTGCGACCTATAGACGAGAACAAACGGAAATCCGGACATATGAAAGCATTTTTGTCGAAGCTGAAGCCAATAACTTACACTAAAACTCCAGTATGACGCCATGCGGGGGAGTAACAAGTGTCAGGCAAATGTATTTTTGATGTGCAGATTAATTGTGATAGGGTGTTTATAGGTCAATGGCGCGGCAGTGGGTCCGCTCTGTATGTGTGCCGCAGTAGCGTTTCAAAAGCCGCATAGACATTCCTCTGCGCTACACGAAATGATATGCCAACACGCATTATAATTCTCATCAAGCTATTATAATGCCGTTCCACTTTCCGTTTACATATATCGCATACCTGCTGATTATAATTTTAAAAGGATATCGCTACCGGGTATTAGTACGTATATATACTATTATGCTTAAAGAAAGATAGTATTTACATATAAGATATAAGTAATTGATTTTATGATCGATATTACGCGAGTTACGGGTGATATTAATGTGTACAATAACAAATTACCTACCTAATAACTTACCTCGTCATAAAAACAAACGCAATCAACTCCAGACATAATAATGGCCATGATGAAAACGACAGCGTGGATATAGATTTCTATATGATTTGGCGCCGGTTCTGTCTCGAATTGTCGCCACATAATAGCTGCCGTGGACGTTGCGGTGAGGAGCCAGTATATGGCGAGGTAAAGGAGGGAGGCTGCTGATCGGCGCGTCCAGAGCGCGACGTGGAGGGCGGCAGCTGAGAGCCAGGCTAGTGGGGCCAGGAGGGCGGCCGTGAGCGGAACGGTGAGGCCTGGTCGCAGGGCTGCAGCTGCCGCGCCGACCACCATCGCCATGGCCAACACGAGGCTGGCCGCGCCTCGCACGTTCTGCCCTCGCCATCGTTTGGTGCTCCTGTTGGATTAAGATAATTTCAACAAGTGGCCGTGCACAGTAGGTATGATGAGATGGGAGACAGAAGATGATAGCTTTTTCGTAGCTTATGTACCTATATGGTTGAGATGTAAAACAAAAAATAGGTAGGTAGGTATGTATAGTAGTTCCACAAGAATTCCACTGAATGATTACACACATCTGTACATAAAGTACTGATTGCACAAAAAGTGAATGAATGAAATGAATGAGTGAATGAAAATAAAAACACTTAAAATACATTTTTAATTGTTATAAAAACAGTTAAAGTTAAACATGATCTTTATTTATTCATATATCTCATTTATATAAATAAAACTATTTGAATCGGTATCTATAAATATTTAAAACTTTGTTTTCTGTTTCTTTGAATTCGTTGTAAATAATAATTAACAAAATAGTTTAATGGAACTTTTTGGTTTATCTTGCAATTCACTGTTGAACTTGTGTCGGTACGAAAAAAGAATAGTAATTTCAAAATCCCGCTGGCATTACATGACATGTTGTGTGCGTGTCCTCATTTCTGGTGTACTAGGTACCTATACATTATAAACTATTATATATAACTGAATACATATTAACAAGTATACTTTTTAATTAAATACAAATCATTTGCCATACCTCCTTATAGGTATGGCAATTGATTTGTATAGGCTCTCGCCTACTCCAAACTTCGAAATCCGAACTTCGTATCGTGCCGTCCTCTTCACTCTCGTGTTATATACACCATATTGTATCATGAATGCAAATATGGTCTGGCATGATTTATATTTAGAAAAATATCAAAACGTAGGAGGTAGGGGCCTTTCTATCTCGTGATAATTATACTTTCCAGCATCATGACGTGACATAATTTATGGTTGAACCCAAAGTCACTTCTTTTACTTGCTAGGAAAAACAAGAATTAATGACCTTATTTTTTTGCTTTGCCCAGGAACCAGCAACATATCAGTGGCTCGGAGACGGTGGCGCAGTAGAGATGCAGCGCAGCGTCCTGCGCACGCGCCGACACCGACGCTGCGCTTGCACACCTCCTCCACGCCTCCAGCTTGTTGGATTCACCCAGGTAAAACTAATTGTGGGGCATACCTGTGTGGCGATGGCTTCGCGCAGCAGCATATCAGCGCGGCGGAGATGGTAGCGCAGTAAAGGTGCAGAGCATGCAGCGCAGCGGCTAGTGCGCGGGCGCCGCACGCCCCATCGCCGCGCTCGCACACTGCCTCCATGGCTCCAGCCTGTCACAAAATAATTTCAAAGTTACCTAGAAAGCATTCGGAGGCTAGAGGTAAATTAAAGGGTCGTCTATGTATACGAGTGGTGTTTAGTGAAGAGGATGAGGTATAGGTAACTTTTACGTCTACCCAAATTTAGAATAAAGGAAAAATTTAAAAACTTGATTTTATGATTTGAGACGTTAGTGCCGTTAATGAAGCATGAGTCTTCTGGTAGATGTCGCTGTACGCCTCCCTTAAGGCGTTTGTATAAAATATAGTTTACGTATACCTTTCGTCTTGCTAAACGTTTGATTAAGTAGATACCTACGGTACATAAATTATCTGCACAATTGCATCTAACATGATAGTAACACTACCATATCATCGGTCTCGACGAGAATTAAGTTGATATCATGTGGTTGAGGTATGGTGGTAGAGATACGCCATGTTTGGGATTGTTTCATTTCCGAATTAGGAATATTTTCCGTACAAACCGGGAACAACACATTACGCATACCCGACACACCACTACCGCTGTGTGGCCACTCACATTCCGTAAGTTTAGTAAACAGAAAAAGCAATATTTCACTGCAATACAATGGAATAAGGTACAAAATTGTGAACTTACATTTGGTACTGCCAATACGGAATGATACGAACGTTGCACCTTCATTTGTGAATGTAGTTGGATTGAACTCATAAGTAACTAACTGGCCAATTGATAGATAGGTAGTTTGTCGCTTTCACCCGTTGGAAATGTAGTAAGTATTACAGTCCGTCGTAGACAATCTCTATGTCTCTAGTCTATATTTTGTCCTAGATGTCCCGGATCTGTCCCGATGCGTTATAACCTTTTGTTCTATTTAAGGTATTCACTGCCGGAAACGCGTAGGTATGTATGCGTTCACGGCCATACAATTTTGTTCATAGGGGGCGTGGCATGGCAGCGAATGTGTTAAATATCGAAGTCACTATTTTGTAACCAAATTTTGACAGCGGCACCAGAAAGGTTAAAAATGACTTTATGCGCATGTGAGACCGACCATGCCTAATTTATCTTTATTTGCGGAACCGCCTTGGAATTTAGAACAAAAGATGTTCCTATGCCGTTTCACTAATTAAAAATGTAAAACACAAAATCTATCAAAGACATCCGTTGTAAGGTCACTGAGGATAAGACCGGCATACTTTTTTCATAGTTAACTTTGGTGTGAAATACTACCTTATTTATTCAAATTAGGTTAACGACTGTGATGGCACATAGTAAAGAATTTTGTACTTTACCATTTAACTAAAGTGTCACAGCCTTTTAATACGAATAAAGCAAAAAAACAGAGTTTTTTTAAAACTTGACGTGTAGACGGTCTTCCCGTGTAGTATAAGGCAAGGCCGTCTACTAATGATTTAACGCACAATTTGGTCACTAATACGTTTGCAAGCAAGATCATCAAAATAATTATTCACGACATTGAAATTTGTATCTTAAACACACCTGAATAGGGTTTAAATTCGGAGTAAATTATATTTTTATAAATTTAAGGCAAGATCGGCATATATCACAAAGGTGGGGTTGAGAACCTTTTTAGGAAGATAAGTATATATTTATTATTTAAGTATGTGGGTTCCGAAATAAATAGTCCAAAGTGTATTTTTGATTTACTGAGATCACAGGGTAGGCAGTACTTTATCCATTGTTCTTAATTATATTGTAAAATAGGAAGAGTTGCGGTAATTAGTACACCCAACGAAGACCAGTAACTGTCAATTGGCCAAAATAATTAGGGTACTAAGCGAATTTTGCCACAGTTGTAGGTAAAGATATTAAACAACATACTGTACTTGCGGATGTACTGGTGGATGGGGGGTGGAGGTAAGGGGTAGGGGAGTGTAAAGGTCCCTTTTTTGGTTTGTTTGTAAAAATCTCGTAAACGGTGGCCCGTAGGAAAAAATGTTCTGAGACATAAGTGATATACATAAAGTTCTGAACAAAAAAGGTTCTATACACTTTTCCGCTGAGATGAATATTTAATGAGATATTAAATGGGAAAAAGCTTAATTCTTGTAAATTTCATAGTATGAGAATTTTGTTGATCCAAATTCAGCTAAAAACGGGGCGCGCAAACAAAATTTTGACCCCATCGAGTGGGGTATCGTTGTTTAGAGCTGGTTGAGTAGTTTTAAAAACATTGGACAGCAATGGAATGAGAAGCCAGTAATAAGATATTAAAATAATATTGAGGCAGGAAAATCAGTTTCCAACCTCTGCCCCAAGGCAAGTCCGGCATATGACGGGCTTGCCTTGGTCCAAGTAGACGGACTTTCCATCTAATGATTATTTTTTTCTAAAAATTGACATTAACATAACTACTAGACTAAGGCGTTTTCCGTTAATTTAAACATAGAAATGAGATAGTTAATTCCTTAATTACATACAAAGCCTTTCTCTGGTAGCACCTGCTTCAGAAAATATTTTTTCATAAAATGCTTTTGCAGGATTGTTGCACTAACTCATCGAGTTCAAAACATGAAATGACTTGGCCAGTGAATCGCTCTGCAGTTAGCCGTCACAGCGACATCTTTTTAGTGCGTTGGAACTAGAATGAAAAACTGCTTTATCGACCGGACGATACAGGGGGATACGTATTCAAATTCAAAAGTTGTGACCAGTAGACGGACTTGCCCTGTAGACGGACTTCCCCACAGTGACCTTATGCATAATAAATTGAATATAAAAGACCGTTGAGGCTCGACATCATCGACATGTGGACTTGTCAAGCCACTGCGGTGACTAATCTCTTCAAGAGAAATCCGTATGTAATTTATGTTAAATTTTGGCGTTAATAATTTAACCGCTGTGTCAGAAGTCCACTTGTTAGGTGGGGACCTAGGCGCACGACCTAATTACCTTACTATTTTTTCTTCGCATCAAGAGTAGCGCTATGAAATCGTTGGTATTGGTACGTGTCGATCAAGTCGATGTTTATTTTTTTAACCCTGTTTGTTCAGCTTTGCGACCAGTCACAGATTTGGTTGGGGACGAAAGATGTTTGGAATGGAGGTCGTTTGATACTTGTTTGTATATACCTAGGATTCTTAGACCTACCTTTTATGAAGGATATTCAATTCTTATAAGGTGAAATGGGGGAGGGGAGAAGTTAATTGATTGTACGTGTGTTATTCATTTATTTAAACATTATTGCACAATTCAAGAAATATATACAAATGGCGGACTTAATGCAATAAGGTATTCTCTACCAGTCAACCATTGGTCTAAACAGGAACAGGGGATTATATGTTATGTTGAAATCAATTTATATTGTGATTCATATTCCCGCGTTCAACACTGTACAATAAATAGATTTCAAATATTCGTACTTTTTTATATATTCGTTAACTGGTTCGGTCGGTTTAGTTAATAGATAGGTGTGCGGCCCAAAATAAAAAGTCGGTCGGCATCTTGACTACTGATTTTTTTGATAGTAACTTATTTACATTTGTCGTGGTTGTTTATCATAACATACCATTAAAAAAACCGGTCAAGTGCGCGTTGGATCACGCACAATGAAGGGTTCCGTACCAACAAGTCGACATTTAAAACCTCTATCCAAGACATTGGACGAAACTACGTATCTTCATAGGGTACTGACTACCTTTTGTTTGGGCTAGACAGTTTTTCAGCGAAAACTCACAAACCATAAAACCTATCTTGTTCAAACCAAAAATCGTTGAAAGTATTTATTATTGTTCACCACCTCCATCTTTTTCAGAATCTTAAACTTTGTAGTTTGGAAATCTAGAGGGGGGGAATTTGACAGCTAATATCTCACCAACGGTTGACTGAAATGGAAAAGTGTTTTTGAAACCTCCATATTGACTATGTGCGTTGAAAAGAAATTTATCTTCCACCGGTTACATGTATGGAGTGCCCCCCCCCCCCCCCACTTTAATATTTATTTTATTGTAATTTCACATCACTTTTATGTAGCGATTCATAGAATACACCTTTCTACCAATATTCATAATAATTGTAGTGCCTCTAGTCTGCGAGTAAATCGGCTGTGACATACGGACGGACGGACAGACATGACAAAACTAAGGGTTCCGTTTTCGCCATTTTGGCTACGGAACTCTAAAAGCATGTAAATACAATTAAGTAGATATTCTAGGTAGGTTCCTAAATTAGGACATATAATGATTGGTAATGGAGGAATGCCATTTTCCACCTTCATAGAGGTTTGATTTAAAGGTACCTGCGGCCTATTGTAATTTACTTGCATGGCAACTTGGATACATTAGCCACGCGCGAGCACATCATCCACAACGGGAGTATAGGCAGTCGCCATGGCCAAAACTGGCCGCGCGAGGCGCCAATATTACTTTTATTTATATAACTCAGTTTTTCCAGCGTCTATGTCTGCGTAGAACTTACCCGCTTAGGGAAATGGGTTCTTGTTGGTTAAAAAGTATCATTGGTTCTTCTAACAGGGCCCCTACTTCAAATTAAACTTCGGATTTTGATTCTAATACTTATTATTATTAAGTCAGAAAAGGTAACAAACCGAGGAACTTACTTTATAATAGTGGGTATTATTGATATTGAGTAGTAGATACCTATTATAATATTACGGAGTCGGTCGCTTAGCCCGCGTCTATTATCAAATGACTATAGTGGCATATTACAGTCTGTGACTTTTCCGATCATCCGCTAGGCGTTAACCTAACTTCTTTGCCTAGTCGTAGTGATGTCACGTCCGTTTTGAAAAGTCTAAGTTAAAATCGATAAAAAAACAATCGATTTTTGCATTAATCGATTTTTTATTTGTTTTTCCTAGGGTCGGTTACACAGTGGTTATTATCATGCGATAAATACACTCATATCATGATCAGTATCACAAGAATGTTGACGTGTATTGCAGTATCGTGATAATATCTGAGCAACTCCGGATATTTGAAATCCGCGATACCTAAGGGGGCGTAGCTTCAATATTAACTTAATTTTTTTTATAAATTATGTTAGGATGAATCGGCCGTGAAAATCATAATCGATTATTTATTAATCGATTTATTGCAAATTCTAAATCTATTAAAAATCGTTTTTTTTTTTAAATAATAATCGTTTATTAATCAATTTTTTAATAATCGATTTTTTGACATCCCTATAGCTAGTTACTGCTGGGGTTATCGCAGAGGGTGCCTGCCGTAATTTTACCTGGATTGGATAGTTTTGGTACCTATACCTATGTGATGATTTTAGTAGTTGCAGTATATACCATGTGCCAGTCACGTTATTATTTTAATAATCGTTAAGAATACTCAGGATACTTACTTAAAGTTCTATCAAAGGTGAATTTTAGCAGATATAAATTTTTCGCTCCTTCATATGCCATTTCGGTATTTGGATTGGGCGCATATCTTTCTAATCGTCTTTTACTTCGTCATTCATATTCTTCATATTCATAATGCGGATTTGAGTACAGAAGCACTTAATGAGCACCTATGCCACTGCCACCCTATGCTTGCCTATGCGGCTTTCTTGTTGGAGCGGGCTAGCTTTATTATCCGTCTTTCCTGCTAGCTCACAATGTAACTGCCTACCTCGTTCCATCATTAATGATTCAACGTATTTATACATATCTACTCAATGGTGGGAAAATCAGCTGACAGCTCTCTTCTAAGGCGTATACCTAACTGTAAATGTTAAACATTGGAAGATGCTTATTGAACGTACGGCAGGTTTGTACCTAAACTTTTTATGCGTTAGGTACCTAGGTCTCGGAACGATAAGAACACAAGCGATATATTTTAAACTTGATTAACAACCGAGAGTAACTGTTAAAAATATCAGTCGTCAAAGTAATTGCAGACCATGTTTGGGTCTGCGTGTGTATTCAGATTGTTTAAGTGCTTAAAATTAACAGTGCCGCGACAGACAGTGATGTGGTTGGGTAGGTTTTCTTTACTACTGGAAGTGCATATTGATCTCAGATTTGTCATAAAAATGAATGTGTATGTTGTTTGAAAATTCAGGACATTCAATCTCATAAAGAATTAAAGAGACAAGGAGTACCTATAGATATGGATTTGGATGACCCTTTTCGTTAGTAATTAGATTTTTTCTTGCGCTGAAATATTGTTATCACAACCAAAACAAACTCACCAAAATCAAATTAACATTTAACAACTCCGCTGGAACTATCCAAGTCACTGCACTCTCATTTTTGTAAAACGTTCCATTGCATATGGATGTCGTGTTCAGTTAGTTAGCATTGTGCGGTTTGTTTTTATTCGTCGGTGGGTTAAACGCGGCGGAGGCACATTGGGTGTTCTGCCGGCGGCCGGTTCGAAAGAGTGACTGAGTGAGTGAGCCTGAGTACTGAGTTGTAGCCGTGAACGTTAGTATGCGTGTGAGGGGCCGGCGCGTCCCGGCGGCTCCGCGTTGCCGCCCGACGTCTGCCTCAGCCGCACCGCTGCGTGGAAACACTGATCGACCTAGCGGCGCTACTAGCGATTTAGTTCATAATTAACTAACTGGTTGTTTTTCTAGTGCACTTTCATGCATAATGCAACCGGCACAGGTAGATACACGGGTTTGCGTGTTTCTCTCGTGTATAATAAATATGATACACTCGCAATTTACTTCGCATAATTATGAATCTACAAATAAGATTTTTAGGAGATAAGAACAATGTTAAATTTCCTTTTATTGTCACAATAGCCAATTCGAACAGGGTGGAATTAAACAACACAGGAAGAGAGGACAAACAGAGTTTTGTTTACCAATGACGCAATTATGCCAGTAAACTGAAGCAGATGTGTTTGTCATTGATACAGATTCTTGACCCAAAACTCGTAAGATATTTTTATGTTCTTTATAGTACACGCTTATCTGCTTTATCACACTTTGTCGGTACCATGTGTTACGGGTTTGTACCAACAAAGTAATTAAGTTGGTCAGCTGTGTGTGGAGCCAATGTCACAGTGCGGCAGGTTTTTGTCCGTGGCGGGTGAAGGGCAGAGCGGCGCGGGCGCAGGTTTTCCACCCATTGACCTGCATTCTCGTGCTACGCTACAACCAGGTTTTCTCCGACTCTCGCGGTTTCGAAAAGGAAAGGTATTCTTAAGACTAGTTGACTTCTTGGTGCTTGTTGCTATAAATTTATCTGGCATTGGTACGAAAATTGGTAGTAATATGGTAATAAAACACGGTCGATATATATGTAACATAAAAATATATATGTATTCTACAAAATTGTGCTAACATTCTTTCAAAACGATCAAGATTACATTTATTTATTCACAAAGTAGGTATTGCATTTTAGTATTCTATGCCTGAATCTTGTGTGGTCTTGTTTTAACCAAGTCCGAAGTCTAAATTAAGAAGACTAAACCCCTAATCAGAAAGTAGTAGGTAAACCGCTGGCTGAATTATTAGTGCCATCATTACCTATTCACCTAATTGAAAGTCCCATTGTCGTTTTCACTCTCGCGATGGAAAATAATTTAACACTGAGAATTGATCCGATCTTTTCTCTCGCAGCAAAGATGCTAGTAGTACGTAGTGCTTTAGAACTCGAGATCCCAGCCAGAAATCTCGTCCGGGGGTAGCTTTTCCTTGGGGTACTTGTCGAAGTTGGAGAGGTCGGTGGGGCCCGAGACGCGCTGCACGAGCGGCGCCTTCATCTTGCGCTCGCGCAACGCTTCCCAATCGAATCCAAGGAACCATCTATGGAAAAAACGTCTGAGTTAGTATCTACTTACATATACCTATTCTTTATTTCGTCTTGCCAGATTTGAGATTTCCATACCCCCGTTAAAGCATTGACGGGGACAGAGAAGCATCTCTCTGTAACTACCTATCAAGCCTTTGAAGTTACAATCAGTTTTAAATGTTGACAGATCTTTTACGTCTGTAGATGTAAACGTGAGCGTAACTACCTAGTGATACTGGGTATGGTAACATCCCGGGCCGGCGGTCCATTATTTTAAGATAGATCACCTATCTTAAAATAAGGCAAGTTTTTGACCGTTAAAAACCTCACGAGTACCTACTCAATAGATAACTATGTTACAGATAGTGAACATTGCGGAAGAAAAACGTTGCTATGAATTTACAAAGTGCTCATTATTTTTATTGATTCATCAAGTAAGTGATCAAGTAATTTATTGCTTTCATTTTTAATGGTTCATTAATCATTAGCCTTTTTAACCAAATATATATAAAATGATTTTATAGTAGCTATTACCTGCAGGCAGGTGGTTTGACAATTGTTAAAAGCGGTTAAGTAGGTATCTACACAATGGTGAAATCATAAAGTAGAAAAACAAATAATACTTATGATTCTTGACGTCCATCATCTGCTTAAGATAGCCGAGCCGCTCGGCGGGCACGGCTCGGCACAGCTTGCGCACGAGTATTTGCGCAGACTTGGGCACGCGCGGGTGGAACGGCACGGCGTCGATGCCGCGCAGGATCAGCGTGTAAGTCTTCATGTGGTCGCTGCCGGCCGCGCGGAACGGTGGCTTGCCCACCAGCAGCTCGTAGATGAACACTCCGAGCGCCCAGCAGTCCACGGCGCGGTCGTGTCCCTGAACAAAGTAATGTAGGTATTTACAAATTAGATATTACAAGTTAGGTTTAAAATCATCTTGTAAATATCATGGTTGCAATGAATAAATGATTATAAAATTTTAAATTAAAGGGAATTTTTTTGACTCCGAGCAGGATTCGAACCTGCGACATTCTGGCATTTGCGACCAATTGCTCTAACCACTGAGCTATCGGAGCAACCACGCTCGGCCTCCAAATTCCTCAACCCTCTTACAACGCCTTAGGGAAGCGTACAGGAGTAGGTATTTGTATGAGTGAAGGAAGGGACGCTATCAGGCGGCTGGTTTTTTTCTGTCGCAGTGGGTTGTAATTTAATTACCTCTTTACGTAATCATACTAGTAAAATATGTTCGAGGACGAGCCTGAAGCTAAAAGTAGACATTTGTAGTCTCTTGGACCGTGATGTGCACATCACTGTGCATCTTACCTTATTTAGCACTATCTCTGGAGCTACGTATTCGGGCGTGCCGGCAAAAGTCCACGTCTTGACATTTGGGTCAAGTTGCTTGGCGAATCCGAAATCCACCTACAAATAAGTAAAACGCGCAATTTTAAATACGTAATGTCTGATCAATGCTATACAATGGTCTGTTAATGCATATTGCGGACAAGCGAGTTCACCAGCTTTTTTATACGTAATTAAGTACGTGCATTGTAACAGCAGGTAGTTAGACTTAATTGATTTGGTTTATGTTCCACCGATTTCCATAATCTTTGGAATCATTTGCAGCTCTCCACTCTATTCGCCTGCCGGTCGGTCCCACTGTGAGGTCACCATACAACAATATTTCCAAGCAGCGATCATATCTTTCGTTTACTTACACATTCCGTGTCTCTGCGTACATGAAAGAATAAAATATTATCTTCAATTCTTTTATGACTGAATAAAAAGCACTATGAAATCTGGATCGTGAAAAATCACAATGCCCCCCCTGTCAAGGGTTATGCGAGTGTCCCTTTGACCTTAGCTCAGTATCCATGGCGTTCTCTCTGCATTGCTGCTGCTGGTCACAACGTATTATCGTATCTTGTATCACTTTGGTAGTTGGTAAAATAAGACCAGTAATTGAAATCCCAAATCGACTTGCCAGCTTAATATATCCGAGTCTATCCAGCATAAGATTCTCCGGTTTCAAGTCCCGATAGACGATGTCCTTCGAGTGCAGGTATTGGAAGGCCTCGACCACACAGGCGGCCATGAACCGCGCCGTGGCCTCGGGGAAGAAGCGCTGCTTCTGCAGTATGGTCCACACCTCGCCGCCGAGGATCGGCTCCATCAGGAAGTAGATGTATTTGTTGTCTTTGAATGTGCGGTAAAGTCTGAAAGAAACAGATTATTAATATTTTTACACAGATATCTGTAAGTATTACCTACGATAAATGTAAAAAATAAATTGTTTTGACCACCAATGTGGCCGGGTATAACATGATTTAAAGAACAAGCTCAATTCCTCGTTGCGGTTGACTGCACTTAAACTTTTATATTTTCCATATCCCCATGTGTTTTTTTTTATTTTTTTTCAAAAAGGTACATAAAGTTTCCAGTTTCAATTTTACTCGCCAAACTGACAAGACAGTTTGTTGGCGAGACCGCGCTCATTTTAACAAGTCTATTATCATGCACCTAAGTTACATAATTAAGTAATACTTGTAATTGTAAGAACTAGAACAATAAAAAAATATATATTAACTAACTTAAATCTGTTAACAGTTAAGGTAATCTTTGTAAAAATGTCTTTTTTAGCTTGCTTTTCACTACATTTAAACTACATTTTTTCACTTTTCTTAACCAGTTAAATTCGTTATAAATAGTTGGAACCATAAACTGATTTGTTCTTCTGCCATAGTAATTGTTAACATAATTTTGCACATATTTTCCTAGTCTAATATTTCTCGTCTTATATTTGCTTTGCTTCAGCACCTTAAATTCCTCATTAAAATAATTCTCTACGGCTATCAAATAATGAACCCTTTCATGTATCGGCAGAATTTTACAAATTTTGTATAATTTATCATAATTGCCTTTACATTTATGTTTGGTATTTTTATTTACTAGGTACGTAATAGTTCTGGTTTGTAATTTTTCGATTTCTTCTAAGTATGTTTGGAAAGTTCTACCATACACGCCAAGTCCATAATTAATGACAGAATCCGCTAATGCATAATGCACCACTAGCATAGTTTGTTTACTTAATAACCTGTTTAACTGATAAAATTTACTTAACACTGACCGAAGTTTGGCACATACTGAAGCGGTATGCGTTTTCCAATTAAAATGGTTATCTATATGCAGGCCTAAGTATTTGTATGAGTTGACATATTCAAGCGGTCCACAGTTACAGTTTAATTGGTGGTTGTATATGTGCATACATTTTGTTTTCGCTAGGTTGATAATGATATGTATATATATTACAAGCGGCCTCCCGCGACTTCGTCCGCGTAGATTTTAGATGGTAACAAAGATATAAATGAGGTTTCTTCTGTCAGTTCTGTTGTCAGATGCTGTTAATCTTTTGTGAAAAATTACTTACAAAATATGCAATGACCAACGGATATGGAGTTAGAAAATGGAGTTATTGAACATTATTCCATAGGAAGGCAAACCTGGCACTTTTAACGCCTGCTAGACTGTTAGAAGAAGAGGACACACGGACACACGGAGTTCCCGACACTCGGCAAAATGAAGTGTTCTAGAAGGTACCACAGAGTTCAAAACGCTCCCCGAACAAACTTTTTACCCTTTTAGGGTAGGAAATTCAATAAACACGCTAAAATACGTCTTTTTGTGTTTAAACAGCGAGTCTGTATACGAAGTTTCAAATCTCTCACTGCAAAAAAGATTTGTTTCCTTACAAACTTTGAACCACGTTTCATCCCATTAAGGAAGGAATTTAAAAAAAAAATCTGAAAGATGATTTGTTATATAGATTAAAATCTCTCGCTTTAAAAAGGATTTGCTCGCCGAACAAACCTTTAACCCCTTTAGCGAAGGAATTATGAAAAATGCTGAAATATCTTTTGTAGTATTTAAAATGCTAGTCTATATACGAAGTTTTAAATCTCGCAATGCAAAAGGGATTATTTGCTCCCCGTACAAACTTGGAACCCTCTTTTCACCCCTTTCAGTGAGCAATTTCGAATGACGTCGTAATATGTTTTGTATGTATTTAAACATAGTCTATTTACGAAGTTTCAAATCTCTCACTTCCAAAAAAGATTTGCTCCCCATACAAGCTTTAAAACCCTTTTTCATCCCTTTAGAAAAGAAATTTTGTGAAACGTTGAAATGGGATATTAATGTATTTAAACTGAGAGTCTATATACAAAGTTTCAAACATCTCACTTCAATAAATAAGTGTTTTCTTTCCCTTTAGGGAAGACATTTTGTGAAACGTTGAAATGGGATATTAATGTATTTAAACAGAGAGTCTATATACAAAGTTTCAAACATCTCACTTCAGTAAATGTTTTCATATAAATTTTTATCCCTCGTTTTACGACCTTAGGGGATGAATTTTGAAAAATCCTTTTTATACCTAGCCTGCGTTTTAAATGTAACCGACTCTGCAAAAATCAACTCTCTAGCATCAGCAGTTTCGGCTGTGCATTGATGAGTCAGTCAGTCAGTAAGGACCTTTTCTTAATAATGCAAAGCTCAAAAGAAATGCTGCCCGCGTTAACTTTATTGTCAATACCCTGAGTCATAAACAAGCAAGGAAAATTTCAAGGCGCGACGTCTGGGAACAAATTAAGGACTCTAGTGCTTATAAGTAAGTACAGTTAGATGCAAAACACTACTAAAAATCAAACAGTTATATAATAGTTTGATTGCTTTAACTTAGTACCAAAGACATAGTTATAGCTGACTTTATCTAAGTCTAATTGGATATATGTGCTCAAGTTATTACGTTTGAAAATCTATTTAGCTACCTCGCACAGCTCTAGTCGATACTCTTATGTATCAGTGCGTGGTTAAGAGGCCTTATGAGTTTTAAAATGTTTTGATTTAAAATTATGAAAAAAGTGTTGATAATACCAATAAAGTTATTAAAGGCTACGATGATTTTATCAAAGTTTTAGATAGTAACATAGCCAGTTTTTGATTTTATTGTGTGTGGTAGAATTTAAGCGGAAAAAACAAGTTTTAGCTCGAAAATTCTCGATTTGGAGTGATGTTTGAAACGATATTTCTTAATGAAAAATCCAAAAAATACATTAAAGTTTATGTCATAAGGTCGCAATAGTCCTGTTTTAGATAGTAACATAGGGAAAATGTCGAGATATGTGTAAATTCAAACAGAAAATGGCGTAAATAGATGAGCGTTTTTAAACTGATAAGGAGCCTTAATAAAGGTATTGCAACCTACAAATATAGGGGCTGTTGCACACCAAATACATCAATATGATGTTTCTCAATGTAGGTACAGTGTCGCTGCGCTGCGCCATGACCACCTTTTTTGGGCACTTGAGCGTGAACGTAACGAACCTTCGGATCGAGCTTGTACCTACTGCCATTCCTATACAGATTAACCAGCGGTTAAAATAAAAGGCGTCACCTGCAAATGAAGGGGCTGTTGCACACCATCATGATGTTCTTCTCGTTGTACGCGTGGACCTGCTGCTGCTGTTGCACCATTTCCACTTTCTTCAGGCACTTGAGCGCGAACGTTAGCTTCGGGTCGCGCTTGTACTGCACCAACTCCACCCGCCCGAAACCGCCCACGCCCATCGTGCCCACGATCTCTAGGTCCTTTAGCTCCACGTACTCAAATTCTGAAAGACAATTTGTGGCACGTAATTTCATAAAGGGTCGGCAACGCGTACGTGACTCCTGTGGAGTTGCGGGCGTCTATAGGCTGCGGTGGCCGCTTACCATCAGGTGGACCATATGCTTGTTTGCCACCGGCGTTGTTTAAAAAAAACGTAATATTATCTCTACTGATAGTAGTAGGGGATGTCACAATGCTAAATATGGATTTACTCCAGCGTCGTTGCGACCTACTGGATTTTGAACATTGGATGGTAGGAAGGAAAAAAATGGTATATGATGTGTCCCCGTCTGCCGCTGGGGGATCGTCAATATAAAAGCAATGTTAAAAAATTGGTTACACGGACATATGTACTCCAGGGCGTCAGATATTGATGCCCTGCGTATCTCCGATAACCGAAATGTGCTGTTTATTATTTATCGTATGGCAATTATTTCGAATCGTGACATATTTGAAAAGACAATACGGTTGCCAGTTTTTGTTGCACTTTTAGTGTCACTGGTGGGACAACTTCGACTCCCCTTGTTAAGTGAGTGGGCAACTTGATTGTTAGAAGTTCTCAAGCCGCCCGGCTTAATCTAACTCGGCTTAATGACTGCTATCATAGACAGCAGCCGGGATCAACGGCTTAACGTGCCTTCCAAAGCATGGGAGCGCTCAGATAATAACCACTCAAAGTCACCCATCCAAAAACTGACCTGGCCCGACGTTTTTAAACGCGGTCCGCGGTACGCGGGCGCCACTGAGCCACGAGCGCTCACACAGCGTGCTTGACAATGTTCGCAACTTGGTCGTGTAATGCAAATCGGGACTGACATTACATCGGGTAACATTTCTCATCCATTACACGTCTAAATTACGTAAAATGGTAAGTGGCTCAACAATCTCGGTTCTCAACTGTAGTTACCTAGAGATTTTGCATGAGATGGTTTTTTTTTTAACCTGACTGTGGCTGATAGGCCGGGCCCAATAAAGCGATATTAGTGCGCGGTTGGAGAGTAGCCTGGGGAAAATCCAGGAGAAAACCTCCGGCACGACCACGCGTGAGGTTTGGAACACTGGAATACTCTAAGAGTTTGCGCTCCAGTGAAATTGGTTGAGCGGTTTCAACCGAATCTGAGGTGTAAGTGGAATTGAGCTACTGGGAGTTTTGTCGCTGGTTTACTAAACCTAGCCTAGCTGAGAAGAGTCCAGCAAGAAACTGAGCTAGGCCCGACCTGGGTCGGACTGACTCTACCCGGTGTGCGGCAGTACCGGGACGAATAGGGACTATATGTGTCAGTGTCGTCGCGACCGCGCGGTGGACGTCTCCGCCGGCGGGAATGCCTAAGTGTACCCGTCGTGTCAGAGTTAGACGCCGTAAGCGCCGCGTTCCATCTTTCGATGGATGCTGTGATTACGACGTCCGGGTCCGTGAGTGTGTGCCTAGGTCGCCGAACCGTGCGGCCCCTAATCAGTGATCGCCGAGCTACGACAGAGGGGGGAGGAATGGGAACGTAGTCGACAGCCTTCCTAACTAACGGATTCCTATGATTGTCTTAGGTCAGTGATTGTCTTCTGGAGGTATCGCCGGATAAAAGTGTACTTACAATGAGTCGTAAAGAGCGCGGTATCGTCCGCGAGCAACCCCAGTTGCACTTTAGGGTGCCTGGGAATGTCGTTCGTGAATAACGAATAAAGAGTGGGAGAGAGCATGGAGCCTTGCGGGACTCCGGCCCGGATGGGGTGTGGGTCCGAGTACGTTCCCTCTAGTCTGTATCGAAAGCTTCGATCCCTGAGAAAATCTCGTATGGTGAGTACGAGTCTGTTAGGCATACCGAGATGATATAACTTGTATATCAGCCCGTTATGCCAGACCTTGTCGAATGCTTTCATCACGTCGAGAAAGATTGCACCAGTCCTGTGCCCCTGGAATCGAGAGAAACCGTCTAGCACGTGCTCCGTGTCGCGGTGCACCTGTTGGACGCACGAGTGCGCGGATCTAAAGCCGAACTGCTCGTCGATGATGACGTTATTCTCAGCCGTAAATCTGAGAATCCTAGTGAAAAGGATCCGCTCATATAGCTTTCCTAGATAGCTAAGTAAGGTAATCGGCCTATAAGAGGTAGGCGAAGTCCGGGATTTACCGGGCTTCGCTATCCCTATGACCGCTGCACCTTTCCACGCGGCTGGAAAGTGAGCATTGGTCAGCGCGGCAAAATGAGGAGGAGGGTTTCAGGGAGAAGTCTCGGGATACGATTGGATACACCATCCGCACGCGGAGCCTTCCTAACACGAAGACGCCTGACTAAGTCACTGACTTCCTTAACCGACACCGGTAAAATGGGTGAAGTTACGGGGAGACGCGATCTCCTGTCCACCTCGGAATCGACCCATCCAACATGTGCTTCGTCGGTGTGTAGGAGACTAGGCGAACATTGGGACTCTAACCTACTCGCAAGGCATTCGGCTTTCTCACTATCCTCGAAAGCAGGGGTAGGGTAATCCGGACGATCCAAGGAGGGTATGGTCCAACAGGCATCTGATTTAAGAGATCTCGCTAGTTTCCAGTAAGCCAGATGACTAGGAGCGATCTCACCCATCAGATTCCTGAACGAGTTCTCCCGAAATTCGGCAATTCTCTGTTTGGACGATTTTTTCTAGTCACTAACTCCCTCAATTCCCTAGGTAGAGCCGGTAGAGGTCGGTTTTGGATATCCTCCGCCGACACCTCCTTTGAGGCCTCACTTCGAACAGTGTTGAGATAGTTGGTGAAAGAATCGATCGCTTGGTCGGTCTGTTCAGTAGTTATGCAGTCAGGGATATCTCTAAGCAGGGGAGGATCTGTCTGTAAGAAACCTGATTGTACCTTATTCCAGTGAGATGGTGTGATGTCTTGAATATTAATGAATTAAATAGGTACCAATTGTTCTATGGATATCGCCTGTTGCTTCGGAAACTGTCTGCTAATAATATCAATTATCTACGTTTAGTAATTTCCTAAATTAAGACAAGCGAAATGTGAAATTTGGTTTTGTCGTCATAAAAAGAAAATGTTGCACTGATGATGAACAAACATAAAATAGGAAAAGAATGTAGAATGATTACCGCTTTTAACTTTAGATGACTTTCTTTGCTCCAGCGGCGGAGGAACGGAATGTCTTATATTTTTTAATTCGTCTAAGTTGCCGAGGAGTTCCGTGAAGGGCCTGTGAATTAAAAAACAACAATTTAAAACGACAATGATATTTATGTTAATAGCTTAATAACAAAACTTCATAACGCTTATTTTTGGATTATATGGTGGTCACCAGCAATTAAGGAATCGTCACGGCAGAGCTAAAGATGCGAATCTCATGCATCGCGTCGTAGACCCACTACGAGTCAGGCAAAGCAAAACATGTACCTTCGCTCGCTGCTTGCCCAGCGCTTTGCTCGCTGAGAACTTGTGTAAACATCCTTACCCTCGCTCTAACGTGAGACACTCGACGCCAGGCGGCTCGGCGGTGACGGTTGCGAGGCGACGGTCCTCATGCAGCAGCGCTTGTTCGCCGAAGTAGTCCCCTCGCTTAAGCGTGCCCACGCGGCGCTCCGGGCCTTCGCCCTCGCGCTTCGTCACCGTCACCGTCCCGCCGCGGATGATGTAGAACTTGTCTCCTCGCTCGCCCTGTCGCACCACCGCCGTGCCAGCTGAGAAGAACTCCTGGAATGGTAGAGAACTGTAGCAGCATTTTCTGATGATGTGACAAAGCCAGCCAGCATCGTTTACGTTCTTTACGAATACGGTGACTTACTCGTTACAGAAATAGTATCTAATAGTCGTTCGATCGACCCATGTTACTGTGTGTCGACGACTTTATGACGATGTTATGACGATACCTAACTGATGAAATCAGGTGATACTTTGCGAAATTCCATGATAGGCCTGGCCTGCCTTAGAAAAATATTACTTTGCTATTCCGCTGAAGAACGTGCAGAGATGTATGTAATGTAACTGCATGCGAAAGTAAAGTAAGCAATACGCATAATATCTAAGTATCTCATTATCATTGATAACGGAATTGTAAAGGAATAACAGTGCTCTATATTCGTACATGGCGATAATGTAAAAAATCTTTTTTTCACACGGCTAATTATATATCATGCAAATCTTACCGAAAGCAAATCATTATAGCCCTTGGCTTGAGCCGGGTTGTAATATTGTACTGAATTTCATTATAACCCGCTGGTTAATAATGTAATTTCACTTTACGTAGTTTTTATTCTTATATGCTTAAAGTCTAATTTCGTGAAGTCCGCACGGCGGCGGGGACGCGCTCTCTCCGCGTCGCTCGCCCGCCGCCGCCGCGTTCGAAACCAAAGACGACGCCAGCCGCTGCCGGCTGCTGTAGCACACGTGTTTCTATTATTACTAAAGCACTTGGAATTTCATTTGGAGCTTCTTTATAATTTTCAAATTTCATAGCATTTCTGAGAAATGGCCTCGGCCGGAACAGGGATAGCATTCCTTCCTTCGCGGTCTTTGCATTATGTACTTCCTATTAACGTAACAAAAAAGCCGCGAGTGCTAGAACGCTCCATTATATGGAGTAAAACTGCGGATTCTACAAAAATAGAAGATAAAATTCTAATGGCGAGTTTTGAAAGTAATTGGGCTTTGAGTAACTGATTTGATTCCGTTTCTCTTTACTCTTGGTTTTTCTTTATTGTCTCGCAAGAAGTGAGAAAAGTATAGAGTATTCTCCTCGCGGGCTGTTGTTGTCTTGGGCGCGCTTAAATCCCTCACTGCACTCAGGACTCGCTTCGCTCAGGAATTAACTCATAAACACCCTTGCTGCTGCTAGGCTCGGGAGTAAAATCTGGAGTCCTTCGTTACGTTCAGGGTCCAATATCGCGCCCGTGACATATAACAGTGCTTGGTGTACAATCTACTATTTAATTTAAATTGTTAATAAGACGGAATATATTAATACACTACGAATTTGAGTACAGACGGTAGTGGGTTGGAATCTGAGCTCGTAGATACTAACGAGTTTTGTGGGAACTGGCACTGGTGGCAGATAATTTAATATAATTATAGGTAAAATTAATTTACTCTGGCTGTTCGGTATATTTTTAACCAACTTCAAAAAAAGGAGGAGGTTCGCAATACGATTGTAACTTTTTTAATGTGTGTTACTTCAGAACTCCGTCGTTTATGAACCGATTTGGATTTTTTTTCTTTGATTAAAAGAATATGCTTCAAGGTTGGTCCCATTGTTACCATAATATAGTTCTGATGATGGTATCCATTAGGAGTTGAGGGAACTCCTCAAAAATTCAAGGGAAACATATAGCGATTTTAGTATTTTGTATGTTGTAATATGTAATGTTACCATCAACCTGATCTGGTAATTGAAGCCGGATGGTAGGCAACGGAACTCCGTAATAAAAAGCCGTTTGAGCTTATTGAAATCGTTATGAGATGCTCTCTGGTGATGATTCACTAAAAAGTGTGAAATAAATATTTTTTTTATATTTCAATCTTTGTAGTCGGTGCCATTTCGTCAACGTTAGACTATTTCTTTGGATGGCACCGACTTCAAAAATTAAAATAGGTACGTCTACATTGTTCAATAAGAAGCGTAAATTTTCATATTAGAAGTAAGGCAATTATTTTTTACTTTACAGTGTTTTTTTGAAGTCGGTTTTTTTTATATAGGCTTGTGGTGACCATCTCACCATCACAGAAAATATTATCCAGCGACCCCTGCGAGCACCACTGCCTCTGCGGGCCGTGTTTGTACGCATCCCTGGCGCTGCGATATGGAGAACAATGGCTGACGTCACGCGCTTTTAGCCCGCCCGCCACCGGGAGCCCACTTCAACGCTGGCGCCTCGGCGCTCCGGCTCCGGCAGATCACCTATGAGACATGTGAGACTCGCACCGAATGCACGTCGCCTTGCTCCGCGATTAGCTTACGCGCGATCTCGTCTTAATATTATATACTTTAGCTGCATGTTATCCGCCCAAAATCTAGTTCTTTCGGCACACGCATTCTGATGTTGTAATATCAAGTTCAGATTCATTATAAATACTTATATGGAAGTCTACGCTTATTATTCATCGCATCGTAGTTAAATAACTACGAGAGTCCCGTAGAGGGCTAGAGGCGTCCCGACGCCGCTAAAATATGGAAATTCCGATAGTTATTCAGAAAAGGAACAACTATAGGTATAGATAGATTTCTGTAATATGTGCCTCTTTTAGGAACACCAAAAATATTTGAAAAAGGGGCCTTAAAAATCGACAGTTCCTTTTCAGTGTCACATTATGCCGGATCAAAGCCAAGTCTAAAGTAGACTGCTAGCTAAGTTAGCCGGATAGCGTGGATGCGGCACATCATCATCATCAGTCGTTCCCTCGACGCAAAGTTCAATTATTATTGACCAGACTCCTCCGTAGGCTCCTATCACCTATCACCTACCTTATGGATGGCCTGGTGCAGATATAGTTGCAGGGCATCAGTGATTTGGGTGTTCTATCTAGCGGGTAGTCTGCCCCGTAACCGGTGGCCCTCAACTTTTCCCGTCATAATATTATTCTACTGGCTATCCGAAGAACATCGTGAGAACTCCCCTTTCTTCATAGTACTTACCCGCTTCACGATGCGCCTCAGGTAAGGAGAGACTCCATGATATTGGAGTGACATTGGGGCCCGCATTTTCTAATTACTTCCTGATCCGGGAAGCGAGGATTCTTTCCAACATATTCCCAGTCTCGTCCAGTAATACAATAGGCCTCCACCCAGAAGGGGAGTCCGCTGGGCGATTTGCCATCCCGAGGATAGAAAAGTCTTCTAAAAGCTAAATCGCCAATAGGAATTGTACTCCTATCGGCGCGCAAGGCACTGTTAAGGCCAACACAGTTTGTTGTCAGTTTGTTTTCTAAATAATGTTTATCATTCGTTGATTTATAGAATAGGTAAATTATTTAACTAAGATTTTTTGATTTCGTGCATGCTTTTTATTTTAAATTTCTGTAAATAAAGAAGTAACACGTTGTGTAAATAAATAAAGAATACGTTTTTACAGAAGAATTATTATTTATTTCTAAGTGAATCCAGCCGTGGTCTACATTGTTTATAAGTTGTTGATTTATAGAATAGGTAAATTATTCATTAAAGACTTGTTGATTTGATGCACGCTTTTTACATGTTCCACTTATTAAAAAAACCACTGTATTTTTTGTTTTATTTGAATACATCCCTGGCGTTTGCCTGAACATCTGTACAAGAAAAATAGCATCTCGACCGCCATTTTTCTATTACAGCAATAGTAATTGTTCATAGAGATAGAGTAGAAAATCTACTGAACGTTTAAGGTGTTTGTAACGTTTTTCTACAACCTGGTCATTATCGCGTTTTGCGGTTACCCAAATAATGGGTTTGTTTTCTTTAAGTGGACGGAAAACTATTTGACAACTACTATAGAAATCCGTTATTGCGATTGTATGGGTTCCGTAGCAAAACTACAATTTTTTTCATTATTTTCACTTCTATTTTGATTATTATTCCTTACCCTTTTAAGGAAGTCTGAGATCTTGGCGAGCTCGATGGGGTGTATGCCCTGCAGCAGCGGCACGGAAGCGAGGAAGCGCATGTTGTACTCCTGCTCGCGCCGCCCGCTGCCCACCATTATCTTCTGGAAAACACGCCGCTCCAGGGTCCATACTTTGGCTCCCGTTATGCCTGCATATCAGAAATCCTGGCTAGGCATATTAACTAAGTACTTTTCTTGGATTAGGTATGAACCAATTGTCGACTGATATAAGGTCTTTGAAGCATAAATTAGATTAGCTACCAGGAAATCGTAGTAACACATAAACAACGCGAGTTATTCATAACAAACTTATCACTTACATCGTATCGACGCAAATCGCTTAGCCTTATACAAGATAGCGAGTTCCCCGAAAGCCTCTCCAGGCCCGAAGGTTTTGACGACCTGTCCGGCTTTTAGCACTTCGAACTGGCCTTGGGCGGACACGTATAAATGACTGCCGGACTCGCCTTCGCGAATGATCAAGCTCACTGCCGGGAATTCTTGGGGACTCATAGCTTCAACCACCATCAGAAGTAGTTCATCATCCATCAAATTCTTAAGGAAATCGTTCGCCATAATTGCTTTTTTGATTTGTTCGACAGATCTGTAAAATAAAACGAGTTTTAAAATTTTACTATAAGTATCACGATGTAATTCACAAATTTTTCATAAGCACCTACTACCTATTTTGATACAGGAGCGCTCTGTCTATTAGGTATAATACGCGACTACACAACTTGTGCTAGTGTTCTACTTCGAGAACAAGCAACTATAGTGTTTTTAAGGGATGTGATTAGGGTTGCCAACCGTCCCGGCTCAGGCGGGACGTCCCGTTTCCAGCGCCCTAGAGGACGCGTCCCGTAAAGGATGCCTGCGGATGCCAATTGTCCCGTTTCCAGGTCTCGTCCGAATTGTAAGAACTGGAGTGAATATTTTGTTTTATTGGAGTAATGAAAATAGTTTGTATCTCGCTCTCGGAGGACTGTACTTCCTAAGACGGTATATGTCGCGGGCAGAAATAATGTACTCTATATCACAATTTCCTAAACGTTAAGAAATGTTGACACCTGTAGAGTGCGTGAGTCCCGCATTTTTTGCCAGGTCTCGTGATTCTACTACAATACCGCAAATCTGAGCACATAAGTTGGCAACCCCAGATATGATGTATTGACGATGCAAATATACAAATGTTCAGTACGATACCTACAAAAGTTCAGTCGTGATTTCTTACTTGTCATCCTTTTCATATTTCATATACTGTAGATCTACGCTGGAGCGCGACGTGTCGAGCGGAGCGTGCGGCGCAATGATCCCCCTCTTTCGCCGCGCCTGCGGCTCAGCGTGCGCGGGCCGGGTTATGAAGTCCGATACAGTCTTCAGCTCAGAATTACTCCGACTACTAATCTCCATATCTGAATCCCTGCTAGTGGTTGTTATACCGCTCTGTATGCTCATGAAACTGGTGGTGGACTTCTTGCCTGAGGTCCCGGGCTCCATGGTGTCCTGCTGGTGAATTTCATTCTGTTGTGGTGGCTGCTCCGATATTCCATTTGGCACAGTTCCATTGCTAGTTTGTACATCATCATTAACAGTATCAGTTAATTTCTGAAAAAAAAAAAACAGATCTGAGTCCGAAACATCATCGACTATATCTTGTAAGGGTAAAATTGCAATAAGTTAGAGACGTCGGGGAGAAATATGGGAATTAGGAACCGTCTATAAGTTTCACAATAATATCATTATCCCTTCATTCCCAAGTTCAAGTTTAATTTAGTTCAGACGCTGTCTAATCTGCTTATGTAAGTATTATTTCACTTCCACGGAATTGAATGTATTAAAATATGATTTAACTATTATTGCTTGAGGACATGAATAAGTTCTATGAATAGGTTAGGCACGGTTTTTTAAAACAACGTAAGCATTGTTCTTTATGTAAATTATTTTTCAGCCTCGACTATATATACGAGTCGACTAATGGAACGTGCCTAAATGGATCATTATAATGGAAGTTCTATTGTAGTATGTGTACTTAATCAAGCGGTAAGACGAAGTTATGCATGCTATGAAGACTGCCCACCTATATCCTACATGAGAACATTATTATTAAGTAATTGTTGCTTTATAATCTCATATCTTGTCGAGCGATCTTGTTTATTATATCTGGCGCTAAGACGCACCGAAGAAGTAAATTGCAGCGAATGGTTCAAGGCATCATCAACAATTTCAAAATTTATTACAGAAAAAACCCACAAATCAATGTCCTTCAGGCGATGAGGTGTGCTAGGAAAGCTGGGTTTTCTGTGACTAAAGGTACTACAGCAAACTGCGTTAAGAAATCTGGATTTAAAACTGAAGTAATTGTATCTGAAAGCTTACACGAGGAGGAATAAAACTTCGAAATTGATCGTGAAGATTGGAACCTAGCCACCAGCAACGACAATAATCAACAGCCAACATTCAAAGATTTTATAAACGTCGACAACGATTTAATAGTTACTTACTGAAAGCGACATTGTTCATGTCATCTCGTCTTCTTCATTGGAAAATGAAGAAGATGACGACGAAATGGGCTCGGAAGTAAATTTAGTAAAAATTTCTAAACGCAAAGCAGTAAAAGCACTAGAAACTTTGCACAGTTATTTTGAAATGACGTCAATTGGTGATCAAAGTATATTTATTCATTCATTCATTCATTTATTCATATTTGATAAAATTTATAACATCGAAAAACATTTGATGGCTGATACTACCAAAAGAAAAACTAAAAGGACAAATTTTTATAATTGATACATTCTGTTTACATTTTACTACTAAGTATTTATAAAAAAACCTGGTTAAATATTTTTGTTTATTACCTTTATTATCTTTCTAAAGATTAAAACTCACGTACTATGTGTAATGTTTATATAATACGTACGTTATTATATTTAATAATCGCACCTCTGTAACTGAAATTACCTGTATTCTGACCTCTATTAATTGAACCCTCTGTAAATATCGACACTGGGTAAATGTAATACTCTTTAAGTGAGACAAAAATTTACAGGTCCCTTGATGTCTCACTTAACCAGGTTTCACTGTAATTGCTATTTTTTGGGTCCCGTAGCCAAATTGGCGAAAACGGAACCCTTATAGTTTCGCTATGTCTGTCCGTCCGTATGTCACAACCGATTTACTCAGTGACTATATATAAGTATGTACTACAATTATGGCAAAACTTAAGGTGTATTCTATGAACCAATTTGGCAGGAAGGCGTATTCTATGAATCGCTACATACAAGTGATGTGAAATTACGAAAAATAATTAAATTTAGGCACTCAATACAATTAACCAATTTTAATTTTGACTATTTGTATGGCTTTGGGTCAACAAGATGCTTATACTGAGAACATTTGTCTACAGGCTATAAAACCTGTGTGACAGACGACGGACGGACGGACGGACGGACACGTGAGTTACAACAATAGGGTTCTGGATCCTTCGGGTACGGAACCCTAAAAAGGTATCGTATCTATGTAGGAAACTCACGGCACTTACCTACGTCCGTTTGTTTGGGCAAGGCAGTTTTTAAGGAATAATACAAAAACCAAATTGGCCGTGAACAAAACAAAATAATCTCCACCGAACGGAAGTACAATCTGCTTAAATATTGCCGCAGATTGCAGTGATTTTAAATGTTCTTATCTTCATTAGCGTTCATTAAAGGTGTTT
Source organism: Epiblema foenella (assembly GCA_963556455.1). Classification (NCBI taxonomy): domain Eukaryota; kingdom Metazoa; phylum Arthropoda; class Insecta; order Lepidoptera; family Tortricidae; genus Epiblema; species Epiblema foenella. The sequence goes on from OY747104.1 coordinate 10,907,146, forward strand.
GATTAAGTAGTACCTAAGAATGATAATACTTATACGATGAGCTATAATAATACTAGGTAATAATGCTGACCTAATTTAATGATATCTAGATTTATTCGTAGGTAATATTTTATACAACGACGGTTGCAAACAGGCTTACGGCATGCCTGTTGGTAAGCAAACATCGTAACCTATATATGGATGCTTGAGTCTTCAGAAGAAACACGAGCGCGTTGTCGACCCTTTATTGACTTGAGGATTCATTGTGTTGACAGCAGCAGTTGCCAGAGGCATGTATAGGTCGCACTCCTCGACCGTCGCTAAAATTTTGTCCTGATCGCTCAATATGCTGTTCTCCTCGCCTGCGCGCGGAAATTTCCGCAAATCGGCATAAAACATTTTTTTATTCAAAGAAATCATGATACCTGAAGTCCGACCAGAAATATATGACCATCATTGTCATGATGGTGCTATTCGTATTATTCTGATTTATATGGCAACAGACTTTATCGAAAATCTTGTTTGTTGACATAGTTCTTGGCTTCGCTATAGGTATCATGTACGGTCAACGTCAAAGATATGTTTGCACTTTCGGCCGGAAACGTATCACATTCTTGGAATCCACTGTAGCTATACTTAGTAAGTAACTATAATAGGTAAATTCCGACTCATCTAGTTCTGTTGTAAGGTAAACGAGTTAGTATCGTCATTTCAATCTTAATTAATAAAAATATGTAGGTGTCAGCGATAAGGGATTAAGGTGTCAAACATTGGGACGTTTACCTCATAAAATGAGCCGATAGTATTGTACCTACTGTTGTCACTAAATTTTAAGGGTCGGAATCCGGCCCGCGAGCTCTTCTAATCCGGGCCGCGATAGTGGGCCGAACGTGGTCTTCGGCGTTTTCTTGACCCTTCCACTGCAATGAATCTCAAATCTAGGCCCGTACGAATTTACGTCAGGTGCATTATGGCCCTCGTCAGGCTAAAAAATTTGGAGACCCCTGGTCTAGGCCGTACTAACACGAACACTGGCTCGTTCTTCCACACATCTACATACCTACGCACATTATCTAGATTATACACAAATGTTTAGATTTCATTAAAAAAAATACAACGATATGCCTTGAATGTAGATTTCGTTTCACTATTTAGTTCCACTGTACAATGAACACGTCTGTCGGTAAAACTAAATTACCGATTTTGAATTAATATTTCCCTTTATATGGGGCACCTGTGTAAAGTATATAAAAGATAACAGATTAAAACCTATGTTTCAAACTATGTTGGAGCAACACTATAGGTAAATGAAGTAAGTTTTGGACTTACGATAGTTCCGCGTCGCTCGTCGGCGCCGACGGGCGCCGCAGCGTTGCCGAGGTTGAAGCCGCCCTTGGCCGACCACCTGAACGGAGGACACAACACCATCTTCGCAATATGTCGAGTTCATAAAAGGCGCGTATAACCGCATTACATCGTGGTGGCAAACCTCGCACTGCGCGATCGGCGCACGGGCAACCCTTATCGCGACTAGATTATCTCGCCGCACCGATTGTTTTAATTATTATATACATACTAAAGAATGATTAGGTACTATTTATCAAAGAGCGTTGCAATCTTATCAGTCCTAATAATATTAATTGGCATCAGTCACAACAATTTTGAATTACAATTTGCTAGTATTTTTAAGCATTCGGAACCACTGTAAACGTTGTGCCGTCCTCGATTTTCATTCAGTCTCTCGAAGGGTGGTATGCAGCCCATATCTTAAATATTTGACATCGCAAGAAACTGACTAGATACTTAGATAGTACCAATCACACACATATATTTTTGTTAGAATGGGATCTGTTTAATACTCTCCCTTCCTGTTGAGCTGCATACAGGCATCAATTCGGAATGAAGTAGCCTTCAAACAAAACAATTGAGTAGTTTCTGTATATACCTACAAAATTGGTTCTAATTAGTCTCTTAGTCAGAAGTTCAGTGTTTAGTGGAAAAGCTTTTTACAATATCCCTGTTAATTTTAATTACCAGATTGGGCTGGATATTTTTTGCTCTTTTTAGGGTTCCGTACCATAATTGTAAAAACCCTTATGGTTTCACTTTGTTTGTCTGTCTGTCACATTGCTAATTATCTCAAGAACAAACACACAGGATAAAGAAAGGGTAACCTAAATGGGTAGAACAAAATACAAATAATGGTAGTTCAAAATTTGTCAAAAGTCTAATGAATATGTCAAGTGGGGTATCGTATGAAAGTGTTACACCTTGAGTTACACCATTCTGGAACAATTAAAAAAAAATTACGTAATCATTTTTGATTTATGGCAGAAAATGTAAATAATACGCCCCCTTGTCTCCGAAGTTTACCCAGGAAAAAATATGGAATTATTACATAACATTAATATCAATGTATATTTTACAGGAAAAATATAACTGTAGCTCTATCTAGTTTTTCTTTTTTTTATGATCAAAAAATATTTCTTTACTAATTGTAATTTAATAACCTTTGCATGTATTTTTATTTGTTATCCTTGAAAAACCACCATACATACTAAGTTATTCCCTCGCTTAAATTTGTAACATAATTCGCCGATAAATGGCGCTATACCCATGGCGTTCAATTCCTACACCATGTTGTTGAGATTTTCCTGAATTAATTGGGTTGGGATCGGCACACATCTGTCTGTACCCTCGGTGCGCGAGTCGGACTCGCACTTGACCGATTTTCTAGTCTGTGTATTGTGTATCACCCGGTTATAGGATTAGATGGTTTATAAAAAATAAATGAAAAAACTGAGATTCATACTATAATTTATTAATAACGTAAATGAGTATACAATGCCAAAGGCTTAAAATGATTCACTTCATTCAATATTTCACAATTGAAAAAAATATTTACAATAAAAGAGAAAAATCAGCTTGCAATCTATTTAAAATTGCCACACGGGAAACGAAAATCTAATTATTTTATTTTATCACAAATCTTATGGGAGCTCGCTGTGCACTCGGCTCGAGTAATCAAATTCACTTCTCAATAGTACTGTGCAGCAATAAAACGTGCGATGAATCTATAAAATGTGCCAAACGGAAGACATTTACTATGTAACAAATTTATTGTAGGTTAGTTAATTTTAACATTAGGTATACGTACAACATACAGATACGGAAATTGAGCACGTTACTAGTATCTCAAATACTGGTCGTCGGGCGCGCCGGCAGCGCACACTTCGCCCGCTGCCTTTAGGCAATAACATACTAAAAATATAATCGGCTCTGAGCTTGCTCCCGTGTGGGGTGCGACGGCATCGACAAAACGCGGTACCACGTCGAACGGTGCGCCCGAGTCGCAAGCCACACGCTAGCAGCGCTCACGCGATCTCTCTAACTTAATGGTTGACGAGTAGTATGCGCTGCGTCCACCTGTTCCCTCGTTTAATAATCAAATGTATTGAACTCATACTCGTGCCGGCCCAAGCGCGCTAGGGGCCGCAGGCAGGTCTACGAGTTCAATCTTAAATGTACCTACATCAGACATTTGGATACGTAGGCGTAATTACTAACCCTGCTAATAGAAATCTGAGTACGCTACTACTTAACTGATCAGCGTCGACGTGTGCAATTGACGAACAAGTGATACTTATAACTCTGGCTACGTTAACAATATTAGCCCGAAGGCAGAAATCATTCGCACAACATGCAGCGGCCATCCGCCGATAACATTATTATTTACAAAGCATGAAAGAGCTTCGTCCGTGCCCAATGCCCAGAAACTCAACGTTACGAGTGGATCATAAATTACATTGATGCAAAAAAGTAATTAAGTACTTCTTGGCGGTATGAAAAATAGTCATCATGAGTAGGGCTATTACTAGTTATGCAAACGGTATTTGAGTATATAATAAACTGAAAAATAAATAGGTGTTGGGGCGCGGGCGCAGCTGGGCACGCGCTCACAGTAACAGTAGTCATACTCGCCGCCGATGCGATGTTGTTAGCAATTATCGACACTCGCTAACAACACTACTGATATGGCCTTATTATGCACAATATAACAATTCGTTTTAGATCTAGTAACTACGGAATCGAAGCCATCGATATAATTATGTGCACAGCATACGGAAACGAGAACAGTTTGAAACTTTAATTCAACATCTCATAAAAACTGAGAAACAAATTGCGTTACAAAATACACATCATTCTTATTATAATGATCAACTTTATATTTATACATTGTTTAGTATGTTTTTTTTTTCATTTCTTATTGTAGCACACTAACCATTTTGTCAGATATGTTATTTAAATTCAGATTTTCTCCACGTAATAACAATTTGGCTTAGATTACGAAACTTTTATATAAAACTAAGAACTTTACTTCTGTGATTTGCTAATAAGATCTTAAAAACATTTACAAATCTGAGACACAAATTCAAAGATAACGAGGCGTATTCTGAACGCGTGTCATTGTTGTAGGTTACAGTGTAAAAAAATGTTCAAGATTAAATGCACCGATAATGCATCGATTATAAGTATTCAGACGTTAAAATGAAGTTTAGAAGTGCGCTCGGTCAGAAGACGCCCCGTTAGCTACAGAACACTAGATCAACATGTTTGTGACATCTGCTACGTCTTACATCAAAAAAATATAAAAATCATCCCGTCGAATCACATGTACTTGTTCCTGTACTTTATACAAAAATTTGCATTAAAATAATCAGTTACATCCAAAATCTAAGACCCTCTTAAAATTACGCATACACGCATGAGTATTCAGCAGTAAAGCACAAAACATTGTTCGAAGCTGCAACATGACTACAGTAATGTATCGATACATCCTAATGATTAATTATCAACTAATAATTGTAACTTGTAAATAGCCAGCTAAGAGAATGTAAAATAACCGGCACGCGGACAATATGACACAATATCACTTAACCAATACAGTAGTAGAACCAATAAAACGAATATACTTAAAACGCGGTTCAGAAGATAGGTACACAAAAGTGGATTCTTAAGTATCACATGAAACTTTTGCAAAAGCACCTTTAAATATAATTATTACAACGTAGATTGTGCGCGAAGGACTAGACCTCTAAGATCAAAATTGTCATGGGATTGTTGCCGGCTAACTATGCTCGCTGGCTGGCTTGGCTCGTCGAGCCACGCCGCGAGGTTCCACGCCCTATACTTAATGTTGATAATATTAAAGCTATCATCGCAGACGCTATGCTCTGTTACATGACTCTCCAAGTAGGTATCCCCTTCCGCGGCAACAGTTTCCTATTTTATTCTTTGATATGTTACTAATTCAATATGTAGTTAAAAGTGGACATGGCAAAATAAACAACAAATTTTCTTAGACAAGGCTAACTAAAAGTAGTTTAGAAAATAAAATTTGTTCATGGCAGTTGTTATATGATTTCATTAAATACGTATTCGAATTGTAAGCAGTCAAATATAAGGCTTATAAATAACAATAAAAATAAAAATCAGATCTGCTAGAGCAATGTATGACGTGTTAAAATAATAATCTAAATGGTAGACTACGAATAAATGTGTCTTGGCTGGGCTATGCCAGTTTTACACCTGCAAGTGGCTATCATATTGTAACAAGTGTTCGGCTCGAAGGTGCAAAACGTGGTCCTTATGAGTAATGCCGTGATTTTGCAGACTTTGTAAGTTTTTCTAACTGAAAGACTACTAAATCTATTGAGTGGAAATGAACGACACGAATGCTCCAATTACGTATGAATCGATGGGTTTTTGTGCTTTGGTATAAAGTTTGAGCGAATTCGTAGATGTTACATTACTTTACAATCCTAATTTAAACATTCGATCTAAAATTTACGACGTCTAAAAGGGTTGGACCCGTACGCGTGGTTGATCAAAAAAATGAAGACAAATTGGATAAAAATACTAAAACAGCGCTGTCAAAATTAGACACTGTTAATGAAAATATTGTGTCAAACTAATTTACAAGGAGAAATCTCGATGATATGTAAGAGCTCGATGGAGCTCCCTTCTTTTCTTATACACTACATTTAAGCGTTATGCCTATGATTACGATTCAATAAAATGCTATCATTTATAAACTAGCGATCAATAGTTAAATTTGTGAATAAACAGACTGGGAAAGTAAACATTTATCAAAGTTTGCGAAGCTGTACGCAGCGAGACTGAAAGGAAGAGGTTCCGTGCTGGCGCCGGCCGCTCGACCGGCACCGGCACGGCTCCTACAACGTAGGCTCGAAGCGGCACGTTTACAACGCGTAACACTTACGGGGGACTTACACGATGAATCTCTACGCCTATCTATTCAAAATAAAGTAAAACATCAAAAAAGTATGTAGTACACAGGTAACTTTAGAAAAATATGTTGTAAATTAACAACCGAGTAGATGGCACCGCATAATATTTGCACCACACGAAATATTTCAAAACAGTTCTAAAATGGTTAGTTTCGCACCTGTAGGTATCTACTTATAAAATATTTTGAGTTCCTAAAGTAAAATATTCTAGATATTTATTAGTTAAAAGATCGACTTTTGGTGCCTTTAAAACAAGTATCTTTCTAATGTTCAGTACAAAACTAAAATATTACCTAAATTAGGTAGCTGTAAAATGGAGTTCCTATGTATTAACAGTTTTCGAGAAATTGGTATGGTTTAGAGGAGCCAAAAATGTTTATATGTAAACTAACAAGTCGAAATGGGATTGGGTTTCAATATTTACAATTTCCTATGATATGCAAGTGCAAAGCTCACTAAATATCGTTATTACATGAAGTATTTTTCTATTGTCAATTACAATATTAAGTGTAACACCTACACTAAATAATAGCGTACATTATTTACCAATTCAGGTAGTTCGCATCCGAGCGATTAGAATAAAATAGTTAATTCTTACAAATATCAAAACCGTCGAATGCATCATTTTAGCTGCTCGCACTTGTATATGCATTACACGAAAACAATAACAGCTGAACTTAAAGACTATTTGTGTTAGAAAGTTTAATAATTACTTTGGTATGTTGAGTCCGCCGCGCGGGACGACTACGTTACCCAAGCTTGCTTGTACAGTAACCGATCGGCTAGCACTATTACTGTTTCCTTAATGTATCATAAAATTATGTTTGTACCTTTACAAAGAGAGTCCATTGTCATGTTAGGGCAAAGGAAACGAAGGTAGATCCATATTCGAGTAAAAATCGTAATTTGTTCCACTGGCTTAATACGGCGCAAATCTGTTGTAGCCGCTTCTGTACACCGCCGTCTGGAATAATTACATACCAACATTAAAATATGGACGTTTGGCTAATACTTAATGCTAATTTGTGGTGTCTGTAAGTATAGAAGTACTGACCCCATAACCTGTGACCGGACCAATGCTGTGGCCTAAGTACGGGTCTGCGTATTCCCTGCCGTACCTGAAAAATGATAAAATAAAGATTGTTAATACCTCATGTTACTGACAAAGCTCGTATACATAATTAGTTACCTTAGACCTTTCTAAAGCATTCGATTGCGTGGATCATGGAACGCTCATTATGAAACTTAAACATTATGGTCTGTCTGATTTTGATCTATATAAATGACTTGCCGTCTATAGTAAGTAATCTTTGTGACATAGTATTATTCGCAGATGATACATCAAACCCGTCGTCTACCGGTCCCTGGGATCCCGGGCTCATTACAAAAGAATGCTATTGTTTATTTATTTCGCCTGGAGACGACGGCTTAATCTTTAAGGGTAACCGAAAATCAATAGAATATAGTAACGTTAATAGCACACTGGTCAAAGTACTTGATTGGTTTACCGTTAACAACCTACTACTTAATGCTAAGAAAACTAAATGTGTCAGATTTTCTTTACCTAATGTTAGACCGGTGGAAACTAATATACTTTTAAATAACGAGTGTTTAGAATTAGTAGGATAAGCAATATTCTTAGGTATAACATTAGACAAAAATCTACAATGAGCCCCCATATAGCCATTATGGCACGTAAATTAAGTTCAGTCGCTTATGCTATTAGAAAAATCAATGTAGAAAATAGTTCGCTTAGTTTATCATAGCTATTTTCATAGTGTTATGTCGTATGGTATTCTGGTTACGGGTAAAGCAGCTGACATACAGACAATCTTTGTGTTACAAAAAAGATCCATTGGCTCCATATATAACCTGGGCTCACGTGAATCTCTAAGAAAACTCTTTAAAGAAATTAACATTTTAACTGTAGTGTCCCAATACATCTATGAGAATATTGTTTATGTCATAAAGAACCTAGACTCATTCTGTAAAAATTCTGATATCCATTATTTAATACCAGGAATAAAAATAAAATTGCCACTAAAAAGTTTATGTGTCCGTAAAGTATACAAGTCTTTTGTAGGTCAATGTGTCCGTTTTTATAATAAGTTACCCGATGAAATTTTGAATTTACCCTTTCCAGCTCTTAAAAATTCCTTAAAAAAACATTATAGGGTTATTATAGGGTTGAGGACTATCTAACAGACAGAAATGCATGGCCCAGACCAAATACCTAAAGAACGTAAAGATTCATCTATATTTTCAATGTATCTAGTTGACACAGTTCTTGCAGGAAAGCATATCAAACGATTTAATTTAATGTCTAGGGTATTTTCCATTACTATTATTTTCCTTATCTCGTATTTGGTAATACCATGACGTATGCAGTTTCGACATGTTTCTTGTGGAACTACACATTGTAAATACCTATTGTTATTTTTTCCTTCGTTCTTTTTAAAATTCTCTTATGTCGTTTACCACTCTGATTTACTTAAGTAGGTTAAGTAGTATCATTGTAATAAGCATATTTTTGGAGAAAATGACAGACTGTCGAGTTTCTTTCGACGTTTTTCTCGGCAGTGGTCTCATGAGAAATGCTAGTAGTTTTTGACTTGTAAAAGTGCCATAGTTCATTTATTTAATTACTGTTATTATACAACCGTGTAATCCGAACTCCTATAAACATGATACTGAGTAAAAATAAGTACCTAGTAAATTAATTAGGGTCGCTAGGCCTGTTACGCAGCCTGCGTCAGTTCGCGGCCTTCTGAAGAACGAGATTTTTTCAATTAAAGATATTTACATTTTTACATGCCCTAAAGCAATAGTGAATCGTATGCGTTTTAATTAGTAGCTATTGAATGGGAATATATTAAAAATGCAAAAAAATATCCTTTCAGTTCATGAAATGGGAATATATTAAAAAGGCAAAAAAATATCCTTTCAGTTCATCAACTCATCCAAGTGGCCGCAAACTGGCGCGTCAAATTAACAGGCCGTAAACTCACCTATACCGACCCTAATTAAATTTTTATGCGTTGATTTAAAAAACACACAATTTTTGATGCAAGCCGACTTATAAATTCAATATTGTAATCAAATTTTATTATTAATCCACAAGAAGAAACAATAAAACTTAATGCAAATGTCGAATAAAGAATATCACATACATAAACGAAACCTGAAAAAATTACACATCTTTTTTGAGACAGTCGTGTAAAAAATTACGAAGCAACAATCGTCTCAATATTGACAGAGAGGAAGAAGTGACGTCACAGTATGCAAATAATGTCATTAGTACTGACAGTCCTTTTGAGGAAAATAGCACATACCCTCTTAAAATGTTGAAAAATTTTAATGAATGTATGTGGCTGTCATCTTTAACTCGACAAAGACAAAACTCCTGACAACGATTTAAGTCGTATATTCGAAAGCCAAAATGTGGCGGCGCGCTGCGCCGACGTCAGCGGCGATTTGAGCAGCGGCGCGGCGGCAGCAGGTATATTAAGACTCACGTGGCTGCGAGGGGCGCGAGCGTGGCGGGCTGCTGCGAGGCGCTGACGGCGGCGGCGGCGGCGCGTGCGGCCGCGCCATAGTTGGCGGCGGCGGCGGCGGCCGCGGCGTGCTGCGCCGACGTCAGCGGCGACTTGAGCAGCGGCGCGGCGGCAGCGGCTGCTGCTGCTGCCGCCTGTATACCGATCCACGATTAACATACTGTTGCAGTACGATTAATTTGAGTTTGACCCTGACAATTGCTCTTATTCCATTGGATATTCTACTTTAACACTAATGTAATAGAGTTTCTATTACAAACATACGATTTTTAGACAGCGTGTATCCAATGGAACAAGAGCATATGTCAGTGTAATACTTAAAGTAATTTACCTGTACCGAACTCACGATTATCATTTTATTTACTTTTGCATTTACGTTTAATAAAAGCGGCCGGCGGAACTTTCCTTTACGGCGGTATCATGGTATATGAACATACTTTTGCAATTCCAGTTCTGTCTTCTGTAGGCTTACATTACATTAAGACTTAATTTAATTTTGGCCGATACTCCAATACTAGAAGTATTAACGATAACTCAGGGATTTACCCTTACCCCCCTTATTATGACAAACGAATTATAGCGGGTTTGATGGACGTTTATAAGGGGGTTAGTGATAAAATAAATGTGCGAGTCTCATGTCATGACTGAAAAGGAACTTAAGTAATCTGATGCAAAATTTAATATTTAAAACAATCCGGTGATTTGTAAAAAAGGTATTCAGGGATTTTGGCATTTTCAAATCTAGGAGTATTTATTGGAATATTAAGCAAAATTAAACTAGGTCGTAACGTAATTAAACCTTAGCAGCCGGATGTGCCGTGGCATGTAGAACATATCTATCATTGATCATTGTAGGTAATGTCAGTCCTAATTCTACTGAATAGCACACAACGATCTGTATTATCATATTGTTATCATGTCATGAGGCTTGAACACGAGAAATTACTGTGTGCAATGAAAAGGAGAAAATTATTTCAATAATTATTAATTAATTTTTAATTATTATCTTAATTTTCTTCTTTTACTTGCACACAATCACGGTTCGTAAGGGACGGCTCCTTTTATTTTCCCAACCGATTATCAAAACGTAGGCAGACGCGTAAATAAACCACGAAGATTGTTAACTATACGAGCATCCAACAGTGAGCCCACAAGACGGCAATGTTTTTCAATTTACGTTTAATGTTGTTTCGCGATCTGTCTGAATAGTTATTATATTCCGAATAAATACTTTACCATGTACTACTGCCCATCGAAATTAAACGATCACTCACCGCTGTCGACGCGTATTGTGAACTTAGAAGCCCTTAACTTACATGAGCCATAAAGTAAAAAGCCAGAACGATGCATAATAATAAAGCACTGAAAACCATTTGTAACACAATACGCGGTAAATTACGAATGTCAGTGAAATTTACACAAGTGCCTATAACATGCAGCGTTTATTTAATACTCTAATGATATATTTATTTTCTGCAGCAGAGCCCCTGCCGACGGTTATATGTCGTAACAGCCACCAGCTCCCGCTATAGTACGGCTTGTTAACTCAAAACACCTAAGTCCCATCTGATAGAAACTACGAAACTTGGCGTGCATGTAGCTTCATATATGTGCTTCAATATTGAAGGAGAAACAAGTTAAAAAACCTTTGTTTACCTCCCCTCCCCTGTTTTGTGTATCCAATCACAGTTTTTTTTAATTTTATTGAAAATTGTCAAAGCTGTGAGCAAACCGTCAAAGGATAAAATGTTCTTTCTAAAATTATCTACAAAACATTTCTATATAAGAACTATAGTTTTCAACATAATTATGGTAATATTCATTCATTTCTAGTCAAGTTGGTTTTAATAAAATACAGTATTTATCTACTCAACGAGCTCTAAAAAACGACACCCCACTCGATGGGGTATGACAATTTTTTTTTCGCGCCCTCCTTTTGGTGTATGGGAGCCTCCCTTAAAACATTTAAAAATATTTTTTGAATTTTTTTGTCTTTGGGTCAACAAGATGCTTATAATGTGTAAATTTGAAGCCTGTAGCTCCAATCGTTTGGCTGTGAAATCTGTGTGACAGATGATGGACGGACGCGAGAGCAATAGTTCCGTTTGGACCCTTCGGGTACCTACGGAATCCTTAAAGTGAATTCCTAATATCTGTTTTACTAGAAAACGACACCACACAAACCCTAGTAGCCTTAACTGCTCAGTAAAAAAACGAAACGGAAGTGTACTTGGTCCCATTCACCCTGCTCTCCCCGCGCACAGGGGACGAATCTGACTTCCCTCCACATCTGAAAATAATCACCGCGGAACACTCTGGTAAGAATTCCATGTTTGTAACCCGATGCACACAATAGAGAATATGTATCTTTTTTTATCATTCCATTAGAACCAGTTTTTAGAGAGGAACAAATGTGTATATGGAAACTACAATTAGAAGAGCACAAAAGACAAAAATGGGTTTCAAAGTACAAGCATAAAAACCTAGCCCTGAAAACGTCCCATAGTAATTGGACATAATAAGTATGTGACGTCATAACTATACTATGCACCCAGTCCCATTGTATGGAAAAACGAGGAATTTGCAGTTTTGGTCGTGAAATATTGCGTTTAGGTAAATTGTTGTTATACATTTTTTTGTTTATCAAATCATCATGATGATGGCGGTTTTATTTATTTTTAATCAATAAAAATGCACAAAAGTAAAACTTATCGTACAAAAGGAGGACTTAATGCCATAAGCATTCTCTACCAGTCAACTTTAGGGCAAAGCAGACAAATTGTGGGCGGCATATTTATTTATATACTGTTTTTTGTAATAATTTGATGGTTTACTATTCAGATCTTATTATTATTATTATTCATTCCGCATGCATATTCTCTATATTATGTTAGAAATCTGCGGTTTAACAACTCTACTATTGTACTTACCCCAATGAGTTTTATCCTTTTTTACAAAAGTTTTTTAAGATGTTTCTTATTGAAGCACATACTGTAGCGCTCAAAAGTATTTTGACAACTACATTTAATGGTTTAATTAAATATAAATATAAAACACAATAATCATTTCTTTATTTTTTCAATAGCATTTAACAAATATACAGAATAGTGTCAAAATGGTCGTTGTTCATAACAATAGAAAGTTTAATTATTAAAATATTAAGAAAATGGTGGCTCAAAAATATTTTGACATTGTTAAAAAAAAACCAATTCAACTTATAATTATAATTTACGGCAGTAAATATATTAGTATTTAGTAGCATATCCCTTGGCCTTTATGACAGCCTCACATCGCGCCGGCATTGAGTCGATTAATTTTTGTAATCGATCGATTGGAATTTTATCCCACTCATTTTTCAGAGCTTCAAACAAAGCATTTTTATTTGAATAATTTTGGGTTTTTATTCTACGTTTCAATTCTTCCCAGAGATGTTCTATTGGATTTAAGTCGGGACTTTGACTTGGCCACTTGAGAACTTTGACTTTTTCACAATTTAATAAGTCACTAATATGCTTTGATCTGTGTTTGGGGTCATTGTCTTGTTGAAAATACCACTTAGCTGGCATGTGATGTTTAGCAAATGGTAGCATCTGAGACTTTAATATACTTGCATACATAAACCGATCCATTTTTCCTTCTATTCGAACTAACGGTCCAACTCCAGACCGTGAGAAACATCCCCAAACAATCACACTACCACCTCCATGTTTAACTGTGGGTATTTGATACTGATAATCGTATTTTTTGTTTACTGGACGCCGAATGTACTTGATACCATCAGATGACATTAAATTAAATTTACTTTCGTCACTCCACAAAACTTTAGACCACTGTGAACTTGACCACGATATATACCGTTTCGCAAACTCAAGACGGGACTTTCTGTTTTTCTTAGATATTAAAGGTTTTTTAGCCGGTCTTCGGCCATGTAACCCTAGAATCTTTAAGCGTCGTTTGACAGTAGAAACATGAATGTCTACGTTATATTTTTCTTTTAATTCATTTCTTATCATTACAGCAGACATCCGGATATCACTTGCTGATAACTTTTTAATAATATGATCCACGTAAGAAGAAGTTTTTCTTGGACGACCCGTTCGAGGCTTATTTTCGACGGTTCTCCGTTCGTTATACACTTTATTCCAAAAGCTAACTAGCTGTCGAGACACTTTAAACATACGAGCAACTTCTATTTGTTTAAATCCTTGTTTTAATGCATTGATGACGGCTTTTTTAAAGTCACAAGAATATTCCTTACACTTAGGCATATTGAAGTAATCACAATAAGTAAATATACGTAGAAATAAAAATTATGGAACAAGTGATCTGCGAGAGTTCGTCAAGTCAAATGCGTGTCAAAACACTTTTGAGCTCGCGGTAAGTCAAGTTCGTTCGGCGGCGCGGTGTGTAAACAAACAAGACGTAACTTGATACGCTTAAAGACTCGCAGTTACACTGCTCTACATTATACTCAATACATTTTTCCGATAGGTTTTTATTTTAAAGAAATATTTAAAAAAAATATGTTGTCAAAATACTTTTGAGCGCTACTGTATATGAAAGCTAAGTTTCATGCTTTCTGCCAGATGGGACCGTATTTTACATATTTTCGAACTAATACGCCGTAGTAGGTATGCTAGCGCGGCCGGGACAAGCAAGCGTCAGAAGTTTCGTGGGCTCTGATGTAGAGGTTTGTTGTTGCAGAAAATGTAGTACAGGTAGAGGGAATGAAACAAATGGGCATGCACTATTGATTGAGACAGGAATAATTAAGACAAAATTATCCAAATTTTACGCTCACTAACATTCATTTGCAAATGCTACGTGGTGATGGTTAGTATACTTCGACAGTAGCAATTAAGTACGACTTTGTGGGCTCAATGTTCTACTCGGAGCATGATAATAATTAGCCTGTTCGAGTCTATTCACAGCTGCAGCAAACGCGCAAACTAAATCACCCACCACAATACCAAAGGAACAAGGATAACTCAACAGCAGCCATCGTCTCGGTTACCACAAACACAATGTGCACCCTCGATATATTACTGTGGATTACCAATAGGACCATACGAATAAAAAGGAGCAAACAAAATCCCAGCACTCACTCCACAATGATTTACATCTGACTTATACTAGCGTGGTGGTAACATGAATCAGGAAGCGATAGAGATACAGTTATTGTCGCATATCGATCAAATTGAGCTAGAGGCGTGATGTTTACCTCGGCTGCCGGCTTCGCGGCCTGTAACAACACACGTATAGGTTCACACACCGGCACTGCGGTCCTGCGAGCGCGGAGCGCCCGGGAGACTTCCACACACAATTTAGATATATGGTGAGATTACGTATGTCAATGTAAAAAGCATGCCAGTTGATGTGTTACCTGAAGTCTGTAGTTGGAGTCAGCCGTGGCTGCTGCAGCTAAGAACGGGTCGTAATAAACGCTGGAAATCGAAAACAAATTGGTAACTCATTTTACACATTTGCTATTATGATTCTTAAGAAAATAAGGGTTTCCCAACAATCATATTGTAAACAATTAAAACTATGCTAGTATTTTGTGTGTATTATTTATTACGTATAATTCAATCGCTTGGGCCGTTAGCGTATGTAAGCATTTATTTAACAACCTAAGCGAATGACGTACCCAAATTCGTACAACGAAATAATGTTTATAAATAGTCTAAGCTTCCTAAAATAAAAATAATTATTCAAATATGTAAACCTAAGGCAAAGAATAAGTTTTACTACTAGTATATACTACTTACAAGAATCAACTACAACCGTAAAATGCATTTAAAAAGATGCTATTATTTCACAAAATAAATAAAAAAAGAGATATGATCTACTTGATGTGCAATAAATTCGTGAAGAGTAGCAGTCTATCTACTGTTCATGACAGTGCGCTAAGCAAACGATTCAGTTAGTCGTTAGTTACACTTTCATCGAACGTAAAATACTAACTATTAATATGTAAAGTGGTTATTTTCTAACAATTATTGTAAACGGTCATACCAATGGGGAGGATTCATAGGGTGGTGAGCGGGAGCGAGGAATTGGGGTCGTGAATCATCAGTGGTGGCGTTTGGATCGGATTGGCCGGGATAGGTTTGTACTCCTGCGTGACGTCAATTTAATACAATCAATAGATTATGCATAGTACCTAGGGTACTAGAATGTTTGCATTGGGCGAGATAATTATCCAGTTTCCAGGCTATTGTTAGGGTCTATGTGGTTTGGCACAATGAAAAAACAAGTATTTCCAAATATTGATCCACCACACAGCGTTTTCTAGATAGTTTAGATTATCAAACGCCCATCAAAATTGTGAAAAAATTTAAATTTTGGACGCCAACGACGATATATCCGTCACAGCGCGCAGTGCAAAATCAACCTAGATGCATTTAGGGTTCAACATCGCGTTTGACATTCCCATATTTCCCATATCAGTGTGTCAAAGCTTTTGTATTTGACATGGCGGTAAAAAGGTTAACTGTTAAAAATTCACAAATTATTCCAAATAGGTAAGTACCTACGTAGGCGAACTAGAGTGGTGGGTAGGGGATAGCAGTAAGGTATAGCGTGTCATCCACGAAGGCGCGCCCCTCCACCGGCCAATCCGTACAATTATATATCGACGTCATTACTAGCATTATGATATACACCTTATGCAGGAAAACTCTGCTATTATAAATTATTTCCATTTCGCCATACTAACCGACCGTAATTTTCCTGGACTATTAAACTTAATGTATTAAATACGATTTCAACGTAAACTGTTTTCACGCCCATAATAATCAATAACAAACATTGACAACTGGACCAAAAACGCAGTGGTGCCAACTGGTGAGCACAAAAACGGTAGCCCTCATTGCCCTTAGATTAGTACGAGATTCGCTGTGGAGGGGCGCGTCGTTGTGGGTGACACGCACTATGTTGGTGCGGTGGTCGGCGAGCGGTGCGGTGCGGTGCGGTGCGGTGAGTACTCACTGTGCGTATGCGTGCAACGGCGACGCGTAGGCGGCGCGGGGCAGGACGGCGTGCGGGAGGGGCGGGTCGCGCGGCTCGCGGCGCAGCACGGCGCGCGGCGCTACATGCAACACACAGACTACGGTGCAACATGCGTTACCTGCGTCGCTGCGCGGCGCGCGGCGCTAGCACTAGTGGCGGGGCGGGCGCGGCCGGCGCCGTGCCCAGCCACGGCCACGACACGCCGGACACCCGCAGCCCTGCGCACACAGCGCAGCTCACTCACCACCCCAGCACTGTGCGGCCAGAGGATCCACCAGACTCGACGCGCACATTGGCTACTTTCACGATGTCATATTCAAACTAGTTTTTGTGAAACGACAAGTTGTGCCATGTTTTTTTTTAGTAAGACAGATTTGTCTATTATTTTGTATTAGGAGTTAGTGCCAAAGTTTTAGTTTGTACCTAATCTTAAGTACCGTTACTATACCCTTAGGGTTCATGTTGAAGTAGTACATAATATTTAAGATAATGTTGTTGAAACTCGATATGCAATTTCAATCTGAAATAACCATTTCCAAAGGTAAGCTGTATAGGGCCATTTCCAATTAGAACCCAAAAAAAGATAAAAGGTACGGAAACGGCTGTTAATACTCGTAATTGACAATGTCATAGAATTATGACGTCGCAACTACGTGACGTCGTATGCTCTTTCGGTCGTGAAATACTATGTTTAGATACATAATTTATATTTTATTATAAAAAGGAATCTATTGGTAGCTTTTAATTTACCCTTGGCAATTAAAAAATCTAATACCTATCTTTATATGACTATGATAATCTTTTTTAATTTATCTGGTTTAAAGTGATACCATGATATAAATAAATTATAACTAGTTGAAAGTAACCAATTACGACTTTTGTTCAATCTACATTTACTTGAATTGCTTTATTTTTGTCGAGTCTTAACGTGGGAGCGTCGCAAATTTTATATCGTGGCTGGCATTAGCGATGGGGTGGTTACATTATACATACTTTCTGGCGCTAAGATTTCTCTCGAACCGACGCGTCTCTTATTCACCGATATTTTGTTGTTTAATTTCATTCGAGTGCATTTTAAGGAAGCCAGTACGACATTATCGGATCATTAATCACAAACTATGTTTCCAACCCTACCCGTCAAAAAAAAAATAAAGCTATTATTTTACTCACTAGTTATAATGCATGAACCTTATACATCATTTTATTCTCATGTAAGTGAATTATTGTTATTATTTTTGAAAATTAAAGATCTTTAAACCGAAATTATAAACAAAAAACTAAGATTACTAGAGATGCTATACTAGAATGCAATTCTAATTACGAGGCTAGTATATTAAGTAGGTACCCTTCCCTTGGCTTCGCCGCAGTCGGGTAATGTTGGAATGTAACTCAATAATCATTATTCACAATAAAATGATGTCCGAGCCATGCCACATTACAGCGCGCCAGAAATCACACACAGGGACGAGCGCGAGCCCACATAGACGGGTCTACGGGGGCCGCACCCGTACGATTTGCGATTATCACACATTATCACACAAGTCCGTAGCCATTGACTTTCTGCTCTAAAGAAGCATGGCCGTTAGAGGAGCTTTACAAATGACGTAAATTCAATTCGTGACATACAAGATTGTATCGAGCATTAGAACTAATCAACCACATAGTCCCACCACATTAAGTACTTAAAGAAAACATGCTCGAATTAATGTTACATAATAAAATGTAGACGCCAAAGCATTTTTATCGCCGAGTGAGAAGTGTATAATATAGATGTGCAAGATCTTACCCTCGGGCCATTGGACGCACACTGTAACAAGTAAAAAGTATGTTAAAAAGACACTAATTATTTAACTCATTATCATTCCTATCTATTTCTAATACCATAGAAATGATTTCATTCTCTCTACATGATAAAGAAGTTATAAGTCGATAGTGCAAGACAATATTGTGACGTTCATTCCAGTAAATGCTAACATGTAGTACGTCATTCATTGAAATGATTAACGTTAAACTAACAAGCTGTCTAATTGGTGGTGTAAGTCGCTCGCAGACGATCGTTAATTTGTCGCGGACAAGTGACACAGACGCCGGAGACAGCCCTCAACAGCCATGTAAATGTTAGTAGTAATGTATTATCGGGTGAAGATAGTCCGATCGGGAGCGTTATTTAGGTTAGGCATGCAGTTGGGCAACATGTTTATTAATAAACAAAGAGTAAAAGTGCGAAGTAGAGTGCGGATTGCGCGAGTCGGTGCATTGCGCAGCATTGAGGAGCGGGCCAGGCGTAGATTGTCACCGGCTGACAGTGGACTCAATCTCTAAATAGCATTCACCTAATTGCATTCATACAACGGTACTAGGCAACATACGCTATAGGTATAAAGAGGTACATCAACAACACCGATCTTTACAATCCAGCTCTCTCACCCAAAGTGGGAACTGATCCATTTCTAGCCTGAATAACTGGATCAAAAGAGAAATCTGAGGGTGGGTTATGTTTTTAATAGTGTACATTACGTACATTTTATATTTTATTCTAGTTTTATGTGGGAGTCTGATAGGAATAATTCAAATTTAAAAAAAATACAGATAACAAAAATCACTTACCGTTTGGTACTGTAGGAGGCTTCTTTGTCTGAACTCTTGCAGTTGCGTTATTGACCTGGTTTGGAAATTTTACACTATATCAGAATGGGTTTCTTGGAACAGGGTTATTCCCATTTGTTACCATCGATTTGCAACCACTGGTAACATGTAGATTTTTTTTCCCCAATTTTTACCAGTGATAATTAATTGGTGGTAAAAGGTGGGAAAACCGCTCGATTGTATAATCGTAATAATACTATATTGGCTGGCTTTGTGAATAAATAGAAGCTGAATCAAATTCAGAGAAAATAATTGAAAGGAACAAAAATGGATTATGCGAATATTCAATATTGTAAATGCATATCTTAAACTACCAATTTGGTTCACTATTAGGTATATTAAATATGCAGTGGTGATCGAAACCACTTAGTATTTTGAACCTACCTACACAAGACATTGAATTGCTGATTTGGGATTCGAACCCAACACCATCATCAAAATGATATAGATATTTGTTGTAGGATACATTTTGTTCATTGTTTGCGAATTAAATTCTGGATTTAGTAGAATGTAAAGTCAGCCAATGTTGTGTCAAATGCCTCAATAGATTAAATGAAATTAGTTACGACAAATAAAAATATGTAAGCACCATAATTTCTTTCGATAAATAATACGGTGAATGTTACATAAAAGTCGAGACATTTGACACTCCAGTGTGAGATAAAGGAAAAACAGGAGGTGTTAGTAACTTGTCGTCGAGGGTTCAGTTAGAGGGAGTTTGATGAATAACAATATTGAATGCCATTCAGTCGCCGAAATCGTTGTTAGTGCTTCGAATTATGTTTAGAATGTATAGATAGAATTGAGCTAAAATTTTTACTTGTAGTCTTACCTCTGCGGCATTGAGACGAACGGTTCGTTCTACAGACAGTTCTCTGTGAGACAGTCTCTCTTTCGATCGGCATTTTAAATGACCGTCTAGAGAGTAAAGGGATAAAATAAATAAGGTTTGTTTGTGGATTATTCGTCGGCATACTTAGTGCTAAGGCGGGCCGCCGGCCCCACGCGCTGCTAGCATGACAGTAACTACAGAGCAGACGAACGCAGGTGGCGGTGGCGGGCGTGGCGGGCGTGGGCAGGGAGCGGGATGTTAAGTTACAGTGCTACGGTACAGATGGTATTCATTGAGTCATGCACACCTCTATCTTTCTGCCCTCAACCACGGTGCCGTGAAGACGCTCTCGTGCTCGCTCCGCATCACCACTATTTGCGAATGTTACAAAACCGAATCCCTGCATGCAAGACAGACAAAACATGCATTAAAAACAGCGTCGCTCAAAAAACAACGTGCAACAAAAATTAACATTTATGCATTGTATCTTTATTTAAATATTCTAGTGAAAAAAATCGAGAGGATATTAATTGATTTTATTACGTTGATACTTTGAGCGCATTCTAGCTGAATGGGTACACATAAGCGTTTGGATTAAAGTAAATTAATATGTCGGTCGACCTAGTAGTCTGTACTATTAGAAGGAGGTGTTTGTATCACAGTGTTCGAGTATTTTTCAAAGTTCACATTTATACCTCGGAGCTAGTCTTATATAAAGAGGTTTCTCTACTATATGACACAACGTTCAACTTTGTGTGGAATGTTAGCTGCAATTTGTTCTATATTTTTTGAGATGACCGACCGATAGGTTGTCGTAAGAATAAAAACAGCAATAGCTGTTTTAACGTCGGGGTACGACGATTGATGGCTTTTATTGCTCATATTCTTAACAATTACAATGATTATTGGCTACACTAACGCATATACTAAGACATCATTAATGTGCATGTTTGTACAGTGCCAAAAGTCTAATACATTAATGAACGTCATAAGCAATCAAAATCTAAGCTTTCGTTTCATTTATGTCATGATTTAAATTAATCCAAAATCATTATCATTGTAAAAGACTAACAGCATTCATACATATCTTAACCTATAGAGTAATACAATAGGTATTCATTAAAATATCTGCATCAAACAGTCGTGCTGAGACAAATTAGCTACTGTCCATAAAACTGTGATAATCCATAGATACAAAAAGCAGCTAGCACAACACACGGTACAGTGGAAGAGACGAGTTGTGAAAGTGACAAACAAGTTGCTGATTGTACGGAACGCTTACACTTATAAAAGCAATGACAGCTCTATTATTACCATTCTGAGTGCAAGTATTTATAATAATAAAATTTTTTTTGGGCAGAGAGAAAGAGAAAACTGATAGCGAGAGATGGCTAGATGCCATTCCGCGACGCGGGCGCAGCGCGCCGTCGGTGATACGGCGCCGGCGCGCTATGCAAGCTCTTCATTGTGATGACACACACAAAACTCGATCGTACAGACCAAGAAGACACAAATGACATTCGAGATAAAGCCAAACTAAGTGATGCACCTAGATAAGTAGTACTAGGAAACACGGATTACTAACGTTATCGATTGACTAAGACAATAATCAGGACCAGCGAATGTACATGCCCAATACTAATGAATACATCATGTTCCCTGGTTAGGAAGCGTGTAATGTAACTGTTTATATTATTGAAAGAAGACAAAAAATATTAAGATCACTATCAATCTAATAGACAGGATGAAATATTTCAGAACGAGTCCATCATCCAAACTACACGCATATAGATATGTTGACCTAAGCAAGCCATTCAGGACTATGAGCTATGATTCGTAAAACTAGGTTCACAGTCAATATGTACCTATGTACACACACAGAGAGAAATGCGAGTGCAGTTGGGACGATTTAAAATAATATTAGTGATGAATAATAGAGCTGTCCTGAAAATATGACTCAGAAAATCAGCTGTTAAAGTGACGATGCATCATTCTCTAATACTGCATATCCCAATGTGAGGCTTTGAAGAAAAAATAAACTTGGAGCTATTATTTGTAAGAAGTAAATACTTTCTTTATGAGCGAGCATGGACTACTTTAGGGGCGGTCACCAAACTGACACAAGGAAAGCAGTAAACACGAAAAAGCGGTCAATCCAATCAATTATTATTTTAAAAAAATCACTTCGATATCTTGTGTTTCACTTTTATAGGGAACTGACATTTACAGTGAGTTGTTTTTTGAGTATAAATGAATAAGAGCAAAACATGTTCTATCAACATAAATATGCTCAGGACTTATTTTTCAAAGATAAATAAGTTTAATTAACCATAATCATTAGCAAATTCGACTGCAGAATCTAATTCTAGAGGACAAAGAAAAATGTCATAAGCATAAATTGTTCATAGTATTAAAGATAGTATTCAAATCATAGAAATAGTAACAGTATTTTGTTCAATGAAAATTTACAATGCTATTAGAATACTGCACCAAACATCAAAACCAAGAATATGCTATGAGATAGATTCTTAAACACAACGTATTAATATTGATTTAAGCCCATTTGCCTTTAGATTGGTTAACCCATCATTGCATTTAATCGAAAATATTATATATCATAGGCATGATAAATGATTTGTTAAAAGGAGACATTTTTAAACATTATGTATAAACTTTTGGTTGGGCTGCAATTGTTGTAAAAAAATATTTACGTACCTTCAAAGCGTTTGCAATTATACACGCTCTGTCTTTAATAAATAGTGAATGACAAGGACAATGTTGCAAAGCTTTGAAGATACAGTATACACAAGATCGTTTCGTGTTTTTTCCTGTACAAACATGTATTTTTTCTACAAGTGTTGTAATATTAATACACGTTAAGTGCAATTTAATTACTTGTCATATGTTTAACTGTATTACATTACAAACATATACACTTCAGTTTGAAGAAAAAAACAAGAAACGATTAGAATCAATCCCGGTAACTTGGAACTATTCATATCAATCAGTTCATATCGTCATTGAAGAGATTTGTATTTTTCCATCCAACATAATTTAGAAATACAATCTCAAGAGCGCATAATATATAAAAAAATATTCAAAGTTACTCGGTTTGACAGCACTGAGAGAATATAATTGTAATGTAACGTTTCCCACGTACTTAAACCAACAAAAGGTTAACTTTTAGGAAAATAATAAAACGCCAGTATTCTTTGTTTGTGGCAGTAATGATAGAATCGAAATATTTCTCGACTATACGTTACATCCCAATATTGCACTCCGCTTGTATGAATACTGAAACTAATAGGTACTCATAATGCACGAATTACTGTAACGTAATTCAAGTTTTCTGAATACGAACTGTCTCAAACAGAGTTAACAAATAGAAGTAGCCACACTGAAATCACTATCGTTAAGATATAATTTCAGAGAGCCACTTCGTATTTTTTTTCATAATAGTAGGTATACTATAACATATTCTCACCTTTGAACCTCGTTCGTTGAAGATTATTTCTACATCAAGTATTGTGCCATATTGCTGAAATGTAAAACGTTGTAAATTAAAATCTCGATTTTCGTTTCTACGAATAAAACACAAATTTCGATCATGCCGTGCTCTCGCTAGTGTATTGCGGAAGGGCGATAGGTGTGCAGTACGTACCCCGAACATATTTCTGAGATCAGGGTCTCTAAATCTGAAGGGTATGTTTGAGACGTGTAACCGCTTGGGCTGGGAGGCTTGCGAGACGGGGACGAGTCCTTTGTCGGGGGAGGCCGCAGTGGCACCCGCCGCCACGGCCGCGCTGGCCGCCGCGGCCGCCGCGTGCGCCGCCGCCGCCTGCTGCGCCACCGCCACCGCTGCGGCCGCTTGCTGTGCTACCACGGCCGCCACGCTCACCGGCGTGCTCTCTTCTGCTGAATCACCATCGCTTTGCTGCAAATAATAAATTACACAACAACTTACATGTACAATTTTTATTACACACGACTAAACTCCTGGTGCTCTGAATGTCTGTAACGACTGATGTATAGGTACAGTGAATAGGTACAGTGAAATATTGGGCAATTTAACGTAGACAAGAGTAGAGACTAAAAGAAGCAATGTTGTAAATTATGACATGAATTATTAATAAATATTTAATCGAGTCGATAAATGTTAATTAATAAACTTACTGAGCTGTTGTTTTGATTGTCTATGGAGTTGGGTGGATGTGGTTGAGGCGGTGGTTGCGGTGAGAAGTTGGCCGGCGGTAGCGGAGCAGGCGGTGGGGGGCCCTCGCCCTTGACGAGCGGGGGCTGGGGCGGGTTGGGAGCTCCGGCGTCGGGCTTCACGCCGGCTAGCGCGTCACCGTTGGCCGCATACTGCGCCGCTGCGGCCGCAGCCGCCGCCGCCGCAGGGAACGGGTTCGCCATGCCCGTCCCCACCATGTGCTGAAATACACAAAGTTAAATTCATTTTTGACTGATGATTTAATTCCTTAAGAGAAACGAAGACATGAGTGAGAGAGAGTGGTACGTGGATAATCAGCACCAGTGAAATCCAGATTATAAGGATTGATTTGTGGTTAATATAATAAGAGTGTAAAATCAGAAGCTAATTCCTTGTTTTTCATATGACACTATGATTAATAAACATTCAGAAATATTCCGCCTGAGATGACGAACGTAATGTTGATTGAACTAGCTTCAAAGTAGGATCCATAAAATTTTATAAGATGCGTTACACTTAAATTACGAGAATTTTAGACAATGTAAAAGCGTAATAGAAAAAAAAACTAAAATGAAAAATTTTGATCATGTATGATGGTCTTCATATGTCCCGCGTAGTTATATCAAAGGATTTATAGTCAAATCATTTCAGGGACGTGGTCAACACATAATTTTGTCGCAATAAATATGTGCGTCCGTTAATAGTTGACGTTTCTGGGCTGCGAATCGAAATATTGACACGGCCAGCTTGTGCCAACCCGCGCGTTGCTGTCGAACTCGCGTCGCACCGGACCGTCAGCCATCACTCATTGCGAGAACCATGCCACGCTTGACACAATTTGCAAACCCCTTTAAGAGGAGAGGACTTTTTTACCTTAACGTTAATTTAGCAGAATAACAACGTCGGGCTAGCGAACTATTAACTTTAATTTTATTTAAGAATCGAAATCAATGTCACAAAAGCGGCTTTACTACGTAGACAGAATTACTTTTATTTTATGTCCGAAACGCCTGTCGGGGCAAAATTAAATTGCGAGTGAACTCTCACGCGGGCAGGACACCCTCCCGCTTTGTTACTGCTAAATTTAAGCAATATTGGAATTGAAACTTGGCTACTTCCACCCTTTATTTGAAACAGATAACTCTCTACCTCGTTAATATAACAAAATCGTGAAGTATTTCATTAAAATTGATAATATTTTGCGAAATTCCACGACAAGTATTTAAACAGAAAAAAATCCTTTGTTTAACAACAAGGGACTATGAGTAAGTATCTACGTGAACGTATTAATCTATTCAATATCATATATACATTAAATGAAAATCAAAAAAAAACAGAAAAGAACTCACTAAACCTAACGATCTAACTTAAATTACCCGAACCTATCTTATAGGATTTTTTTACTAAATTCCTTTTTGACACATCACAACATACCCATATAACGTAAATACACATTACACATCGAAACAAAGAATAAAATCAAGTATTGTTATCAGAGCTTCATGAGTAGTTAGAAAGTTATAATACGCGTTTTAGAGGAGCAATCGAATGTATTTTATTTTTCTTTCACTGATGCGTAGTCATTTAGGTATGATAATAATTCACCATGGAAACAGTTACGTACTATATCTTTTATTTTTTAAATCTAGTGTAGTCACTAAATCATTCGTTTCGATTCAGATGATATTTCCGTAAGTTGATGGAAATCGATCAAATGAATGAATTTATAACCGTAATAAATTACATGTTATAAAAAAAATAGTATTATAAATTACAAACGAATGAAGTGTGAAATTACCTTTATCGCGAAATTTGGAAATACAGTATCGATTTCTGAACGATACAGAATTAGCGTAGGTAGAATAAAAATCATATGGCAAAAGTTTTCACTCTAGATTCGTATCCAGTAATGAAATATATGGGAACAATAAAAAAACAAATTGTAATAAAATCGATTTGTATAATCACTCATGATTCATTAAAAATCGCTAATTAAGACAATCGATTCGCCTTACCCTCATCACTACAAACGCCAATTTATAACTGTCAAAAAGCAACTGGTAAAAATTTCCCACAATAACCTATATGTACATATTTCACGTCATTTCGATCACGAAATAGGTATCAACCTATAGCTAAAAAAATCTTATAAGTACTGAAAGATTCATGGGGATGCATGCACAAACAATTTATTCGAATTACAAATGAAGAACAGTATGAGTACATGAGTAGTAAAATATTGAAATGTATACACTGTACTGTATTTAATTGTCATACTGTAAATATTAATTATTTTCAGATTCGGGAAAACGTATGCTTGGTTCAATTTTATTTCTTAATTTCTTACAGACGTATAAGAGTATACGTCTGTAAGGTAATTTAATTTAATTAACTACACTAAATAATTAAAAATGTTAATTTCTTCTATTCCAAAAAACAAAACTCATCTAGGGTTAAATAGTGGGGGTTATTTTTTGTCTGGTTCGTGGCCTATATGTTTAAAATACCTATTAGGCTATTACTTGCGCCGTGCCGGATACGACGTAAATTAGGAAGTGGTTATTGAGCACAATTGCGTAGTCTACTCACTAACCGCACGCTTGACTGGCGGTCAGATCCCAGTGTACGTAGCTGACTTATCCATTGTAGTCATGTCATGACCTTACGACTGAATTAATAATTGATACAAAATAAAAATTAATATCGTCACATATATTTAACACATAAACAGTACTGGTAATTTATAGAAGAAACAAGGTAGTGTGGCTAAGTTATAACTTAGGTACAGTTTACTAAAAAAACCTTTCTCCTTCGATGAACACTTAAACCACGACATAATTATTTATTCATTTACACACCTTATACTCCTACTATTTACTCTGTTTTTGTATTTACTATTTATACTCCTATTATTTGTTTTTTATACTCCTTTAGTAATAAACAAGCAAGATAAATTCCTCTTTCTCGAAGACTTGACACATGGCGCCGTTTCGATTGCATAATCACGAATCATGCGTCTATAAAATAATGAACATCTCATACTTCGTCATGTACTGGACTTGAATTTAGTTCGGGCTTTGCCAAAGAACGCTACGCAAGGCCTATCAATAAACGGTACGGTACGGTAGCATACTTGTTATAAGTTTTATGGGATCTGTCTAAGTTTGGCGACACATCGTAAGCCGACACTAATTAAAAAAGATAATCGAGTTTATTTCATAGTGGCCCTTAACATCGGTGTCATCGTGACCGCCAGATGTTATTGTTCGCAATCTTGAATGAACTCCACAGGATGCCTGTCCTAGATTAACCCTTTATCTTTACATACTGAACAACATCTTATACCATACAATCTAAAAGTAAGTTAACTGTACATTAATATTATCTAAAATTGTTAGTCCACCTGGAAATAAAGTGAAAACATGTTTATTGTATTTCTATTATAAAGACAATACATTTACGAGTATGGGACTGGTGCTGTTGTCTGATTTTACTACCGACCTCGATTATTTAGCACACTGAGATGAATCCATACAAATTCTTAAGCCATTAAAGTCACCCTAACCCTTCACAATAACTAGACTAACATTAAAATATATAGACTTATACCTACCCGTAATTTACAATTGCTCTTCTCCGTAAAAAGTTCTCTATACCTAGCTAAAGGATAGGTTGGTTCTCTAAATTATCTTAACTATCTTACTCTTACTAGTGCGAATAGGTTCTAAAATTATCATGCTTTATCCGTGGGAACATTAATACCGATACGTCCAAAAGGAGGGTGAGGAAGTTTTTAAAGATATCATTAATCGCAGCCCGATGAAGTGGGTCTACTTGCCCGCCGCGCCTGCTGCTATTCTTCGTGGCGTCCCCCTTTCCGAACAGTGTCACATCCCTGAATTCCCACGCTTCTATCTACTTTGTACATAATACTTGTATTGTTGACAGGTAAGTATTTACACTACAAATTCGTTTATAATGCTTAGAATCATTTACAAACCTATTAGCTCTCTCATTGTTAATAAATCCTGTTATAAAAACGTTTCATTGAAGAAAATGTAAACGGGATGAAATAATGAAAAGTTGTAAAGCAGGTAATATGCCGTAAGCAGTATAACGACGCTTAAGATATAACTTTCATGAGACTATAAACGCCAGCATAGGGTGGTATAATACTTTATCAGGCGAGAGGGAGTAGAATCACGTGGTAAGGGATTATATTTAGAAGAGAGTCGCTCAAGGCGGCGGGAGGTTATAGTGTAGCGTCAGCGACAGCTACCGCGTAAAGAGCACTCCAATTTTGTTAGTTCTAATTGTCCATCGCGGGTCGCGGGTCGCGACGCTGGGCGGGGGCGACTCGACGGTTTAAAATCATGCTTGCGTTTGCATAGCGTAGCGCTCCCTAAGATCTTGCGCTATTTATGGTACCATATCCTGACAATAGATGTGACTCATACTTAGTACTCCATGAAGCTCTGTGTACGTGTTCAGATTACAGAAAAATAATCGAGTATGTACCTATCAGTAGATGCCTGCTTAAAAAACTGTTTTTAGAGACTTGTGGTTAATTCGCAATTGAATAAAATAAGATAGAACTAGCCCACCTCCTTTTAAAGAATGGGAATATGTAGTACCAAACCAACCCTTAAGTAACATAGTTAATTGTGTAACAAGAGAGCAAAGTTGTTTTTTGCTGCGAGTGCTGATTTTGATGACCGAACAAGCGAAAGATTCAAATTTAGATTTTTTAGCGTAGCACTAATATCTGTAGTGCAAGACGGAAGAAAATAACAATTAAATACAATTTAATACCGCAATTTTTTAAAGGGGCATTCTGAAACTGCACACATGGTATGGTATAGTTATTTAAAATAAAAGTTATTTAAACAATGATTTTGATGATATTACTATTTAGTTTAATTAGATTAGTGTAGGTACTCTAAGTTTTTATTTTAATTGTTCCATGTATAAGGTACCTTAACGTCCCAGTGCTCGACACCTTAGTGCCCAATAGAAGACACCTATTAATCACCTATGTCATCATGACATAAGATTGAAATTCTTCTAATACTTATAATACTTTGATACAATTTGTAATCTACAATCAAACCAAAATGTGTGTTACGTTAATTATGATAAAATGTAATTAAAATTAAAAAAAAAAAAATAATAATTAAAAAAAATTAAAGACGCAAACGTTGACGCACTCTTTCAACTATAACGACAAACGATCATTAACATTTTATGTAGCTTGAACCATAATACTAGTGCCAAACACTTTGAGAAAAGCTACAATATCTACTACATGTGGCGTACCACCGTACAGTCATATCCGGCGAACGCTGTCGCGTAAACAAACTGACTTTTTATAGACCAGCGAGTCTGCTATTCGTCTTGCACCCGAACGTCCGACTGCTTAAGAGTAATCTGTTCCCTATCGACTGCCTAACAAACGCAGAACCGTAAATTCCAACACTGTACACAGGGCAACAGACTTAACTAACAACGTACATTCGGCGAACGTACATGGAAGCGTTGTTTTATTTATAGCATGAATGAATTTAGCTTCGCACAAGACCTTTGTGTAACCCTGGTGTGCACTTAACAAAGTAACTGCGTATGAAGGTATTAATCCTGCTCGTTTTGGTAGTTATTATATGATAGGATTTATATTTTAGTACGCTATTACATATCCCCTCCAAGCATGGGTGCTTAGGATTTTGTCGATAACTATTTACTAAATTAGGTTTACTATTTGCTGCAGCCATGTTTCTGTAATGAATTTTAAGTCCAGGCTCAATGACGACAAACCATTTGTTCTGGAATGGAGACTAGCTAATTCACATTACGAAACCGTATTTATAAAATGTACCCAACGTGTACAACATACGAAACAGGTGCAATGTACAATCTAATTTAACGGAATGCAATAGCTTCACTTATCCTGACCACTTTCGTGAAGACATTGGTATATAGGGATAAATTCGTAACAATAACTGGGAGAAGAAAAAGTTTTATACCTAGTTAAGAATGTTGTATGTAATAACTTATCCTAAAAGGGTTTTTATTTGCAACGCTGCACCTCGGTCCTTTACCGAGAAATGTCTTTCCTGTGTATCAATCAACGCATGTACTGAATGTGTAGGTTATTGCATCTAAAACCAGCATATAACTTCAGTGTTTGCAAGAGCATCGCCAAAATTTCGTATTGCTAGCTCTCTAGTGTTAGCTCGATTTTTTAAAACACGTTTTTTTTGGTCGAAACGTAATTATTATTTCAAAAAAGTAAGTAAACCAAAACATTTACAAATGAAGATTATTTACAATTTTTCGATGAAAAACGCCGATTGCTAGTGGAAAAATAAGGGTGCTTTAGTGACTTAATTTCTCTTTTTTAATTAATATTATAGTTTTGTCATAATAGATTATGATATAATATTTCCTGGTATTCAAATTTAAATAGTTAATGCACAAAATGGTTACAAAACTACAAACTTTTACTATACTTATTAATATATATATATATATATATATATATACTTAATTTCTCTTTTTTAATTAATATTATAGCTTTGTCATAATAGATTATGATATAATATTTCCTGGTATTCAAATTTAAATAGTTAATGCACAAAATGGTTACAAAACTACAAACTTTTACTATACTTATTAAAATATATATATATATATATATATTACACTAAATTGCTTTAGCTAAACAGTCTAAGCTCACCATCTTAAGTAATATTCCGTGGAAGCAGTTCATTAACAGAGCAGAAGCATGCTATGTTTCACAATTAGGTAATTATATCAAGAACAATTGAAAGTAATTGAAGGCGACACGAGTCTCTGGATTTAGTGACGTGCGTCAGCGTCGTGTTTGCTCCAAACCAAACCCGAGTGGACTAATGTTACATTGAATTAGCCAAAAATACTTTTTAATTCTTACTTATGAAAACAGTATTAAACAGTCCCCATACAAACACTCGTAAGGAAACATACAGATTCTGGTAAACTCCTTTGGTTTCATGCAAGTTACAAAAGTATCAAGCAATCGGATCAGATATTATGTGTCCCAACTTCATCATCAAACTTTTTCATTAACGAAATGCTCAGGCTCGAGACCAGTTGAGTCGAACTGAAAACACTGATGCTTAATGAAAAAAGTTGAGTAGCGAAGCCAATACTAGTCGTTGAAATGCATGTCATAACTTGTGATTTCAAAATAACTATTTACATCACATTATAAATGAGTTTTTATCTCGGTTTTTTTTTTGTAATACAAACACATAAATATAATAGGTTTAATTTATGTTGGTATGGGTGATAGATAGACTAGTCGGGGTCACCGTCGAGGGACCTTGCCGTTACGACTTACGATAATTTCAAAACGAGGCGTATTGACACATCGATAACAGCTCATCGCAGCAGACAAGTTCAACGACTATACTATGTTAATGGGCAAGTTAAATTCATGCTGGGATTATGATTATTGCCTTTCCGTGTGTGTATACTATATGCTATATAGCATTTCATAGATATCAGAAACGCAAGTGCTAGAATGCTGGAGTAGGTATGCAATCCGAGTTTCATGACAATGGCTGCCTAAGCCGTCAACCACTGGCACATTCTGCTTTAATATCAGTGCGGAAAAGGATTACCACTAACGGTTTGTTTGATGGTGTGTTTCGGTTATAAAGTAAAAAGCGCAAGTGAAGCAGAACAGTTATATGCATTCTAGATAAATAATTGAATCTTAAATTAAGTGTTTGGTTTTTTATGAGAGTAACATAAGACTAGGCCCAAAATTGGAAAACTCGTCTCTAAACTATGGAAGCGGCAAATCCTGTAGCAGTTGGGGTGACACCGTTATCAGAGGGTTTTGACTCTGCAGAATACGTATCTGCCAGTCGCCATTCCGAAATTTTAACCGGAAGTATGGTATACCGGAAAAGGTGCAGCACCATATAAAATTTTTCTTCGAACATTTAGTACATCGTTGTTCCACTACCCTAAAAAAGGTCTGATTGCTACGGTTTTCCCATATGTTGTAAAGCACAATATAGTCATTTTAATTTTTTATTTTACAATATTGCAGAACCATGTTTAGCACTAGAATGAACTTTAACGACAGTACAGGAAAAAAAGTGTCAGTTTTTCCAAAATAGCAGAGAAAGATATGGAGCTGGGGTCTCGAAAAATTTGGGTTACTATGACTAATATTGTCCTGTACAGCATATCAATAAAACATAACAATCGGACCTCTTTTAGAGTACCGAAGATTTACTAAATGTATGATTTTTTTTCTATGGTCGGCACCTTTTCCGATATACCGTACTTCCGGTTCCAATTTCGCAATAGCAACAGGCAAATCCGTAATCAAGAGGGTCAAAACACCATAAACGTTGTCACCCTAACTGTTACATGATTTGATTCTTGCATTCTACTTCTTCAAAAACGAACATACGGGCGTTTATGTCGCAAAAAACGTATATTTCAACAAGGGAATCAAAATTTACAGGGTACTTCCCGTTGACCTAGAACTATGATATTTGGCAAGTAATATCGTCATATAGTACAAGTACAGGAAAAATCTAAGAACTATACATTTGTAATGAAATCAGGATATTTTATATCCTACTTAATATTATACATACAAAAGTTAGGATGTTTGTTACTCAATCACGCAAAAACGGTTGAACGGATTATGATGAAACTTTATGTACATATACTGCCCCTCTGGAAATCCACACTCGTAGTGGTCGCAGTCGGTCGCAACGATCGTTCTGTGGGCTAGACACAATTGGTGGCTATCCGTTAGTTAAAGCTTTCTCAAGTCAGACCCGGGTTTCTGTCCCTTTGAAAGACCACTTGCAGTGGCTGCATTGCAACGGATCCTAACGAAGTTGCAGTGTGGGGTGGATACCACCACGAAACCCAGTTATTGCGGACAGTCCGATTCTTCCCCTTGAGATGTAAGGCAGATTCGAGATGATGGAGGAAACCATGCGCAGGCCCAGGCAGCTCCCATGCGATCCCCCATCCCCGTGAACTCTGACTCGCATCGCCAGGCCCATCCGGCTACCCCGGTAGCCCATAAAGCTGCCATGGGACCGCCGCCGCTGCCGCCGTCAGTAGCGATCCCCATGCCCCCGCCCCAAGCACTTGCACTCCACAAAACTTGTGTTCGTCCAATCATGTCTTATGCAAGTGTAGCTTTTGCTCACGTGCCTATGACATCGTTCAAGCCACTTCAGGTCATTCAGAATCGTTTTCTCCGTAGGGCGACTGGTGCCCCGTGGTATCAGTCAAACCTCAGTTTGCGCCACGACATTGGGATTAGCACCATGTATGGTTTCTTTAAGCAGGCTGCCAGACGTTATTTTGACAGCGCTCCCCATCATAGGAATCCTATAGTTAGGAAGGCTGTCGACTACGTTCCCATCCCTCCCCCCTCTGCTGTAACTTCGCGATCAATAATTAGGGGCCGGAGGGCCCGGCGTCCTAGGCGCACACTCACGGTCCCGGACGACGTAATCACAGTGTCCAGCGAAAGATGGAACGCTGCGCGTACGGCGTCCAACTCAGACACGACAGGCAGGCAGAACTTAGGCATTGAACACTGACGCATATAGTCCATTCGTCCCGGTACCGCCGCACACAGGGTACAGTCAGTCCGACCCAAATTGGGACTAGCTGAGTTTCTTGCTGGACTCTTCTCAGCTAGGCTAGGTTTAGTGAACCAGCGACAAAACTCCCAGGACCTCGATTCCACTCACACCCTCAGATTCGGTTGTAACCGCTCAACCAATCTCACTGCAGCGCAAACTCAGAGTATTCCTGTGTTCCAAACCACACGCGTGGCCATATCGACCATGTCATGTTTTCCACTGGATTTTCCGCAGGCTACTCTCCAACCGCGCACTTCTATCGCTTTTTTGGGCCCGGCCTATAAAGCCAGCCAGGTTCAAAAAAAAACATTGGCCCTGAGCCTCTAAAACGCTTGCCATATAAATTGAAGTCAAAACATAGTGACCCATCGAGCCCAAATAATTTTAATGTTTGAAATAGGAGATTAAATATATTGCGCTTTGATATCTACCTACTGTAGTTGTTAAAAACCTATGGGTCAACTAAAATGTATGGAGTTGTTAGAGTGCTTGGTTTAAAATCACAACAATGACTTGTCTGTGACGCTGTACCCACGGCGTTCAATTTGTATTTTGTACATTGCGCTATTAAGATTCTTCCTGAATTAAATGGGGTCGGAACGTGTACACGATCTGTGTTCGGAACCCTAGGCGCAAGTCAGGTTTTATTTTATTTCAGTTACACTTTTTTAAGCTCAACACGGCTAAGCTACACCGCTATGGAGTTCCATTGTCTACCTTCCAGCTTCAATTACCAGACTAGGTTGATAGTAACATTACATCAGGACCATTTAAATTGGCATCGTCATAGTCGCTTCAGTATCTTATCTAGTCTTCATCATCCATTCCTGTACGTCAAATGACTACTTTATGAATGCTAATGCTAGTTTTGTTACTGAAAATACTGAAATCGCTATATGATTCCCTTGAATTTTTGAGGAGTTCCCTTAATTTCTCATGGTTCCCCATCATCAGAAGTAAACTTTAACTACTAGGCGTAATAGCGTAAAAAACATACAGACGAATGGAGAACCTCCTCCTTTTTTGAAGTCGGTTAAAAAAGTGACACAAATTTCCGTTCCTATTACAATTCATTGAAGTCTGTATCCTTTGTATGAGAAAAAACCTTAAGCAGTATTTTTTTTTTTCACATTTTTGGCGTAAAAGTTTGCTGAATGGCGAGAGAAGAGTAGAAAAAGTCATACAAAAAGTAAAAAAAGGATACAAAGAGTAGAAAAAGGGTCACTTTAGTGCTTGATATTTCCGTAAGTGAAGGGAGTAGCTATACTTTCCCTATCCGGCGAAAATAATAAACAATAGCATTCTTTTGTTATGATCATGGGGATCCCAGGGACCGGTAGACGACAGGTTTTATGTCGTGTGTGTGTTTATTTGAAAAATCAGTTTTTGGAAATCATAAAAATAAATTTTAATCGCTTGTGAAATTTTGTGAGTAGGTTTAAATTACATTATATAGATGTTTTGTCGAGGCTGTTTTTGGAAATTACCAAAAACTTTTTTTTTTCAAACAAAATAAAAAAAAACACTCGCAAGGTGTCAAGGTGCACACCTGACTGAGCCACTAGTGAACATAGTTAGTAGGCATGAAGACTATCTTTTCTACTCTATCTAATAGATGATAATATATATATTTTGGGGGAGATATTAAGAACTATCAGCGGTAGAGTAACCTCAATATACACACACTAACACTTAACACTTTTACAAATATGCATACAACACTCCTTTTAGGACTGTATTAGGTACAGTTTTCATAAACATGTTTACACTTTTCGTCCTTCTCTCTTCACAATAAAACGTTTATGAATTGTGTGAAGCACTGCACTCTGTACATTGAAATAACAAAAAACATAAGAAAAATCTTAAGAATTCCATAATATTATAACGTTATTCGAATGCGGAATGCGGTTCTCAACCGCGCAATGTTAGATTAATGACATGGGATGGGGCTTCGGGAGTGCGTAGGTGCAAGGCCCCCAACCCATCCCCCAGCCCGCCCGTCCCCCGGGCACCCA
Organism: Epiblema foenella; assembly: GCA_963556455.1. NCBI lineage: Eukaryota > Metazoa > Arthropoda > Insecta > Lepidoptera > Tortricidae > Epiblema > Epiblema foenella. Next base: position 10,943,375 of record OY747104.1, read on the forward strand.
CGCGCGCGCCTCGTCACCGAACAGATGCTGGATTTTGTAAACACAAACACAGACCCGTCAAGCAGCGAATAATAAAACTTACGCCCTATCAAGCAGACGCAAGCAGGCTTATACATGATGTTGATATTAATGATGAAACTAACTCAATATTTATTTTCTAAGACCCGAATCAAAAAGGTTCTATGTAACAAACCAGTATAGTACCTACTTTGTATTATGAATGAAAATAACAGCGAATATTTAGACATGACCAAACTCGTGCAGCCAATGCTATGCTAAAGACAACTAAAGTTCAAAACAATTTCATTGCAACTTAAAGACAAATTAAGAGCCCTATCTTACTCTTTGTCCAAGCTAAATATTCTATTTCATCTTGTTATGCTTGGAATTCTAAACACACAAAGTTGGTTTCGTGTTGCAAAACTGAATGCCGAAAAAACACCTACGACGACATTTCATTGGAAGCTGAATTGAAATACCCCACTCAGAGCCAAAGTTATTTAATCTTTTACAATTCGCGCTGGCGCGCGAAGGTTATGTATTTGGGCCAGATTTTTTCAACTCTGACACGGAGCTCTTAGTTTCAGTGAAATATTTGTGGAAATATTATTTTATATTTTAATATTCAACAGTTTGCAGGCGGTACGTGACCGGGGATGTATTTACAGTGCTTAGCGAAGTGCGCGGCCTCAGCCACCGGGCGCGGGCACCCTCGTGTCGACTGCTAGACTTTGCATAAGGATGGTCTAAATATTCGCAATAATATATCGATGCTATCCTTGTTTACATAACTAGGTTCTGCACCGTAAGTACATGTGTGGGATACGGAATATCAAATTAAGCATTGGTACGTGTACCTGTCGAAAAACGTACAGTATCACCCCTTCTGTGTCTAAGATAGTTATTACAATTACATAGATTCCGTTTTAAACAACATAAAAGACGCCAAAGTGAATTGCATCGACAGTTGACTAAATAAACAGCGGCACTGACTTCTGCGAACTTGCCCGTTATATCAAAATTAGTAATTAAAAACTTTCCATCCAATGCCTTTTAGACCCTTAAAGTTCTTGTAATAATACAATTCATAAATAATTACAACACGATCACCAACTGGTAGACATAGTTGTGATATTGAAGTGTGATTTTTTTTTTTAATTTTATCTTTATTGCAAAAAACAACTTGAACTGTGAATATTTATTTCACTTTATCTTTATTGCAAAAAAGAACTTGAACTGTGAATATTTATTTCATTTTATCTTTATTGCAAAAAACAACTTGAACTGTGAATATTTATTTCATTTTATCTTTATTGCAAAAAACAAAAAAAACAACTTGAACTGTGAATATTTATTTCATTTTATCTTTATTGCAAAAAAGAACTTTACAGTACAAAAGGCGAACGTAATGACATAAAACATTATTTACGGCCATACTTTAAGACAAAGCACAGAAATTGTGAGCGGTGCAACTGACAAGAAAAGAAAACTTTAATAGGTAGTAAATAGATAATCTCGGCCCAATAGGGGTTTAATTTTCGCCTCTGACTTGAAGGAAACGTGATGGGTGGATGAAGAAATTTTAGTTATTCAGATGAAATTTCTGATATTTAATAAAGTCCATTTTGATAGACGCAAGAACAAAACCGCATCGTTTTATAATCGGTTAAATTAAGTTAGTTCTTCATCAGTTCAAGGCTCATTAATTGGCTTGCTCTAATAGAAAATGCGACACATGTAAACGGGAGTATATACGAGGGGCTTTCAAAATATTCTCGGTATTGATATCTTATAACCTCTTTTTGAATTTGTTTTGTTACTGGCTAGTAAGGTTCATTCTTTGACATTAAAAAAAAGTATAATTCAAACCGAGATGTTCTTTTGTTTTTCTGCAATTTCTGAACAAACACGAACACAATGAGTGAATTAACAATGTTAACGAAATTAGAACATCGTTCCGTAATAAAATTCTTGACGAAACAGGGTAAAAACCAAAAAACCATAAAAGAGGAAATGGATTGTGTTTACCGTGAGTCTGCTCCTTCTTTATCTACAATTCAAAAGTGGTCAAGCGAATTCAAACGTGGCAGGGAGAGTATTGAAGATGACCCTAGACCTGGCCGGCCTGTAGTAGCTACTTCACAAGAAAATATTGATCAGGTGGAAAACCTTATATTGGAAGATGGTCGAGTGAAGATAAAATCAATAGCTCAAGTAACCAATCTTTCTATTGGTACCGTACATGACATTATCCATGACCATCTTAATATGTCAAAGGTCAGTGCAAGATGGGTTCCGCGAATGCTGACTCGACTTCAAAAAGATGTGCGTGCAGCTTGCTGTTCCGATTTTATTGACCTGTGTGGTGAAAATCCTGATGAGGTGCTGCAAAAGATAGTTACTGGAGATGAAACCTGGGTTCATCATTATGACCCAGAGAGTAAACAGGAGTCCATGCAGTGGCACATTAAGGGTTCAGCTCATCCCAAGAAGTTCAAGGTCGTCCCTTCCGCTGGCAAGGTCATGGCAACAATATTTTGGGATTGTGAAGGAGTATTGTTGATCGATTATAAAGAAAAAGGTGTAAATATCACGGGACAGTACTACGCGAATATTCTACATCAATTAAGGGACGCAATAAAAGAAAAAAGGCGAGGAAAGTTGTCTAAAGGTATTCTGCTTCTGCATGACAACGCCCCTGTCCATACTGCTCATATTGCCAAGGCAGCTATTGCTGAATGTGGGTTCGGAACTATAACTCATCCACCGTATAGTCCGGACTTAGCCCCCAGCGACTTCTTTTTGTTCCCCAATCTCAAAAAGGATCTGCGTGGAAATCGATTTTTTGACGATGAGGCGTTGAAGGCGGCAGTAGAGGAGCACTTTTATACCAAGGATAAAAAATATTTTTATGAGGGATTAAAAAAAATAATTGATCGATCTTTTAAGTGTATTAACATAGGGGGGGAGTATATTGAAAAATAAAAAATATCAAACGGTTCATACTTGTTTGTTTTCATTCCAATACCGAGAATATTTTGAACGCCCCTCGTATATCGGCAGTCCAACATGTGTACGACAACGGAGATCGGCGTTCAGCACCCGGTCGTAACTAGTTGGAATAGCTCTCTTCCGGACGGCGATGCCTGCTTGACAGTCCCTCCAATACGCTTCTTATTTCACCATTTGTCAACCCCAAGCCAATATCCCTTTTGATAGCATACGCCCCTTTTAACAGTTTTTACCTTGATTAATGTAGACTTTCTTTCCATGACATGATCTATAAGATCGATGGATGAAGAATAAATATGTACTCAAGAGTTCGGCATGACAAACAATTTTACGCTTGAAACATGTACAGTATTTTATAGCAGTATGTTTTTAACCTTTTGGCGATGATATCCATACATCACTAACAAGTGATCAGACTGATCAGTGTTATCGAAAATTTGTCTTATGCTTGAAACAAAAACAAAATTCCTTCAATGCTGTCAGTGCAAACGAAATAAAGAGGATTGAATATAGGCCTCTATGGGATGCTTACCTATTTTATCAATTTTATGCATTAACAACTAGTCAATATTGCGTTGTAGGGACGGCGACTTTAGGCGTTGCCGGTGATATCAGGAAAAAAAATGTTAATTACTTATTGCTATTTAGTGATTTCTTTTGTGATACCCAGTAGAGGTAAAAAAATGAAGATATTCTAATGTGAGCCGGTTGCGGTGAGGTCCGACACCTCAGTGAATCGGTTTGAATTCGATCATTCGCGGCTCCGCCCCGCCACCCCAGCATTGCCGTCGTTCATCGAATTATAAGAATCAATAACCATGGTACATATAAGCTGGCCAATGTGCAAACAATACCTCATCCTGATATATTATATTATTATTATTTATAAGCATTATATTTACCGCGCATGAAATCGCGTGTAGTAATAGTACATTACTACAGAGGCCGGGAAGTAAGGGGTTGCGAGATAGTTACGAGGTTGGCAACCCCGTTTCACGCCGAGGTATGTATAGTGCTTTTCTCAAACATGAACTGAAATAAATTAAAAAATCTCCTGGAATTGAATATAAAACACTACTACTACAAAAATATACTAATCTGTACGAAAATACGTGTCTGAACAAAACGTTAGGATCGACCTATCCTATGGAACGACACTGACAGCTTGTTATTCTTGTTAATTGTCAATAATAGTAACCTCTTTTAATTTTTTCATGAATACTTATCTCTAGATGGGTAGATAACGTAACTTCTTCATCGCTGTTGTCATCGGCGTCGGAACTGATATTTAAATAGGTAACAAATTCAACAACGCATAAATCCAATTACAGAATGAAAAAAAATCAATTTTGCCTCCAAAATGATTTAAAAAATACCTTCACGGTTTGAGTAGACATTTTTACTGTTAATATTTAGATGAAATATTTTACTTGTGTATTTTTGTAGTTAAATTTGCAATTAAAATTATTGGACTATGTTAATCTATATCTATATATATACAGGATGTACCACGGCTATGCCACATGGAGGGAAAATACCTTGAATATTGTAGATGGAACATTTCACTGAAAGAAGACATTATTTTAATTTTAAAAACAATTTAAACTGAATTCACAGATATTTAAATAATAATTAAACCGTGAACCGGGAATCGAACCCGTTACACAAGAAAAATAATTACCCTGTAGCTTTATCATACCAATCTAAAAGCTTCATCATATGGATTATTTTTTGCTAAATAACATAGTATCAGAAATAAAAGGAAGACCATGAATTTTAACATTTTTAATACAAAATTAATTAATTTATCACGTGTAACGGGTTCGATTCCCGGTTCAACCCTAAAAATATTTAAATATCTGTGAATGCAATTTACAATGTTTTTTAAATTCAAATAATATCTTCATTCAGTAAAATACTCCATCTACAATATTTAAGGTACTTTCCCTCCATGTGGCATAGCCGTGGGACGCCCTGTATATTACTCGAGGCCGATTTTTGTACACCCCATCAAATCTTCACAAAACTAAACAGTTATGGTCCGATTTTAATAAATGATATGTCATTAGATTCGTCTCATGCTGGAGAGTTGCATAAAACTCTTATTTTTTCATATTTTTGTAGAAAAATGACTAAAAAATGGATAAACAATAACTGAAATCAAACCTGTAGTACGTTCTTCAGTATGAGAAAATATACGGTTTGAGTCGGCGACATATATCCACAACCCCCAACCCCAAGAAAATTAACAAAAAACAAAATAAACGATTTTTTTACAATGTTCACATGAATGACAGCCGTATTATATCGCAGTTTGTATCGTCATTTAATTCAACGTCATAATTTAACATTTTTTTCTTTTATGCCAGATTAAAATTTTCATGACCTTTTTACTTCAACAAAAATTATAATTATGCAAACTCTTCGCATATTTAATATTTTGATTGAAAATCTCTAATACCATGGACTGCAAGGCGAACAAACCAGTCCATCCAGCTACGTTAAGTTGTCGACTATCGACAGGACCGCATCCTCATATATTTCGAACACCTCTCACGACGTTCTTCGGATAGCCAGTAGATAAATATTATGACGGGAAAAGTTGAGGGCCAAAGGTCCCGGGGCAGACTACCCGCTAGACGGAACACACAAATCACTGGTGTCCTGTGGCACGAGGCCATCCATAAGGAGCCTATGGAGGAGTCTGGTGAGCAAGAATTGGACATTATGTCCTCAGCATTGAGGGAACGACTGATGATGATGATGTAACGCATCCACGTTGTCCGGATAACTAACTTAGCTAGCAGTCTACTATTAGGCTTGGTTTTGGTCCGTGTCCGTCCGTCATAATGTGACAGTGAAAATTAGGGAACTGTCGATTTTGAAGACCCCTTTTTTTACATGTTTTTGGTGTTCCCAAGAGAGGCACAAATTAAAGAAATGTAGGTATCTGTACCTATAGTTGTTCCTTTTCTGAATAACCATGGGAATTTTCGTATTTTAGCGGCGTAGGGACGCCGCTACGGGACTCTCGTAATGTCTTATTTAATATGTTCTTGTCGATTTTATATAAATAAAACAGCAAAATATAGCAAACATCGTTTATTTTATTTTTTTAATCATCGTAGTGGCAGAATGTCATGACGGACGGATTGCTTTTGGCTGAACGCCGTGATGCTGTATCACAAATAAATGTGGTATGGAAATTAAAAAAGAGCAAGCCTCCAATTTTCTATGAAATTCCTTTAAAGGCATCTAGCCGCACCCGAAACGTGACACTTCGCAGCCTATTATAAGGAACATAACCTCAATATTTCATTGCATGTTTGAGAAAAAACACATATCAAGTCAGAAGTTAGTACCTACAAGTTTCCTAGTATTTATGTCAAGTATTACCCGAGAATATTCTAATTTATTCAATTTCTAATCTAAATCTTGAACCTGTAAATATAATGACGAAGATGTGAACCTAAAGTATTTTGAGGAATAGCGAATGGAAGGAAAAATATCGAATAATGGTTAACCGAATAGACCCCGTCACCCTTATTTTTCAATCTATGACGTATACATGTATGGCATACATTATTTTAAAATTTAACCTATATGATGTATTATGATCGCTCAAACTTTATAAATTCAGCCGGATTCGTTCATCATACAGCCTTTTTAGTATTACGAATACGAAGCATATTATCCCCACATAGATCGTCACTAAAAATGACAAATAACGAATAATTCATAACAAAAAATAACAAATAATTCATTACTAAAAACTATAAAACGGGAAGAAATATTTATATGCATCTGAAGTTAATATTAGTCAAATCAAGGTCAAAAATATGTATGCTGGCCAAGTAACAAAACATGTTAACACGACTATTGGAATGGCCGCAAGCTCTCCCAGACATTTTGATTTTGTAACGTATGTGATCTTTTACTTGCAAGGAGCCGAACGTATTAATCGTCATGATAAATTAGTAGGTATCCCGGCTTTATTTGCGCAATCGGATATATAAGAGACACACTTTGTATTGTTCTAACGTTTACTCCAGCCAGATGATCCCCCAGGGCAAGATAAAATGAGTTTTGTAATTACTACATGGTCTCGTTCCTCAGACGTGAAATTATTAGGTATAAGTAAGTAATAACTTGTGACCCCGTGTGCTGTACATCCCGCCAGCGTTTTTTACGTTTTCAACCCCCACGGCTCCGCCATTTTTCATATTCCCAAATACTGACTCGACAAAAAATCAAAAACGAGAATCGGTTGCGACCTTGTACATAAGAAAGCATTTTTGTCGAAGCTCAAACGGACACTCGGTCGGAAAATGAACTAATGAATAAAATTACCTTATGACTATAATTACTTACATACACAATGGTTATTTACATAGGATCCATTTATAAAGATCTGTTAAACTTTATGTCAAAAACTGAATTGATTTACAATATTTTGATAGCGCATTGGTCAAGCGGATTTTTACAAAACCCGGCCTTAAAGGAGCTGCGTTAAATACAGTTAATAGTACAGTTTTGACTTGTAAAAGTGGCATTGCGGCCTTCTTGCAGAATAAAGTTCATTTATTTCATTTACAACCGTCTGGGCGACTAGATAGGTGCCTCATATTTATCCACTTCTAAACATATTTGGAAGATAAAATCGCAGCTAACTAAGTGATCCATGAAAGCTGTGACCCGTTACAAGTTACAACCCACTTGAAACGGCTCACTGTTTTGTCACTAAATATCTAATATACCTCAGGGGTAGTAAGTAGAATTCAGATAGGGACAAGGCCTACATTTTGATACAATGAATTTAATTTCTATTAAATTCTAATCAAATCTAGCAATACAGATGTTTTAAAAACCGATTATCATATAATGAATTGTTAATCAAATATAAAATGTTAGATCTTAATTCTAGAAGACTGATGTTAGACGCTTTGACCCTTTACGGCATATGTAACAATAAGCACGACTGCATTGCCCTTAACAACAAAATCCGTTACAATATCCCAGTCCATGGGCAGCGGGAGACGCGCCCGCACCGGCTGTTCGCCGAGAGCCGCTGCCGCACGCACGCCGGTTCGCGCGCGCCTCTCCAGAGGATCCTCAATAATTATAACAAATTGTTTTGTAAAATAGATATATTTGCTAATAGAGAATCCTCATTTAGACAATATGTACTAGACATACTTTCTGAAAATAGCACTTAACACTACTTAGAATGTCTTTCTTTTTATACGTTTAGTATTCTTGCTACTTTGTATAATTTAAATAAGTAGAACTTAATAATATTTAGTTTACTAGCAACATCATAATGTTAATTGGTGGTTAACGGTGTGGATCGCACATATTTGTACCCATTTATATTTAACGTCTAAACTAAGCAACCTTGTAGCGATTGTTTGTTGACCTAAATAAATGAAAAAAAAAAATAATCTAAATATCAGCACGTCATGCCATGCTGGACCACACAATGGGCCATGATGGCCCTAAGTACAGGACGCAGTTACGGGATAGAATGACCTGAAAAAATATGCCTTTCTCCCTTAAACTGGCTCCTGTATGCTGGATCATAATGACCCATTGGATGGATCCCGAATCATTCACACGCCCCAACGCAGAGGGACCGAAAGAACCAAACCGAATCTCATATAATTTTTATACGTTCAAAACGCGTTCCGGTGTTGAGTCCGTCCGTTGAGTTTTTGAGTAAAATGCCAGTGACATACGGATATAAAGACAGACGAAAATGACGAAAATAAAAGGGTTCCGTTTTTGCTATTTTGGCAGCGGACCCCTAAAAAAGACACGAATTCGCGTCACTGGCACTGGATGTGTTAAAATACTTCATTTTATTAGTTTAATGTAATCGCACCAGCATTCTCATAAATATGAGCAATGCCCTTTAAAACTTTCAGATTAACATCTAACGTGCACATGTACACGAAATGACAAAAAATACAGGGTGCATCACGAGTCAACATGCGCTCGAGTCACGGAAGCAATCTCATTGAAACTGTGCCCTGTACCCTATTTTATGGGTCGCCGGCGCCGTTAATTAACGCAAATCTTTTTCCCAGCGCTCTCGGTTCTTTTACATATACGCCATGTCGATGCTATACTATATGTCTTTTAACTAACTTTGTATCTGAGCAGAGTTTCTCGTGAAACACATGAAGCAATGGAACGGCGTTACATTTTCAGAGTTAGTTTTAAGCGTATTATGACATTTATAATTTTTTACAGTGTGATCTTAACATTTTTCTGCTTTTTGGTAATAGTTAGCTTTGTAAGACTCGCTATTTTCAGTCAAGAAAAAGGTATTATAAAGGAAATTGTAACATACCTATAGCTCTTGTCACAATGACAATATAGCAGATTACCATACCAGACAATTTACTTTATGGTCTAAAAGCTGGCTACAGCAAACCGTTTGCAATTTATAGACTCGAAATCCGTCTCGTTAGTGGGCCATACTATTATTATTAATGGATCCGTGTGACTGGTAGCTTTTCTGCGGTATTTTTTGTTTTTTTTATTTAATTATAGGTGTGCAATATATAGAGCTCTGGATTTGATGTGGTATATGATACCTAATTATGTATTACATTAATTATAATCACCGTCAAAGGCGCGTGCTTGGACGTCGAGTGGCACTACTTTTCCCCGAACCAACATGACGAGAATATTATATTCGAATTAAATACATTTTTTTTAATTGAAAATGTTATTGCTCTTGGCCAGCATCTAGCCCGGGGGCAAAAATGTCATCATACCACATGAAACCCAGAGCGCTATTAATAATTAAATGCCTTTTGTGACTATAATACGAATAGGAACCCAAGCAACACGGTTAACATGTGTCTGACCAGCCAATGTAGGATAGATATTTTTCATGTCGGTAAATATACAAGGAATGGTCTCTGTTTGCTTAAGTTGGTGTATTTATCTCGGCTTCGATTCTATTAAATTATACATTTCTAGAGCTCGTACAAAGAGTACCATCAGATTTAGTTCATAAACGCGCAGGTAACATGAAATACTATTTTGAGACCAAAGTAAAGCTCAAGGTTACTCTCGTTCGTAAGTAAAGGCGAAACATTTAAACTTAAGGAATAAGGTCAAATGAGGCTTTAACAATTTAACGAATAATGCAATACCGAAACAATAGCCACAGTCCGTAGGTAATGCCATTAATAAAAGTTAACTACTCAGCTAAACGTTTCTCTCGTTGGAATGCAGAATTTTTCATGCGTATGGTCACGCTACATGGTATGTATGGAAAGCAACTAGCAGATGTAGATGCATGTTACTTATAGAATTTGCAAATGATTAAGAAGTATTAAGATCAATTAATAATTTTCCCCTCTTGCGTACATCGTACAGTGTATTGTACGAGTAGGTAGTGGTAAAATACCTAATGTTGTACTGTCGGGTAATGAAAATATTCAGAATATTAATATTTTCAACGTCTAACTTTTGCATAAAAAGATGGTTTGAGTTTTATCAAGGGCTAATTGCGGTGTCTTAATATTTTCAATCAAGTAGGAGAGTAATTGTTTTGTAGTGATTGAATGATGGTTGAGGACCTAAGAACCAAATTTTGGCACAGTAGGTATAGTTAAGGCATTTAATTGGGCTACATTTGAATTGGTCCATTGTGACACGAAAGTTACCCGTATAAATTGTATTATGGCAAATTTTCGTGTCACAAAGGAAACAATTTAAAAAATGTAGGCGAATTAAATGCCTTAACGTAAGTACTGCCAAAAATTTGATTCTCATCCTGATAATGAGAATATGTCGAAAATATAAACAGTCGTTATTCATTGAAGGTATACAATTTTGGCGCCTTTCTTTGAATTCATTTCGTGAGAGTATGACGGGTCTATTTATAAGCTGTCATTGAACGTAAGCGGAATATAATTATTTAAACACTCACTATGTTTCTAGAGTAGATTTTTTTATTCATTTATCTTTTAGCATATACCACACACGTCACAAATAGCAGACTTCATAATAAATTATTGTGCAGAAATGTTGATTCTGTTGACAATAATTCGCAAATGGTAAGCACCAATGATGCACAACTCTTATTTAGAAGAAGATACAGTCATTCATTTTTATACAAAAATCATTTTAAACGTATGATCTTTGAATTAAGAATTGAGTGTTCATTACTGATGCTTGTCTTACAGACTGCTCGAGTACTCCTTTTTAGTGACTTAATCAATTACGAAAGATTTATTTTGTTTACGTGTTCGTTCTCGACATAATTAGGTTAAGACGTAAATTGAAGTTTGGAACGGGAGTCGTACATTGTCGTCATTTTTGGTCCGTAATCCTGGGTGACAGGCCGCCGGGACGCCGGCCCTGGACCATCACCTACGGGAAATATTGATCTTATTTGAGCTTGATTAACTCAGACGTTGTAGACGAGCTAATAATACCCCAAGTCTGGCACGTGTCCAGGCGAGGCCTTAATGGTACTTCGATCCACGACAACTCTCAAAGGTGACGCGGTATAACGTCGATGTGTTTGATCTCACGCTGATAAGTTATTCAGACGCGGGTAAATTCCCCAACTCCCCTAATAAAGCTCGGACCGAACATCCCATCAACTTTGCCTCTTTGACGGTTACCTATCCGTCCTAACAAAGGTATTAAACAAAGTTACGCATGTTTCATAAAAAAATATAATCCAAAAAAAACCGACTTTAGTACTGAAGCCTAATTATACAGCTTCCATCTTGGATGTGTTAGTCGTTCGAGGACTTTTCATTCCCTCATTGTTGTAATAGGGGGGGGGGGGGGCATATCGAACTCCAAATGTTCCCATCTGCAATCGTGCAATTTGTCTCTAGTATCACTATAACGTAAGTGACGTAATATGTGACAGCCCATATCATAGGGGACCATATAGCAGGTATGGAGTTACGCACGGATCTATAATCTACAATGCATATTAGGCTACCAAAAACAAAAAAAACATGTCCCTAAATGCCCTACTTATTTTTAAAATATGTTCCCGACGGAAGTTACATAGATGATGGTTGATTATGAATCTTGATGTTTTCTTCTATATAAAACAATCAAAGATTTTCAATTCCACCGCTACGTTAAAAAAAATGGCCATTGAACAGAGCAAGGCGCTGATAGTAAAAAAATAAGAAAAATAATAATCTGTAAATTATCATTGGATATTTTGAGATATTTAGCACAGTATATGCTAGGAAACGTTTTTAATTACACCTTAGATTAAAAATAAAAGCAAAAAATTTACGCAATAAATATTTTTTATTTAAACACAAAATTGAGATTTTTTCCCTCGTCACGAATAAATTTTACAATTTCCGTCTAATGTACTATACTGACCTGTAAAATAAGTCTAGACAATCATTACAAAGGTATTTTTTTTTTCTACGACAATTAATTTCTGTTTTATGACCGATTAAAGTTACATGAAAATCAAGGTTTACTTCCATACATTTGAAAAAAGGGCCCTTATGGACTAAAACAACCAAAAACTCCAGCAAATGATAATATTTACATTATCTATATAGCAATCTTATATCAGAACTTAATACTGAATTAAACTTGTCATTACAAGTTTTTTGAATTACTTATGCTTACTTTTTATGTTATACGAAAACTAAATTTCGCTTAGTGGAATAAAGCATATAATTATTTTTTAACTAAAACCGGCCAAGTGCGTGTCGGATCACGCACAGTGAAGGGTTCCGTACCGACACCTACTAGTCCACATTTAAAACAACTACGAAATACATGGAATTAAAAAAGGGCGTATCTTCATAAGGAACTCAAGGCACTTACGTCCTTTTGTTTGGGCAGGACAGTTTTTCAGCGATAACTCAAAAACCGTTAGACCAATTTTGTTCAAACCAAAAATCGTTGAAAGTATTTATTAATGGTCACCACCTAATTATATTCAGAATTTTTAAACTTATTAGTATTGAAACTAGAGCGGTGGGGACATACTTTTTACGACTTTGACAGCTAATATAACACCAACGGTTGACGTAAATGGAAAAGTGTTCTAAAAACCTTAATATCATTTTTAAAAGCCTATTCAACGATACCGCAGAAGCCTATGTGTATTGATTTTTTTTCATCTGCCGGTTACATGTATACTGCCCACCCCAATTTAATATTTTTTCGTAATTTCACATCACTTATGTAGCGGTTCATAAAATACACCTTCCTACCAAATTTTATAATTACAGTACTTATAGTCTCTGAGTAAATCGGCTGTGACATACGGACGGACGGACAAAGCAAGGCACGGCACCGCTTTATCGCACCGCCACGCAAAAATTTACGAAAGTACCTAACTTTTACTACTAATAATAAATAGTATTAGCCTCTCTTTGTACCTAACTCGTAAAAGTAAAACTTGACACTAGAATTCAGTAAGTGTAGTTAATATTATTGCCTACTTATATTTGTAAGGTGTACCACCTGCTCCAGTAAACAGAAATTGCAAATAAATAATAGTAATAAATGGTGAAAAGTAATTAGAATAAGTTATTAAACTATTTTATATCATTATTATCTGCGCTCTGCCATAAGGGCCCTTTTTTACTAAACTTTACAATCAATTTAAATACATAAATTCTTAACATATACGAGTGAAACCAAGCTACAAATACACGTCTAGTCCTATACTTTATCAATATACAAAAAACATTTAATTTTTTTATTTTTGAAGTATTTTACTAAAACGCTGATATTTACGAGACTAGAATGTGTCATAAGGTCCCTTTTGATATGAACCGTCACATATAAATGGGAATTAACTCGTTAATTCATTAATTAACGAAGTTAACAAAGTGCTAAACGGAATATCTTTTAAACTCAAAAAAATGTTAATGCTTGTACACTTCTGCTGCAGGGTGGGACGTGGGATGGTAAATTTTAAATAGCTTATTGTCAACAATGGTTTATTCCCAAAAAAAAAACAGTACAGCATGTTGAGCTTACAGTAACCCGCTACCCCATTTTAACAAACTTAGGCCTCGGCTAGGCGGCAGAACATAATGGGCTAGTGGGGTGCTGGTGAATCGGCCAAAGGCCGTAGCAGGATAAGGGAACAAAATATGCCCTTTTGTAATTAAACGCTGGTTTTTTTTTCTATAGTTACTTACATCTAGTAGTACAATTGTGCAAAGTTCTGTTAAAAAAATTCAAGTGGTTCAGCTGGAAAAAAAAAACCGGATTTCTAAAAAAAAATATTTCTCTAAAAGTATTGAACTTTATCATACTATCTTTATTTCATTTTAGTCAACTGAAAAGTAAATATTTTCTCAAAAATTACTGAGTGAATCTTTAACATTTCTGTAAAAAACACGTAAGTCAAAATTTCTTAATTTTTTTTTTTACTTCTGAAGGCGTGACCACTCTAAGTGGTATTGCTATAAAAACCTTATGTAATGATCTGTCAGTCATATTAGTTTCACCGCTAAAATCGAAAAGCAACAGTGTCAAAATGAAAAAAATATGTGATATGGTACAAAGATTTTGGATTTTTCATGAACATTTTTTTAATCGCGTCCTTCTTAGAAAGCATTTTTATATTATAACTTAATTACTTAAGATTCAAAGATGCAATGCAAGAGCTAACAATGTCATATATTAAAAAAAAAAACAAAATTAAATCGCTTTACTGTCAAAATACTTATGTTTTTTATTTTGTTTTAAAGAGGATTTATGCATAAAGTTCTTTAGCGGTGTTAGAATGGTTTAAGAGCAAAATGTAACAAAATCCAACCAACATATTTTTTTCATTTTGACACTGTTGCTTTTCGATTTTAGCGGTGAAACTAATATGACTGACAGATCATTACATAAGGTTTTTATAGCAATACCACTTAGAGTGGTCACGCCTTCAGAAGTAAAAAAAAAAAAATTTAAGAAATTTTGACTTACGTGTTTTTTACAGAAATGTTAAAGATGGAGACTCAGTAATTTTTGAGAAAATATTTACTTTTCAGTTTACTAAAATGAAATAAAGATAGTATGATAAAGTTCAATACTTTTAGAGAAATATTTTTTTTTAGAAATTCGGTTTTTATTTTTTTCTAGCTGAACCACTTGAATTTTTTTAACAAAACTTTGCACAATTGTACTACTAGATGTAAGTAACTATAGAAAAAAAAACCAGCGTTTAATTACAAAAGGGCATATTTTGTTCCCATATCCTGCTACGGCCTTTTAGGAAAAGTTAACACTTTGGGCGCCGTAGGTTTAGGAACAAGAAAACTGTACCGACCACGACACCGGTGAGCTACCGGTCAATAATGGGGGTATCCCGGACGCTGTCTCCTGTGCCTCGCGAGAATCAGCTCCGCCGTTTCGCACTGGCACACTAGCAAGGCCGCGAACCACCCACAGTTGCACAGTACGTCACGTCACGCGTAGTGGGGTAAAAAAAGAAGACCTCGATCTGACTGGATGCGGTTATCTTGAAAAGAGGGTAAAACCCCTAAATAAAAAGAGCCCCAGGAGACGGTATCCTTGCACAGACGCGTGCGTGGAAAAGCCTTCAATCCTGGGGCTCTAGGAAGCCAACGTCAGCCGGTGCTGGCCAGGCCCGACGACATCATCTTCGGATTCCTGTAATGGAACCGAGGTAAAAATTTGGACCTCCGTCCGATAAAAATAGTTTCTAAGCAGTGCCAGTTCTGTTGTCAGCTTTTGACAGGAGTGAAACCTTGCCAGATGAAAATCTACGAAACGCATAAATTAAGCAACACGAACCCACTATAAATTTAGAAAACTTGTACAGAATATAAATAAAGATTTCAAACGCCTTCATGAAACGATGGATAATAAAATTGGTATTTTAAATAACGACCAAACGCCTAATTAAACCGAATTAGGGAAAAGACACTTTTGAATACGAGGGCTACATAAGTATAACCGGAATCCGGGTTCCAACATTTTTAACGCTATGTATCTGACCTCCATGGTAAAAATTGAACTATTTTTATTACTGACCGCTATATAACATTGTGGGGAAGGTGCACAAATATAGATACTGTTTTTTTGGGACAAAAAAAATGCGTAAGGGCCATCTTTGAATTAAGACAAAGGGATTCATGTAGACCTTTCTTTAAAAAATTTAATATTTTAACATTACCTAGCCTATATATTTTCGATGCATGTTTATTTGTGTACAAAAACGAACAGATGTTTATTCCTGCTAAAGAAATGTACAAAAATCCCATACGCTCACAATATCGCAATAAATTATTCATTCCAATGTCAAAATTATCATTAGTTGCTAAGAATAATTATATTATGTGTATTAAAATATTTAACAAGCTGCCTGACACAATAAAAGACCTACCCTTCGCAAAATTCAAACGAGCCCTCAAAAAGTGGCTTGTGGAAAAGTGCTTTTATAGAGTGCAGGAGTATTTAGATTATAAATAATAGAAATGTAATGTATGTACTTTAAAAATAACGAATGTATGACATTGAACTCGATAAATGATGTAATTGATTTTATAATTTTGACTTATAGACATTTTATTTGACTTTATTTTTATCTGTATTTTGACATTAATGACCATAGTATATACCTCTCAATTTCACACGCCATTTATGGTAAATTTTAGTGATACTAAGACTACTTCTAAGATCTCATTGTACCTGAAATTATGTGAAATAAATTATTTGATATTTGATTTGATTGATATTTGATATATTTTTTCCTATGTACGCTAGTCTTTTGTTTTTGACGGGTTTAAAATGTCATCTTGCTCCAAGAATGGAACTCACTCGTGAAAATATTCGTGCTATGATTTATTACGATTTTCGGCGTGGTTTAACGCAACAACAGTGCATAGATCAATTAACTTCAACTTTTGGCGATAAAGCTCCATCGAAAACAACTGTGTATCACTGGTTTAGTGAGTTCAACCGTGGACGTAGCATGCTCACGGACAAACTTAAGGAAGGTCGCCCGAAATCGGTCGTTGTACCACAAAATATTGAAGCTGTGCGAAAACTTATAATGCATGACCGTCATGTCACGTATTGCGAGATAGAGGCGACTCTGGGCACATGTATGACGAGTATTAAAGTTATTACATGAGTACGAGTTAGCTGTAAAAATGTTTGTTCGCGTTGGATCCCACACAATTTAACTATGGATCAAAAAGAGGCTCGCGTCGAATGGTGCAAGAAAATGTTGAAAAAATATAACCGAGGTGACTCAAAAGCTGTTTATAATATCTACACAGGTGACGAATCCTGGATCTATGCTTATGATCCCGAAACTACACAACAATCAACAGTGTGGGTGTTTCAAAATGAGCCGAACCCTACGAAAGTAGCTCGTGTCTTAAAAGTACCTTGAAGCAAATAGTGGCCTGTGTTTTTGGTATTAATGACCATGTGGCTACAGTGCTACTAGAGAATCGTAAAACGGTTAATTCGGAGTGGTACACGACCATTTCTTTGCCGCAAGTCTTTGAAGAAATACGTAAAAACAACCAGCGACGCAGAATCATTCTTCACCATGACAATGCCAGCTGTCATACGTCACACGAAACAATTCGATTTTTGGAAGGTCGAAATATAGAATTGACGGGTCATCCACCGTACAGCCCTGACTTGGCGCCCAATGATTTTTATTTAATTCCAAATGTAAAGAATAAATTACGTGGTCAACGATTTTCGACCCGTGAAGATGCCGTCGACGCGTTCAAACAACACGTTTTGGAGATACCTCAGTCAGAATGGAAAGTGTTTTAAAAAAATTGGTTTCAACGTACGCAAAAGTACATCGATCATCACGGAGAATATTTTGAAAAACAATAAAACCATATTTAGTCATATGTATATGTTTGTTGATTTTTTCTATTCCGGATACATAAGTAGCAGCCCTCGTAATAGTAACCCTGTTACTTACTTTTTCTTAAACCTCTGGCAGATTGCATATTGCCAAGGCAGTTTGCCTATCAGCCTGGTAGTCGATGAAATCAAAATTCGTTAATCGATTTATTGATTCAAACAAATTTATTAAAAAGTTATTTAAGTTCAAGGGGGGCAGGGTTTGGAAAAATATGTTACACGCTCTTGTTAACTTTCGTCCGTTACGTACATTGGTTGTTTGTTGACATGTTGATGTTGTCATTATTTGTTTAAATTACGCGCTACGCGGGAACACCGGCGCGGCGCGGTTTATCTTAAGAGCAAAAATCCAGAGCCGAGAAGAAAGGCCGAAAAAAAGGAGACCACAAATTTCTCAAAACAAAGCTCAGAATTTGGTGACTCAAAGTCAAAAGAATCGTTTACGGATGCTGCCTTGGCCTGCCTCTAACAATTTTCAGAAAATATTTTTTTGTATATAATACTGCAATCCCAGCATGTCAGATGATAATTATTAATATGATTATTTTCATGGAAGGCACCATGAGAATGCAAGTAATGTAAAATAATGAATAGTAAAATATCATCGCTTGCAATAATTAAATCAATTAGGTAGTCTATCTTCTATGTTCCAAAAGGCGCCAAAAGCAGTATACATTTAGGATGGGTTAACGTTTAATGAATAACTTTAATTTGCGATATTCTCCATATTTTTTATTAACGAATTTAAATTTTTGATTAATTGTACCCACTGCATATGATAAGTATTTTATCCAAATTAAATTATTGTTAGTAACAGTGGTCTAAGTTAAAAATATACGTTTGCACCGTAATGTGCATTTAACAGCTTAACGTAAGGCAGGCCGTATGTTTATTTACCACCGGCTTGGTATCAAAAATGCGAAGAATTATATATGTATATATAAGACATAAGAATAAGTATTTATGTATGTATATATAACAAACATTTTTGGGTCAAAAACTGAAGCGAATTACATTGCGAGTTGAATTGGAATGAAATACAAGTTTGACTAAACCAACGTGATGCAAAAAAGGTATTTTTAAAAGAGAAATATTTAGATTTTTTTTTAAATACACCCAGACTTACAATGCTAAATTTGTCTCTGGTCGGAAGTTAAAGCCGGATCTTTTATTGCAGAGTTTTTCTGCTGGTTTAAAAAGTTCATAAAGCACCCTCGGGCGCAGCGACCGAAAACCCATGGTAGGTTAATTTAAAAACACGCGGCTCTTTATTGTATAAGGTAGTTCACAATTTTCTGATTAAATAATGGATCAGGAGTTTGAAAGTAAATAGGTATGTACCTACTATAGCGGAGTATATATATATTTACACTATTAACATAACACAATGTCATAAATTACGCATAGCAACGTTCAGTAATTGACCAATACTCTAGCTAATTGTGTAATTTGTGTAATAATTTATATAATAATAATTAATAATAATTGTAACAAATTTAAATAAACGAAACGAATCATATCTACATATCAACGTGTCTACCGTCTGCTTCTGTATATACGGTGTCTATACGTGATACATATATGGCCATTTTTACATAAGTAGATACTTTTATTCAGTACATTTGCGCCAGTTTTCGAGAATTTACCCATACTGTTTTAGATACTTCGGATATTGGCGGTGAGCCGTGAATGTGATACTGATGTTCTGCTTTCTTATAACTCATAAAACTTAAAGGACTGTGAATAGTTAAGTAAATTATAACCATCAATGTAAAATAAATCATAACTTGGTATTATGCTATTCTGTTGTTAATTTTATTGAAATGTGACTTTATGTCATAAACATATCTAAATAAAATGAAATCAGAATTTCAGAAATCTCCGGCGATAATTTAGATAGAGAATGTCCCTTCTGTCAGAATTTGTATAGAGCTGACAAATCAAAAAGACGTTGTCATTTTCTATTACATGATTACGTCCGATTTTACCCGAAACCCAAATGGCATTCTAAGAGCTCACAGGTTATATCTGATTATCCCGTACCTGTCATCTGTCAGAAAATGTAATGTACAATTAGCCAGTGGTATTGAAAAAAAACACTATGTAATTTAAATTTCAAACGCTACTTTAAAATGAGCATAAGAAAAAGTAAAAGAGGACGTCATTTGAAAGTTATTAAAAGCAAAGTTTATTATAACGTGCGCAGTTTTCGGAATAATTGACGCGGAGATCATGCTGATGAGAACACTTAATGAAGTTATAACCATAGGGGCTTTTAATGAGCCTAAGAAACTATACAAACATGCCTTAAACACAAACAAGATTCCCATATGAAACAAAAGTGTGAATCGTATAATGTTTAAAAGTGCTAAACGAATTAAACATACACAGTCAATTACATTTGCAGGCACATGGTGTTTATGACACTGTAGTTGAAGATGTCGGATTAATTAATCTTATTTTAACGATCATACATTGCATTCACATGCCAGGTGCCTAAAACATCAAATGGTAAATACCAGTAGGGTTGTGGTTCCCGTATCGATGACATTGCCGTTACTCACCTGAAAGCAACAAACAGGCACCAGGTCAACATCGTTGTTGGCACTACTGGTAAACTAGATCTTTACCTTAACTACATAAATATACCTACGCTGTTTACGTAAGAAAACGCTATAGCGAATATTTACTAAGTGCACTAACGTAAATACTCCCTGTGGTACACTATAATATTTATCACACTAAAAAACACGGAGTGAATGGTGTGTGATTCGTGTAATATGATTGTACGGTACTCATAAGCCCAGCACTCATTGAGCGTAGGAGAGATCTAGTTACTGATATAATTGCGCATGACACGATATTGGCAGTGAAATTGACATAACATATATATGTAATGTAACACGTTGCCGAGACAAATGATGCACTTTCCGAGTGTCTTGCATGGACACTAGTTATCGAGTCGGATGGGCGAGGCGTCGCGCTGCCCGCAAACCGAGCAACGCTGGCATGGGCCCAAATAATTTTCATACTCCTCTTGGGACCGGGATAAGTTGCCCTATTCACCTGAATCGGAATACATTTACATTCCACTGCGATCGTAATTTGCAGCGTACTCCTCCCCGCCCTATCCAATAACGAGATTAGGTATTGACGTGAAATCCTTTACTTCAATTTACTGTTACGTTTATGTATTCATGGAACGGTCGACCAGAAGTTTTCTTCATATGATTTGATATAATAATTTGCGACACTTTCCTATATTTGTCAAAATTGATGACGGCAATCATAACCATCTTTGCCATTTAATTATTATACCTATTGGACATGAATGGAATAAGCACTTTCAAAATTCTGAACGTATTTTCGTTAGTAAAATAATGTTCCACGCAACGTCAGCAATCATAATTGTCCCGCCAAATTTTGAGACGAAGGTTTGCAATTAAGCTAGCAGGACTTCGGGAGGTCCAGAAAGGTATTTCAATGATTCGATTTCTTTAACATTTCTTTAAATGTTCCATTACTCTCAAACAAATGTTTCTCACTCATAAAATTACATACTTTAATAAAATATGTAACCATTCAACTCCTACTCATAAGAAATTAGTACAATAAAACCGCCAAATATTTTTAATAATTTTATGTGATCTCATCAGGCGATCGCAATAAGTTATCACAAGTAAGCCCAATTACACGGGCATCGCTCGCCCGTTGATTGAAGTGAAACAATAATTATAGTAAATAGCGGCGCTGCGCCCGCGTTGGCAGCCGCGCCGTACAAACAGGTATTTATTTACCACCAACTGAACTGGTTCGCCTTCAAATGCCAGATGCAATACATAGGTTCACAACACTAAAATTATTTGACTAGATGTATACGAAGATTCCGGATAATCTTTGACACATACCTACATAAAGCTGTCTATCGAAACGTACTCGTAACCCGAATTCACTTTAAGACAGGGAAAATGCGTATTCTCACGAGACGTCGTAGGTATCAATCACCTATCGATATTGAAAACAAACAAAGTAATAACAATTTAAGTACCGCATTATACATTCCTTAAGTATAATTAAACATCAAATAAAAAGATAACGGTTATTAATGATCATTAACAAATGACCTCATTGGGAGCAAATAAAACAACAGAGACAAGGGTTTCACATGACAGGATATGCAGAACCTGGAAATAAAAGTTCATTCTAAGTCCATAGGCGTGGAAACATTGGGAACGCTTCCTTTCACCGGTTCTCTTTGAAGCGGGTCTGTGGGCGCAATCAGCGCACGCTAACAGCTCGCTCGCTGCAGGCACGTGGAGTGCCACAGCAGCCGCAGCTCGGCGGGCATGTTTGATTCATCGCTCTATCCGCGCCGACCCGCATAAAACACACTTATAAGTATGCCCTTATTCATAAACATACTTTCGTTAAAACGTCCTTAATAGTACATTTTGATGCAAGTGCGGAAGGTTTGTCATTTTGTACGAGTCCCAAGTTGTCTCGGGACGAGTGAAAATGACACTTTCGCACGTATATCAAACGACGTTTTTTAATACAGTTGGGAAAAAATATCAAAGAAACATAAATAAAACAGTAATTAAAAGAGACAAAACAAAATGAGTCATTGTGAGCTTTGCACGTACCTGGTCTACATCTGGCGTAGTTTACATACATTTTATTTAACAATCGTATAAATCGCACATATCACAAAAATATTATATTATTATACCAATACGATATTACAAAATTAATTCGTGAAAATATGAATGAAAGAGGCGGGAATTAAAAAGTCGGTTTAACTTTTAATTGATATACTTTTTTCAACATGCCATGGTTATCAGCATTACAGCCGAATCAAAAACGTTTTTGTGAGAGGTTTTTGTCACGTGGCAGTTTAATTACATTTATCATGAAAAAGTTGTACACTGTTTTATAGACAACATTTTTAAAGAATTTCGTTTCGCAGAAAATGTTTCTCATATTATCATTTCACAGAATAATCATTACGCCAGACACTTACTTTGTAGAAACTCAAATCAATGATTTTTGATATCAATATTTTTTAATATTTCGATATTCATATCATAGAACTACAAATGAAATATTATTTTTTCTTAGATTATTTAGTTTACGTAAAAATTATTACCAAGACAATAGTTGTATAGAATTTTGTTTCTCATAAAATAAATCTCATATTATCAGTTCATAGAATAATCAGTTTGTAAAATAATTACTTTGCAGAAATTTTTATAGTTGATTTTTATTACAAAGAAAATTTCATGTTTCGATGTTCATTACGATATAATTACAAATAATATATTCTTTAACCTTACGTTATTCAGTTAATATAAAACTTATTAACAGAAAAAATATTATTGAGTTGCAGTTTCCACACATTCCAATTTATGCCTTTGGCAAAATGCATACCCTTCTATAAAATTACAATACTGCGTTCACAACAACAATGCGGTTAAAAATTCTAGTAAAACTGAACTGTCTTAATCTTCTAACCTATACGGCTTAGAGTCGATTTTGTCCCAACAAGTCTTTCTAGGTTTTTATAAAAAAAATAACTTCGAAAGTTGAACTGAAGCGAAGCTCCCGTCTTAATCTTCTAACCTATCCGCGTTAGTCGATTTTGCCCTAACAGGTCTTTCTGGGCTATTATAAAAAAATAACCTCAAAAATTAAGACGGGAGCTTCGCTTTACTTCAGCTCCCGTCTTAATCTTCTAACCTATCCGCGTTAGAGTCGATTTTTCCCTAACAGGTCTTTCTGGGCTATTATAAAAAAAATAACCACGAAGTCTATTTTGCCCCAGCACGTCTTTCTGGGCTTTTATTAAAAAAATAACCTGTATCATATAGAGATATTATGATAGGTATTATATTATTATACGTACACATAGTTATTATGTGTTGATGTATTTGAAATACCATGGAATAAAACACCGAACAAACAATGTTCGTTAAAACATAATTCTACTGTTTGATAAGTTTTTTTTTTTTTTTTTTATTCATTGAATTGTGTTTCAGCAAAATACCGTGAAGTGAAGAAGCGGTGATACAATCATATTCAAAATAAAAATACAAGAAACAAATATTATTTAATATGTTTCTGTAAAACGAAATTCTATGAATTTTCTGTCTCCAAAACAATGAAATACCAAACATAATTATACTGTTTGATAAGTTTGTTAAATAAAAAAAATATATTACAAAATTCATTGAATTGTGTTTCTGTCAAATATGATTCATTCAAGTAAATAGTCATTGAAACAATAATAGTCGAAATAAAAATACAAGGACCAAATATTAATTGAAACATTCTCTGCGAAACAAAATTATATGAAATTTCTGTGATCTGTCTGCAAAACAAGGGGACACCCATGAAAAACAATTATTTTTAATTTTATAATTATTTCATATTTGATTTATTTGTAAATAAATGTATATTTTGGCGAAAAAAAAACAAGCGTTCATTCATCCGGCGATCTTGCATAATACTCTATTATTCGGAGGTTTCGCATAATAGGTACTCGTTTCCGGTCATTGGTCTGATGAATCAGGCAACTTTTTGAAAACAGTTTTAGATTTTTTAGTATTTGATAACCCTGTTAACTTGTTTAATATGCAATTTTAATGTTTTAAATATAATAGAAGTATAGCTTTAATGTCAAATGTTTCATTAAATAAATAAGTAACCAGGTTGAACCTAAAACTTTTCAGTTGGATATATGGCTTGGACCAACAATAAATGAAAAAAAAATTGAAAAGTAACAAGCACTAGTGCGAGAAATCCAACTTTACGCACGGTATACAGCTACATAAAGTACCAGTTTTTGAGCAACTGTATTAAAATATATTTAGATATGTATTTTAGTTTATAAGAAAGAGATTATATTTTATTATTTTCATATTGACGCTTAGAGAATATATCTCACAATATCTATATATATATATTACGCGAGGCCGATTTTTGTACACCCCATCAGATCTACAGTTATGGTCCGATGTTAATAAATGATATGTCATTAGATTCGTCTCATGCGGGAGAGTTGCATAAAACTGTTATTTTTCATATTTTTTTAGAAAAAGGACTAAGAAGTGCATTTAAAAAAACTACTGTGCGCTGACCACGTGACTTTGGCCGCGTGACGTCATGCGACGTGGCTCCTGTTTTGAGTTGACGTAACACAGTATAAAAATAAACAATAACTTAACTCAAACCTCAACCAAACCAACCCCAAGAAAATTAACGAAACAAAAAATAAACGATCCTTTTACAATGTTTACATGAATGACAGACGTATTGTGTCGCAGTTTGTATCGTCATTTAATTCAACTTCATAATTTAACATTTTTTTCTTTTATGCCAGATTTAAATTGTCATGACCTTTTACTTCAACAAAAATTATAATTATACAAACTCTTCGCATATTCAATATTTTGAGAGAAAATCTCTAATACCATGGACTGCAAGGCGAACAAACCAGTCCATCCAGCTACGTTAAGTATGTCAGGACCGCATCCTCATATATTTCGAACACCTCTCACGACGTTCTTCGGATAGCCAGTAGATAAATATTATGACGAGAAAAGTTGAGGGCCAGAGGTCCAGGGGCAGACTACCCGCTAGACGGAAAACCCAAGTCACTGGTGTCCTGTAACTGTATCTGCACGAGGCCAGCCATAAGGTGAGTGATAGGAGCCTATGGAGGAGTCTGGTGAGCAAGAATTGGACATTATGTCCTCAGCATTGAGGGAACGACTGATGATGATGTGGAGCATCCACGTTGTCCGGAAAACTAACTTAGCTAGCAGTCTATTATTAGGCTTGGTTTTGGCCGGCATATTGTGACAGTGAAAAGGAACTGTCGATTTTTAAGACCCCTTTTTGTTTTGGTGTTCCTAAGAGAGGCACAAATTAAAGAACCGTATCTGTACCTATAGTTGTTCCTTTTCTGAATAACTATGAGAATTTCCATATTTTAGCGGCGTCGGGACGCCGCTACGGGACTCTCGTTTTATTATGTTTAGCGTACCTTATTACTTTTTATTTTGAAGCTTACAGACCTTATAAATCACTAACAAATCTGGATTGTTATTAGTTTCTTAATAGTCCTAATTTAGACATGTAACACTACATTTAATTAATGATATTTTGATTATTGTATTGTTTTTAATTGATATAGATAGATCCTGACTTGTAAGAGTGCCCTTGAGGCCTATTTGCAGAATAAATGTTTTGATTTTGATTTTTTGAAACACATTATAACTGACTTAAGGATTAAAGCGATCAATATACATAGGAATGAATTTTTTACGAGCATTACAATCTGGAGAAATAATAGGGATGTTGACACCAAATAACAAAATCAATAGGATCTAATTTTGTCGAAAAAGGATCAAATTCTTAATCAAATGGCGAATAAAGTAACTGAAAAGAATATAATATATTCTTTTCAGTAAATAATAAATAATAGGAAACACAGTTAATTGGCGAGCTGACTGGATATTCTATCTGGCAACTTCAACCACCAACGTTGCGGTGCAGTGTGGTAGTTGGCAGGTGAATCGAGTGGCTCGGCTATCACGTAAACAGGCTTTTTTGTGCTCGAGCTCGAGTTGAGAACAGATAAAGCTGGTGCCAACTTCAGTCTACGTTACGATCGGTAAACTATTCAACTCGGGGTTCACTTGTAACAGAAAACGTGGTGGATAAAATTACCAAGAATAAAAATAAAGAACATTCCCTAAACAACATAAACTCAAACTCAAAATATTCTTTATTCAAATAGGCCTAGCAACAAGCACTTTTGAATCGTCAGTTATATATTACATAAATTGAATCTAATTATTCAGAGCAATTTATTGATGCATATGAAATTTTAAAAAATACATGAATTACTGTGTATATGTCAAAAAAAATAAATGTATGTCAAAAGAGAGTATAATAAATTCACAAAAAGATCGTCAATATGTAAAATAAAATCTTAAAAAATTGTATAATTTAGACAGTTTCTAGAATAAAATCTGAATGTCAAGAGGAAAATTTAACGTCAACAACTAATGTCATAGTTATGAAAATAGTCATTAAGATGTAATGTCATAATTATTAAAATATAATTAGTATTTCAACCACAATTATACCCACGGTGTTTTATCATTCATGTAGTATTTTGTGCTATAATATGCTTTCGATATGAGTTTACGATTTACATAAGTTTTGAATTTATTAATAGATAAATTAGTCACGTTTGTAGGTAGTTTATTATAAAACTTTACACAATTACACATGAATGATTTTCTTATTTTTTGGAGCCGAGTGGAGGGTACCGCAAGCTTATATTTGTTTCTAGTATTAATATTATGTATGTCACAGTTCTGTATAAAATTTACCATATTTTTGTGTACATACACAATATTGTCATAGATGTATTGACAATGCATTGTCAATATATTAATGTCCTTGAACTTATCTCTAAGTGAGTTTCTATGTTTCATCTTATATATTGCTCGAATAGCCCTCTTCTGCAGAATAAAGACAGTATTTATCTCTGCAGCACTGCCCCAGAGTAAAATACCATACGACATAATACTATGAGAGTAACTAAAATATACTCATCGAGCTGTCTTCACGTCTGTTAATTGACGGATCTTGCTCACTGCAAATGCTGCGGAACTCAGTCTATTCGAGAGATTAGCAATATGGGGACCCCATTAGAGTTTAGAATCTAATGTCAAACCAAGAAAAACAGCACTATCAACTAGTTCCAATTCCTCATCTTTCACAGTGACACTAGTTTGCATGTGATTTACATTACTCGTGACGAACTTAATACATTTAGTCTTTTTCTCATTTAACAATAAATTATTGACATTAAACCAATTAACTATTTTA
Source organism: Epiblema foenella (assembly GCA_963556455.1). Classification (NCBI taxonomy): domain Eukaryota; kingdom Metazoa; phylum Arthropoda; class Insecta; order Lepidoptera; family Tortricidae; genus Epiblema; species Epiblema foenella. The sequence continues at coordinate 10,971,176 of OY747104.1, forward strand.
GAAATGGCATTGTTTACATAATTGCAAGCTTGTTGTTGCCGTGTGACTTTGAATATGAGTGAGGTATCGTCAGCAAACAATACTATATCATGGTGGGTCTTTACGAGGTATGACAAGTCATTTATGTAGATAAGGAATAGGAAAGGTCCCAATATTGATCCCTGCGGTACACCCATAGAGACCAATGAACCCGGCGATCGCTGTCCATTCACGTCGACTCTTTGTATTCTATCATGTAAGTAAGACTTTAGCAAATTCAGTGCCGATCCTCGAACTCCATAGTAGTGTAGTTTCCTGATCAAAGTTTCATGACATACGCAGTCGAAGGCCTTCGGCAAATCACAGAAGATACCTAAAGCATCGTGTGATTCCTCCCAGGCATCGAATATATGTTTTGTTAGCTCGACAGCAGCGTCGGTTGTCGAGCGACCTCGCGTAAAACCGAACTGCTTATGATGCATTAAATTGTTAGCATTAAAATGTTTTATTAATTGGGACAAAACTAGTTTTTCAAAAATTTTGCTAAATGTAGGTAGCACAGATATTGGTCTAAAATTAGTGGGGTCAAAAGTGCTACCAGACTTGAATAAAGGAGTTATTTTACTGTGTTTCATTAGATCAGGAAACTCACCACAATCAACACTGTTATTAAATACAACCACTAAATCAGGCGCTATGACTTCTATTAGAAATTTGACAGAATGGACAGAAACTAGTCACCAGAGGTCACTAGTTTTTTTGACATTAATTGTTTTAAATGCCTTTACTACTTCTGAGGCACTAACATGTACAAAATGAAAATCTCTACTACATTCTGGGGCGTTGTCTTTTAATAACACAACGGCAGACGAAGGTGATGAATTTAAATACTGTGTTGTGGATACTGGTATCTCACTAAAAAAAATTTCGAATTCTGTTGCTACTTCTAAACTTGAATCTATAATTTTGCCATTTATTTTTAATTTAGGATCATTCATTGTGTGCTTTGATCTGCCAGTTTCCACATTAATGACTTTCCATGTTGTTTTGATAATATCGGAGCTATTTTTTATTTTGTGGCTTAAATAAGTACGCTTAGCTATTCGACAATCTATTTTAAATTTTTTCGAATATTGTTTAACATGTTCTTTAAAATCATTCAATTTCAATTCATATTAGACATAAGGGTAGCAATACAATCTTAATTACCTACCAGGCATTAGTAAACTAAAGAACATATGTTAACAGCAGGTTCATTTGATTTCAACTTATAAGACTCAGCGGAGACCCAAATCTATGTAAACTTTTTTTATGGCGCTGAGACTTCGCTGATACAGCGCTATTTAGTGAACGAATTCATTAAGCCATTATTCATAATTTTTTAGTCCCTGCAACTACAAACAAAAATTTAGATTTCCTGCAGTACCCGTTGTTGTTTAGCCAGCACCAACAAGACAGGTAATCCAATAATCTTTGTAAGGAAAATAATCAATTGTGCTCTGTTCGCGCATACTTGCGGAAATTGATAGGACGGAAAGCACGGATCAGGTCCATCCTTCATAAACTACTAAGATTTAAGGCGATAAATCTTTCATTTAACTCAAATTGCCATTGAGCAGCGACGGCAGCGTCACGTAGAAGCAGTCGGATCGCCGACATTCCTCGCATCGAACTCGATATCTGCGACTGTCTCTGGACTGCAGCCAATTTGTATCCAAAACAGATTTTTGTAAAGATGATCACGCATGTGGAATGGATCTTATACTCATGAACGTACATTTACACATTAATTGATAGCGGCCGTCCACTGACCTTACGAATTAACATCGCTTAGAGATACTTCTGTGGTCGATTTGGTTGGTAAATTAAATTTACGGGTGTTAAATGTTATGTGAAGTCATGAAAATGGTAAATCGCCAAATCAAGGACAAAAATTGAGATCGTGTCAGCGAGACAAACTGAATACAATTTTCAAAATAATACTATTATGCTGCTAGCAATCAAGGGTTAATCTTTAGGTCGCGAGATAAACCACGTTACAAATACCGTTATCTACCCATTTGCTGCGTAATAAGCACTTGTGATTCCACAACATGAAAATCGTAGGTTATGCTTCACGATTTCATTCACTACGTAAGTACCTGCTATTATTTTAGATTTCTCTAACATGTATATAATGTCGTATAAACGGTACTAAAACCTTTACGATACTAAACGTCTTGCCCGGATATAAATAACTTGCCGTCCTAATTAAGTGGGACTGATAATAAGATCTTGACTTACCACAATAGAGAATACACGTATAAATAATATGATCAGCCGAATTTTTAAACGTGTGTTAGTTCAATTTAGCTTCTAGCGATCGTAGTGCATTTCATATTAACAAAGTACGCTCGTGTACAGTTTGAATTTGTAATAGTACATATCAAAGCCATTTTAGCTAGAATGTCATTCAAATTTCTTTCTCTTTAGCATTTGTGTTTGTTAAGAAGGGAACAAACACATTTTAGTTAAGTAACAGAGGTTCAAGCATGCAACGGATTTCTAGTAACTAATAAGCTAAGAAGAATAAGTTGAATTCTAAACACCGCTAACTCACTTAGGAAATGTGTAACAGCTTAATTATTAGAAGTACGATCAATGATCATATTTCCTAGAGACATAATCAACATCTCAGATTCCGGACGAGTCAGTCACAGTTGCTTTGCTAGAGTAAGGATCTTTAATAATAATCACCTTTCTTCTCTGACGGTTAATAAATCATCAGCGAAAGCAGTGCAAGCAAAATGAACGCAAACAGGGCGGAAGCGAGTCAAACACCCGCGGAAAAAGGGTGGCGTGAGGCGATGGCGCCTACCTTTCAACAGTTGATATCTTCGGGAACGTGGCTAATAGGGTATTTGCCACATGTTAAAATTTATAACATGGTGTCACTCTATGGTACTAGTAGTATGTAACCATCAAAATATCACAATAAATTATTTAAAAATAACAAAATTTTACCAAGATCAGTAGTGAAAACCGGCCAAGTGGGTGTCGGGCCATGCACAGTGTAGGGTTCCGTAGTTGCCCGTCCATCACGTCACCGGTCATATGCGGAATTACGGACCCGTAGAAGGGTTTTTACTGGTCTTAGTACTGATGATGTACTTTTTTGGGATGATGTGTTGTATACATATTTTTGCCCTTTACGGTAATGTCTACTTAGCTGTGATAGCTTTCCTTGGGGCGACACTTGACCATAGCAAAAAGTGGCACTTCAAAGCTTAATATCACGCTAACCGATTCTTGAATCAAAAATGCTTTTAGAAACCTTATAATATTTATGAAAGAGCTATCCAACGATACCCCACACGATGGGGTTTGGATGAAAAAAGAATTGCACCACCACTTTACATGTAGGGGAGGTACCCTAAAAAAAATTTTTTTTATGTATTTATTCTACCGTTTTGTCGGCGTCATTTGTATGTATAGTCATGCCAAATTACAGCTTTCTAGTATTAACGGTTACTGAGAAAAGCGGGGGACGGACGGATGGACATGACGAAACTATAAGGGTTCCTTGTTTACTACGGAACCCTAAAAATGAGAGTGAAAAAGGTGCAATATAAAATGTCAGTCTTGGAATAAAGTGTATAGTATCATTCGCGTTCCTATAATTGGCTATCTGTATATATTTTAATATTTAATATAATATCATAGCTGTTGGATCTCCAAATAATTAAATAATAATACGTCGATTTTCCTTTTGGCTTTGCCGTAGTCGTGTAAAAAGGGTAAAAGCTGTGAATCTATGTGTCTGAAAAACACGATGTAAAAGAATATATTCGAAGCTGAAATCGGTAACATATAGACTCGTTAGCGAACGTCGCGTCGGTCAGTTCAATGGGTAGAAATTTAAGTTGTGCCGGAAAATGCATGCGTTAACTGAAAGTGTAATTTACTGTATTCAGGCGAGTGAAACCTCGCTATTCTGGAATGAATAATTAGAATTACGCGTGCAGCTGGTTGCCGGCTGAGCACGGGGTAGTAAATAAATCAAGGCACATCCCTAACACAATACAGAAGGGTATATAAAACTGGTACAGTGCTCGTAATTGCTCCCTCGTAGTCCGTAAAATTTGATTTTGTAAACGATTCGTCGATGAAGTTGTGATCCGAGTGGTGCTAAACGAGTAGTTCTAATTGGCATTTGTTATCTTATTATCTAAAGAAAGTGATTGATGATCTAACATTAGGATTTGGTATTTATTTGAATGTTAAATACATTACTAACAATATTTGTATGTTTAGATAAACATCGAGAGTTCTAAGAAATCCCTCGGGACGAAACTCAAATCGCAGATTATGATTATGAAACATTTTTATAAATGTAAGGGTATAATACACGACGGACATCGCCTTATTTCCACTTATTTTAAGCAGTTTGTTAATCAAGCTGTTATTCACAAACCGACTCGTCCACACCTGTCACCATGGAAACTGTCAAAAAGTGACAAATGACATTTGACAGTTTCATATAATAACGGGTGAGCTGTGAGGTGACAGGCGAGGATGGTGCTTATTAGTGAATAGCATAGCCAGCTGTAGAGGCTTATGTCATACTTATATGTACTAAATTATGTTATCATGCCTTATATATTTTTGGCTTGAACGTCAATTATACGTTTAGGCACTGAATTATACAATTAAATAATTCTAGTTAATTTGTATATCTTCACTAGTTGTGTATGCATGTCAACTACAATACACTTGGCAGTGATGCATGTTGCGTTTTTATTATAGTAGATTAGTTATAAAACAAAACAGTGTAATTATCATTACTATGAGGTCGCTTAGTTGACAGTGTTGTTGGTCATATATAATTACCACTGCATATAACATGTATAAGATGCTTCGAATCCCGAAAACTACTCTGATCATGAAGGAAACAGGACTAATTTCCGAAATATCATTCGGTACAAATAGCTCTTGGACGGACCTCATCAACCAAATCTTAGTCAAACAAAACAAAACACCTGCAATCTTTTGTAATAATAATATCACCAGGCATAACTAACCTACACTTCAAAGTCGAACAGGATTAATAAGTAGATACTCATTAGCTGTGTATTTAATATTACAGACTCTGCTTCTGCAAGACTCCAGTATTATTAATAAACACTCATCATAAATAATTCTTATCTGGCAAAATGGTATAAATAAACTACTAAAACATAAATAACATCTTATGTTTCCACTGAAATGTTTACATAATCAGACACATAACTTTGAATTCGAATGTATGAATATCGTATTAATTTTTAGAGATCACTAAATAATGTGGGTGCGCTGGTGAAATAATTGATAACTGCGATGAAATGATCCAAAAGTAAATGACTAAGTAAATGAAATGATCCAAAAGTAAATGTTTAAGACTACGCGGCGTAATAAGTTGAAGTCAACAAAAGGGTGAACAAGATAAGTCGATTTTCCACTCTCCCTGTTACTCCAAAATGAGCGAAATAAGTAAGTCATTAACAGCTTCAACAAGGATGGCTATGTTACTTAAGAACATTTAAATTAATTTGTAACTTTCAAGAAGCGTGTACAACAATGGAGACCGCCATTAAAAGCGGTAGGGATCCAGCCAGCGAATTAAGAGGGAAATCTGAAGGCTTTGTGGCAAACATGAATTTGAACAGTAGGTACATATGTGGGTAAAGATTTTGCAGTCTGACAATTTGCAAACGATAACTAAGTGCCTCACATGTTTGTTACGAGAAGGATAGTCCGGATCGTTTGAAGTTTAATCAAAGGAAAACAAATATTTAAATCAGCTTTGCAATGAAAAATGACACTCGAGCGAGATTATAGTGTCAAAATTGTGAACAGTCACAACCTACTAGGTTACAGTAATCGAGAGTATATGTTTAGTCTCAGCACTGCGACAAATTAGTATTTATCATCATTTGATCATGATAATGGTGGCGCGTGAGGAACAGGACACGCTAATAAACAGACGAGGGGAACTTTGGTCGCAAAATGAAAAAATATATACCTGTCCACCCAGGGTTTCCAAAGAAGTGTTATTGGTATTGAAAACAAGCTTAGGCGTGTATCGTAGCGACTGAAATTTACGCGATGTTTGTTAATACTAGGATACGTTGAGAAGCCAGACAAAATTATCTCGGGCTTAGAGAGGCCAACTCGATTTAACCTTACTCAACTTGGTTTAACATTTACCCACACCCTGTCTTGTACTTAACAAGGATTAGATAACGGGTGTTCGTCTATTGTTTCATGATAATAAAATAAGTGAGAATGTGAGAAAATATATAAACAGAAATTTTATTAATTTCATGCCCGTACTTTTAAAGCTTACAAACCAGGCAGAAGTTATAAGAATGTCGCCATTCTGTCAGCCAGATTAACAACAACACACAAACATTAAAACAACGTAAAAAAATCCATAGACGAATATATGTAAAGTAAACGGTATTTGTCTGTTACTATAGTTACATACGACTAGGTAATATCGTAAACTGAAGCCCACAATTAGGCGAAGTAAACTGACAGATAAGATGTTGAGAGGAATAGAAAAAAAAAATAGTGACGGTATATATATCGGTAATAACATATCGATAGGTAATAACGTTGTAAGTACTACCGAACTTATTCCAATGTAAATGTGTATCTTTGAGATATGCATAAAAAATATCCTTTCCGGCCATTAATGGCTCATTAAGCAGGACCAAAGTAGTATTTAAATATGAAGTTTAGTCGTTTAAATATTAATAAATCATAAGATTTAAAAATAAGTTTTATTTGATAAATACAGAGGAGCATATTAGATCGGTTTAAAGATTATTTTATTCTCATAAGAATTTATACAATTTGCTTACATGAGAAACTTACAACTAGTACAATTAAGGTTACGTGATTAGATTGACAGAAACACTACTGATTTCGATGTTCTCGGCAAGCACCGAGGGGTATCCGATAAAGCTTAAACACACCCAGGGCGACCGCGCGTCGAGCGCGTATCCTCGCAGGTCCACGACGCGTTTACTCCTCTACTTTTAAAAACACACTTTCACACAGGCAGCGGGCGCGGGTGTGCGGTCGCTTTTTTCGTCATACGTACATTAGCTAAGAACTAAGAAGCTAAACACACAGCGAGCGTGCGCTAGTTTCAATTGCTTTGTATTTTATTACAAATGAAATTAATCTGTATGAAGTTAGTAGTTTTTCGAACTCTATTTTTAAAAATACGCAGAATCAATACTTCCTCGTCTGTGCCCGTATCCTGCGACATCTTAAAATACTGCCTAGGGATATTGCAACGCAGGCACGCAGCGGGCCCGTCGTCGACCCCACTCTCGTTCTGTGTAAAGTCGAGAGACGCGACACGAGCCTGCGAGGACACGCGCCTGTTCTGGGTGTGTTTTAAGCTTAAATTGGGCTGAAAAATTGGTAAGTCTAGTAAGGCCTTAAATATTATCGATATTAACAGCACTGGCCATACTGTGGCAACATTTGTGCATTTTGCCTTGTCAAACAACTTCACCTAATGGTGGACTTCACTTTAAATGAACGATGTTCACTATCGAAACTAATCTAGATACCTAGTTAGTTTGTGTAAATGTTCGAAAACAGTCAGGAACTAAAATAGTTTTTTAATATTCCTGTTACTCGGAAACAATTGTTTTTATACGAAAATTATAACAAAACGATTTCCTTACATACTTATTTGTTCATCACCTAAACGAAAACATAATTCTATCAATTCAGTTAACCCACACATCTACCTGCGAGTACATAGATCAATTTTCCCGGAACAGTGTTGTTGGGCGACGGAATACAGGAGATTTGTTGAACTGTAATTGAATACCGGCCGACTCAGTTCGCAATCACAATAGGTCACGAGCACTCGATAATTGCTCGATTTGACATAGGTCTACTAAGCGGCTATGGAAATAAACTACACGGTGACACACGTTAAATCATGCAATTCATTTGGTTTTACGGAGTAAAAGGACCAAACAAAAGATATTATTTATTACCGAATTTCTGAGTTTTGGATTATGCTATTTAAGTATCTATTTATCTATACATATCGTCCATGAAAACCCATACTAATAAGCTTCGCTTAGTTACTAAAGTACTACATCGATTTGTTTAAGATTGTTCAAATTTTTTTATTATTATATTTTAAGTTTGTGTGTTGTGTTTGGGGTATTGCATCATGTTGTCATTTCTTAAAACAATCCGGCAAAAAATGACTACAATAAGGAATAAATAAGATATACTGATCTATCACTAAATTAATGTACACTCGTAGCTTGGTCAATTAATTGGACGTGGTTTTGGAATTCATTGCTAAAATCAGAGTGATATAACATACAACTTGTTACAAAAGTACCTAATGTAAAATGTTGCCAAGACGAGACCATGTCGTTCACACTGTCAAAAAGTTATCAGCTCTCGTATAGAGTCAAGCTTCTAACTTTACACGCCATATTCTCATATTTTCTTTTTATGTTTATGTTAAATAAAATAAACTCAACATATGTGGCTTGGCCGTTTCGCTGCCATGGGCGTAAGGTGAAAAATGTATTCACTGTTCATTATTTTTCTCTTGTACAATAAATAGTTTTTAATAACGAGTGCGAGTCTCGTACGTGTGTATTAGGGCCAATGCCGAGGTGTCTAGCATACGCACAGCTATCACATAACAATACCAAGTCAAACGTCCAAAATTTAAAACACGCATTTTTAAGTCATTCCTCTTAAAAAATAATATCCAACAATCTTAAATCTATATATAGGTACTTCTTAACGGTAAAAAATATATATTTTGATCGCTCGTAGAATTTCATTGACTCTTGCTACGTTTTGGATAGGGACAGTCGCGCGGGTAAACTAGCGAAAATTTGGCTAGCTTTGTCTCAAGGAGCTGAAGGATTAGTTGCACAGTTGAATAACATGTTAGGTTTAGTACCTATATCATCCGTCCTTAGGCGTAAGTAATTTTGTTGGGTTAGGTCTCGTCTTGCTGTGTCTGTGAACTTGTAAAAGGTAAGCCGGTAGGAACGAAATAGGAGTTAGGTTGCTACAGCTAGGTAGGCACGAGTAGTCAGGTTATTATGACACCAATGCAAAAGAGTATTTGAATTGTATTGCTATTTTTAACGTGGCTCATGAACGCTAGCAGGACAAGAAAAGAGAAGACAACAAACGGGAATCCTACGGTAGGACGAAGATACTTATGTACTGTACTCAGTGGCTTTAAGTATCTGCGTTAAAAACATGTATTATACTATAGGAGTAGCAAAATGGCGAGGATGAATTAGCACAATAGGATGGCGTGAGGATGGCCTGAGCTTGGACATGATTATGCTCGTCGCGGATTGCATTGCTCCCATCCTAGCAAAAATTATTAACTTCTCGTTTTCCTCTGGCACATTTCCTTCCACTTGGAAGGATGCCCACGTAGTCCCTGTTCCTAAATTATCTAATCCATCTTCGTTTTCACAATATCGTCCTATATCTATTCTCCCGATCCTTTCCAAAATCATAGAGCATTTTGTGAATCAACGTCTTTCCTCCCACCTCAACAAGCATTGCCTATTTAATCCCTTACAGTCCGGTTTTCGCCCCGGGCATAGTACTGTGTCTGCTCTGGTTAAAGTCTCAGATGACATTCGTGCCAATATTGAAGACCAACAATTGACAGTTTTAGTATTACTAGACTTTAGTAGTGCCTTTAACACCGTAGATTTTGATATACTCCTTGCCCTTCTGGATAATCTTAACTTTTCTTCTACAGCTCTTTCATGGTTCCGTAACTACCTCTTTGGGAGACGACAGCGGGTTAAGGTCGATGACAGTGTCTCAAATTGGACTGAAATATCTGCTGGTGTCCCTCAGGGAGGGGTACTTTCTCCTCTGCTCTTCTCTATTTTTATTAATGGAATAACGGAAGGCTTGCTTTCGTCTTATCATCTGTATGCAGATGACCTGCAAATTTATGCGGCTGCGAAGCTGGATAATTTTAATTTACTTATAAACCAAATTAACACGGATTTGGTTTCAATTCACAACTGGTCGGCTTCGTTTGGTTTGAAGGTGAATGCAAAAAAGTCCCAGGCCATTGTCGTTGGCAGCCCTCACTTCATCGCTAAGCTGTCTGACCGGGTGATTCCTGACATTTTTCTTGATGGAATTCATATTCCTTTCTCTTCGACTGTCAAAAATTTAGGTGTCATCATGGACCAGACACTTTCATGGTCAGCGCATGTTACGGAGGTCAGTAGGAGAGTTTTTGCCTCTATGCACTCTCTTAAGCGCTTGCAAAATTTTCTCCCTTTTCAAACTAAGGTTATCCTTGCCCGATCCTTATTACTTCCGCTTCTAGATTACGGGGACACTGCTTTCCTGGATCTCAATGAGGAACTGCTTGGCAAGCTTGAGCGCTTGCAGAACGTCTGCATTAGGTACATTTATGGTTTGCGTAAATTTGACCATGTATCATCTTTTCGCACTCAACTTAAATGGTTACCAATTCGCCGCCGCCGGGATTTGCACACACTGTCGCTCCTCTTTAATGTTTTATTTTCTCCTTCTGCCCCACCCTACCTTTCAGAGAGGTTCAAATTTATGGCGGATGGCAGCGGTCATCGGCTGCGCTCTAGTGCTAATCTCACCTTAGCCATACCGCCTCACAAATCCCGTTCGTACGACAAATCTTTCACAGTACACGCTGTCAAACTATGGAACTCGTTGCCCCCGTCACTCAGGAAGTGTCAATCTGTGGCCTCGCTGAAGGGGAAGTTGAAGGAATTGTGGTTGTCGAGTAGTAATATATGACTGAATATTTTATTTTATTTTGACATTTGCTTATTACATATATGTGCGTATCTATTTATATATACTTATATTCGGTATTTATACATTTATACACATTTGTTTTTTTCCGTTTATATATATATATATCTATATATTATTGTGATGTTACTAAGATAATTTTGTGTTCGAATTGTACATGTTTCTCGGTTTGCCTATTAATCTTAATCTCCACTCAATTGCTCAAAGGTTAGCTGGAAGAAATCCCTTACAGGGATAAGCTCGCCTTTGTACATATATGTCAACTGTTCTTGTAATTTATGTTATGTTTTACTCATAATAATTTGTATGTGTCATAAAGAATTTTACATACATACATACAATATTAATCGTACGTTTAACAGTTCTGCTATTGAGGTTAGTTAAGTGAGGGACTATGAGGCGCCTGCCTAAACCAATTCAAAGTAACAAAATAACCCCGACTTTAAGTAAAAGAGAATAAATGGGTCATTCTACTTTTTCATGACCAGTTTTCTATTACCAAAAAAAAATCCATGATACGTATTGAATTAGTGTACAAAAATAGGATTTCTAAATAGTACCTGAACCTAATAAATAAAAGAAATTTATAGCTAAAAATACTTAAATATTAACATATTGCTGTAAAAGGTGGGTAACACAGTGGTAAAAACCATTTTTTCATACGAATGGTGAGACATCCAAGGACCACTGAGTTACTCGATTTATGGATATTAGCTGCGGTTCATTAATTACCAAAACTATCGGAAGTGATACTGTAATTAAACCTCTTTCTAAATAACAAAACAAAAATATGAACTGAGGGCCAAGTATTCCAAAATCTGCATTTAAAAAAAGTGTCTGAAAATTATGTACATCAAAAAGTAATAAGTAAGTAAAAGGGCCCAAATACCCTTAAATATATAGATTTCTGAAACTTCAACACACCGAAAATTGATTATATTTAATTTTTTGAACATAGTTAAGGACTAAACTGTGTCTACATTTTAATTGAGTCAAGTGTGTAACGAAAATTAGTAACATAGTTTATATGGGTAATTTCGTTACACACTTGCCTCAATTAAAATGTAGACATAATGAAGTCCTTAACTATGTATGTACAAACAATTTCAAATTAGCACTATTAGGTAAGCCATCGTGTCCCGGCAAGAAAAATAAACAATAGCATTCTTTTGTTATGATCCCTGGGATCCCAGGGAACGGTAGACGACGGCTTCATTATTATTCTAAAGGTACTTGACTGGTCAGCCTGTTTTCTCGCCACAACCCCCTATCATTCTCTGTTTCCTGTGTTCTCCCCAGGTAAAAGAACGGCCAATAAGCAAACCTTCCTTTTGTTACAAAGTACTACCTACTTGCAGGTGCGTTTAAACCCAAAGACGGTTAAGCAGGTAGGCACACATTTCAAAATGGTGCGTCGTCCATGAACGCGAAAGATGTGTTGTAAATATTTTTATCCTTATTAGTGGCATCCCCGCCATCGTCAGACGCGCGTTCACCTTGAGGCTTTGAACGGGTTCCAGTAATCTGCCCTTACTACTTCGCCCGAAATTTGAACAAAGGCACAAAAACATGCTGGTATTTATTTAAGCAACCGGGCAACTACGAACGCAGGTAGGTAGGGAGCGATTTTGCATATCTGCCGTAGGCTAGCAGACGAACAAGCGTTCTATCCAATTTGGTTTGCGATGCTTATTTAGGTAACAAACTACCTTTTGTGATTATCAAGTTTGCCAAGCAAATTGGTAATGTATATGCAAGTTTAATAACTAACTATTCAGGAGAGCACCCCTACATATTTCCTCCTAGGAAGGTGCCTGCATCCCAATTTCATGTAAAACATTAAATGTGAATTAAGAGCCAAGTTCAATACCTATTAATATGCGTCGTTGTTGACTACGCCGATAAAAGAATTGAGATCGATATGGATGTCAAGTTCTGTGTAGAAAATCCTGAAATTTATTATGTGGTTCAAATCTCTAGTTGATTTCGAAAGTAAAAATTCATTTTTGGTATTACAAATTCCTTAGGCGCTTGTAAATAAAATCTTTTTATGGAAAATATTACAAATCGTAATAAAAATCAGTGTTTCTTTATCTCACGTTTACCCAACTGGATGCCAAATTTCAACTTACTATGTCATCTAGAAGTGGGTTAGGTTTTTGATGTTAAGTCAATCAGTGAGAAAAATCCCGATTTTTAGATGTTTGTATCTTAATAACCGATTGAGCTATATTCATGAAATCTGGGGTTCTAGTTAGCCTTAAGGGTCTTAATAAATGAACCAAATTTCGTTATGTTTATGTCAAATAGATTTCGAGATACGTAGTGGTCAAAAGTGTCTCCAAATGGTTTTAATAAACACATGGCCGCTGCGTCGTGAGTTCGCTTCTTTTGAACTTGGTTCGACTACTAAGCAGGAGACGAATTTGATTGAAAGCTTATTTTCTCGCTCTAATCAACTTCCGCAATTATCGAAGACGACTAACCTAGACACCGTGACCTAAATGATATGTTAGTGAATGTTTGACTGATTGATATTTAACAGGCAACAGGCATTGATGGCAAACACGCGCCAAAAACGACTGATAAGGGTAATCCTTTCATTTACGATAGGTTCCAGGGGGAACGCTCACTCTGGATAAGTATATTGTGTTACAAAGACCCCAACGTGTAACGCATTCGCGCAGAACATCAAGCACATGGTATTTTCTTCCAGTGGCGGGGTAGGTAGATGGGTTTAAATGATTGAATCTTGTAGTAAAAGCATGCAAGTATAGTGTTTGTGTTTTTCTCATGTCCAATTCATTGTCCTATTGTGCGGTTTGCTACTATATTATCGTCCGTCATAAAAGATAAGCATCCTTCATAAATAAAATAAAGACTACAAGTGCATTAACACTTTAGCGGATTATCAACTCTAGGGCCTTTGCCCAAGGTTTAAATTCCTGCTAAAATAGAAATGAGATGTTACACGCATGGCTCAATACACAGCGGCGTTTGCCTGAATACCTGAGAATGGTTCAAATAGAAGGCACCGCCATTTTTCTATTGGTGCACTAGTAATCTTTTGTTTAAGAGTTGATAATCAATTGAACATTCAAGGCGGTTGTTACGACTTTTTGCAACGTGGTCATTAGTGTTTTTTGCGGTTACCCCAACAATAGCATTGTTTTCTTTAACTGGATCGGCCAAAATTGAAAAACAAAGACTATGCCAAAACTTACTACAACACTACTACTTACTATAACACAAAACTAAATTTGGCATAGCTATGTAATAGGTAATATTTATTAATTATTTATTGTCACTTGGAATTTTAAAGAAACCAGACAACAGATACACTGATAGTGAACGGCCATGGACATTAATTTAGAGCTAAGTATTATGTTCAAGTCAACTCGGTCAGGTATGTAATGGGCTACATATTACCTACTTAATACCTATCTACCTACTTACATATGTAGTTATGTACCATAATTTCATCAGTTAGGTATACAGAGAAGCCCGCAATTCAATCAATCATTTGCCACTTTGGTCCCATTTTTAGAGGACAGTGGTTTGCTCATTTCTAATAAATCAAATCTGCGCCCATTATTCACTTTGAATGTGAAACGGTATTTATTGGATATTCAAATCTGCGCCCATTATTGACTTTGAATGTGAAATGGTATTTATTGGATATTCAATTTAATAACAGATGTGATACCGCGCAATATTATACCTATACTATAAGATTATAACATAACCATGTATACTATAATTAAAATATCTACCTACATTCTCAGTTATTCACAGCTCTGGTTCAATAAATTTTACCTATACCTACCTACTTAAACACTCCTAGATTTTCAGTTTCTCTAATTGACGTTTCCTTGTTACCTATATGATATTAGGCAACAACATCCCTGAATAGTTACTTTTATGCTACTTACGTTCCCTATACATTTAATAAATTTGAAGTTCATTATTATTCAAGAGACAAAACAAAGTCTATCGGTAGAAGGCAAAAGTTATTCATTCATGGCACAACACATCTATTAGGCGCTTACTCGGTATATATAGATAATTCTTGTCATGTAGATGTTTTTTATTTTAATCATACGTCCACATAACATATCGGTGTAGAATGGAGCCCGAAGTAAATCTCGGCATCGGAATTCGTCTACAACCTAAATAAAGCAGAGGACAGATTATCTATGTAATTAATTTGTAAGGGACGTTGTACCTACCTATTGTATAAACAAAACGCATCTGACAATAACGACATGCGCCGTACTATTGTGCGCCAATATACTATCACGACTTAAGATGACTTGAGATAATAATAATAACTAGCAAGGCAACGCTTATACAAATTGGTTAAATAAACTTGATGTATACTCACAGGATAGTACATCCCCTGCGGCGGCAAAAAAAAGGCCCCTGATCCCCACAGCTTGCCGTTTGTATTTGCTTTGTTGCACAAAAATACACTCCACGTACGCCTCCGAGATGGGCGTCGACTTCACAGCACTAACTCTTATAAATTCGAAGTAGTCATGAGTATTGTATGATAATTGCAATGATTATTCCTAAAAATAATCTGGCTTGTTCAACTTTTTAGGTTATTTAGAAACAGCGCAGAACAACGCGCTGAACACTGCCGCGGTTGGTGTCGATGTGCTGTGACTGTGCGTGAAATGCAACAACGGCGTGGCTCGTTTCACTCACACAGATGCCGCGAGATTGAACGCCGCTCGAACGCGCAGGGTGTGAACGGGACAGCCGAGTGTTTCGGCTTCGGCCTTTCAGAGCGTGATAGCGATATATGTTCTATTCCTTGACGTAGCATTGGACGCAGTGTTGCCAGGAACCCCGTTTTTCCGCCGTTCCCACGCGTTTTTTCCACTGTCCCCGTAATCCGCGTTTAGCCAACGCGGATCCGCTGCTTTAAAATGTTTAACATTTATGTAAATGTTTAACATTTGTTCAGTAACAAAGGCGGTAAATTCAAAATATCGAACGAATAGAACTAGCTAGAATGACTGAGAGTATAACATTTATAACTTCCGTGATAGTGCGTATGATGACGTAGAGCACATTTTTTCATGTATAATAAAAACAAAGAAAATTATTAACAATTAATGTATTCCGCATTTTCAAAGCGCTTCCGCTTTTTGTATTTCGACATCTGGCAACACTGATGGGACGGTTGGACAGATTAAAAATTTCTCGCGCTCACTTGCTTTTTGAATTTTACGAATGGCATTTTACAATCGATCATCCTCAAAGTTAATAGGTACAATTTATATTAATAGATACCTATAAGTAGTTTAACAGTAACCTAGTCCTAGAAGACATGAAAAACAAAATTGCTAAATTAATAATATGTAGTAAAAGACAGACTTGTCCATATTATTAAAGAAGTGTCACATTATTATTACAAAAGCCCCATATTAAATTTAAATCACATGTATGTAACTGGGAAAAGAATACCGTTAAACCGTGATTGTAAGTTCGTGAGATGATTCATTCTTAAAGCAGGGAGAGAGAGAGAGATGCTGCGAATAGCCAACCCTCCCCCTAGTTGGCGGTCCCTATCGCGCGCCCGAGAGCGTTCGGATCAATGAATCGCTCCAGGCCCCCCGGCCCGGTCCCGGCCGGCGTCATCCCTACATTCCTCCCCGTGCTCCGAGCGCCCTATCGTGATCATCTCGCTCGCTGCATCATCACTGATTACAGAGCACATGCACCTAATTAATATACCCACATCAACGTCGCATTACTTATATTTTAATTTTATGCTTTAAGTAGTAAGTCCATACCTACCTACTGAAAGTAAAACAAACCCCTACCTATTTGGTATAAATAAACAAGTATTAGGGGACAATCTTACACAAATCGAAATAGCCCCACAGTAAGCTCAATAAGGTTTGTGTTATGGGTACTAGGCGAATATATAGGTATTTAATAGACAAGGTAATACTTAAATTAGGACGGTATTCCATTTATCGAATTTCTTTGTCCAATCTGTGATCAAATTTCTTTGACGGAGGCCTGTTCCATTTATCCTGTTTGTTTATTTATTTTTTTGTTAACTAACCACAATATGAATCAGTTTGGTCTGAAATAAATGTTTTTTTTTTATCCAATATCACTGTCCAAGTTTTTTTTCATGCGTAGCCATAAGTATTGATTTAAATGCATTAATGTCATCTAATCTTCGATCAAATGTCGATTTTGCTTTCATCTGCTTTAGATCATCAAATTTCTTTGACAATAAATTTTAGCCTATATCTTTGTCAAGGTAGATTTGATCAAAGATTGGACAAAGATATTTGACCACCATATCAAATTTCTTTTTCCAATCTTTGATCAAATTCCTTTGGGTGGTATTCCATTTATCCAATTTCTTTGTCCCGCCCTTCTGGGTAATTATTACTTTGTACCCCTCGCGTTTGAGACGACGAGATGCTGGGGGTCTTCTAGGCGTTAGACTTCATAAAGGAAGTGGGACGAAGACGTATCCAGGAGAGAGGACCCGATATTCGCGCGGGTTCTTACCTGGTGCAAAGGTTGTCCATCGCCATTCAGCGTGGTAATGCGGCAAGTGTGATGGGTACCTTTGTACCCGGTATAACTCGCGGGGGCTTGTTTGACTAGGCTCAAGCTTTAGTTTGTCTTATTTTTGCATTTATTTCTTTTGTTTTAATTCTGACACGTAAATTTATCTATAATTGTAGTACCTGACATGTAATATTTCTACAGTAGACAATTTTATTGGCTTATTTCTTTGTCCGATATACATTTGATCAAAGAAATTGGATGATTTAATCCAACTTGGATGGAAAACCGACTCGATTTGACGAAAGATTAGATGACATAAAATTCGATATGGTTGACTGAAAAAAATAGACAAATATATTGGACAAGTGGAATGGGCCCGTCAAAGAAATTTTGATCAAAGCTTGAACACAAAATTGAACAAAGAACTTTGATCAATTATGTGTTCAAGCTGAACACAGAATTGATCAAGCTGAACTTCGAACTATCATATTTACTGATACACAACCCCAAACACTTGAATCGGAAATAAACAGAACTCTTGAATGTACTATATAATGGCTTGTAAACAATAACCTTAAAGTGAATCTGTCCAAGACGCATATTATGAATTTCAAACAGAGACGAAATTGTATACAAAATCCAAGCGTAACTTATAAAAATGCTAACATCTCAGAAGTAGAGAACACAAAATTCTTAGGCTTAGTATTAGATCACAGTCTGTCATGGAAAATTCAAATTGAAACTGTATGCAAAAAACTAAGTAGTTTTTCATATGCTTTGTATATGCTTCGGAAGATAGTTGGCGAAACAGCTGTGTTGACTGCATACCATGCATACGTTTCCTCAACACTAAGGTATGGGGTAATATTCTGGGGCAACTCTACTGATTGGGAATTGGTGTTTAGAGCGCAGAAAAAATGTATACGAGCAATACGTGGCCTGTGGCCCTTGGATTCATGTAAAACTCATTTCATAGATCTAAATATTCTCACTTTCCCTAGTTTGTATATATTTGAAGTAGCTTTGTTTGTGAAATCGAATCCTAAGGAGTTTCAATATTTTTCAAGTGCAAGATTACAAAACAAGTTATTCGCAGC
This sequence comes from Epiblema foenella, assembly GCA_963556455.1. Lineage (NCBI taxonomy): Eukaryota > Metazoa > Arthropoda > Insecta > Lepidoptera > Tortricidae > Epiblema > Epiblema foenella. The sequence continues at coordinate 10,989,667 of OY747104.1, forward strand.
CCCATCTAAAACAAGACATGTCAAAAAATATTATGGGAATGGCCCCCAGAATCTTCAATCATCTACCTGTTGAAATCATGGAAAAAGAAACTGTTCTAGAATTTAAGCGGGCTCTAAATAAATTACTTGTTGGAAAAGCTTACTATTCAGTTAAAGAATACCTCAATGATAGTTTTAACCAACAGCAATGAGCATGTTAGTCATAAGATCTTTGTACGCCTTGAGGCAGAACATAGCTGGACTATTTCGTATGTACCTACCATCTAGCATAATTACATTATGTGTATACCTATTGTTCACAAATAAATGATTTGACTTTGACTTTGATATAGTGGTAAAATTCTTTGTCCAATTTCTATGTCCAATGTTTGATCAAATCTACATTGGATAAATATATTGGATAAAATTTATTGTCAAAGAAATTTGATTAAATAAATTGGAGGACCTTCAGCAGATGACAGCAACACCGATATGGGCCCGTCAAAGAGTTGTACTTATATATATTCGACTTATCCAAATTATTTGTCCAAAACAAATATTCATGGTCATCAGAGAAATATTTGCCCTCACTTTACCGGGATTTGAAAATAAATCATGTATAAATTGACATACTATCCCGTCACACAAAGTGTAAAAACAGTAAGAAATTAAAAATAACTACCTACCTGCTTTCAACGCAAAACTTGCTAGCTACGCTATATTTAAGTACCTATTCATGAAAAATTAAAGTAGTCCTACCTACAAGTCAATTTTTTAGCGTTTTTATAAGCATTCATTTACCCAAAATACGGTTAGTGAATTCATGTTTGCGATATAATCAATTCTACTAAATCTCACACAACACAAAGCCTTACAATAGGCAGGTAAAAAAAATGCGAGTTCACTATAGCAACAGTATAGTACAGTACAGTATACCTACTAGTATTTAGGAACATACTACAGCACATCGTAGTGACCACAGAATATGAAGTGACGTAGTAAAGTAGATGTACCCTTCACCGGATCTGCCCTATCATCAGATTTTTTCTATTTTAAGCCATAAGTCGAGTTCTTGCTGCTAATATTACGTTGTGATATTTTTTCCGATAGGTAGATACCTATTCCTTCCACTACGAGGCAAACAAAACCATTTTGTTCCTCGGTTGTCACGGGAGAATCGATTGAGCAGGTCGATCGCCGCATTGTATCCTTACGAAAATGGTTAAGAAACTGAATGTACTTCGTAAGGTCATAAAAGCATTTAAAAGTGACTTTATGCTTCAAAATAGGGTGTTATCATATCATGCGTTAATAAGTGTGTGTTTGAGTTAAATAAGTGAATTTAGTGCAGTCTAATTTACAGAATTCAACAAAAATGTAAATTCGGTGATGGGTCAACCCTCATCTACTGGTTGAAGGTTTTACCGAACAGCGTTCGGAATCAGGGAAAACCGTATGTTTTAAAATATTTTTTTCACTCGTTAATCATAAACTTTATCTATATGCTACTTCGCTTTACACATAGCAAATTGATAGAGTAATTTAATGATCAATTACCGAACGCCTATAATGACACGACTAGACAGATTTTTTTGTAAATTGCATTTGAAATGTATAGTTTTCATGAATTTTTGACGTCAAAGTAAGCTTAATTGACTAGGTAATTTAAAAAATTCCATATTATTTATTTAACATCAGTAGAAGTAAAATTATTGTGTATTTATTGTTTTGCAATAGTTCTTATTTCTAGTTAAAATGTAGTTTTGTTGTTATAGCCGATTCATTATGATTAAAACACTATTTCATTAAATATGTTCGCGTGATAGGTTCCATGGCTACGCTTTACCGAACGCCTGTTCGGTAAAACGTACCCATGATCTTTGATACCGAACATATGATTATCTAGGCCTAGCTGTTATTTGGCGTTCATTAGAATGTAAACCATATTCAGCCTACAGCTAGATCTATATTGACATTTATTATTTTTCGTATATCTTAAAAGATAGCGCTTCTAAACCGTTAACGAATACATGATATAAAAGTAAATTGTTGACGATTAGCGAACAATTTTTAATAGATATGTATATTATTTATAAAAAAACTTGATTTTAATTTTTAATGATAGACAGTTTTTTTGTAAGATTGCTCAAGTTTGCGTCAAACTTGCTCGAAATCACAAAATTAGTGCAGTTAGGGTGAAATAAATAGTCACTCATCAGTTTACAAACTCACACACTGCCATCATTCTATACATTTCTTACCTAGTTCGGTGATACGGCATGCCGATCCGGTAATAGGTGCAAATTACGTTTCTTAATTCGTTCGTTGAATGGGACAAATCGAATTGAAGTGTACTGGATAGCAAAAACTTTAAAAATATATTTTTATATAGGTACGTCTAACTATGTAATAAATTTACATAATAAATAAAAAAAATATGACAAATTTATCTATCTTCACAATATGTTGTTAAATGAAATAATTGAACTTTATTCTGCAAGTAGGCCGCAAAGGCACTTTTACAAGTCAAAAACTACTAGCGTTTCTCATGAGACCACTGCTGAGAAGAAACGCCGAAAGAAACTCGACAGTCAGTCATTTTCTCCAAAATATGCTTATTACAATGATACTACTTAACCTACTTAAATAAATGTAAGTGGTAAACAACAAAAGAGAATTGAAAGAAAAACGAGGAAAAAATAACAATAGGTATTTACAACAAGTAGTTACACAAGAAAACAAAACATGTCGAATCGTTTGATATGCTTTCCTGCAAGAAATGTGTCAACTCAAATGTCAATGAAAATATTAGACTCTTTACGCTATCACACGCTATTTAGGTATTTGGTTTGGGCCATGCATTTCTGTCTGTTAGATAGTCCTCAACCCTATAAGCCTTTGACATCAATGTTTTATTTAGGTAATTTTTAAGAGCTGGAAAGGGTAAATTCAAAATTTCATCGGGTAACTTATTATAAAAACGGACACATTGACTTCCCGCCGGCGGGGACGTCCACCGCGCGATCGCGACAACAGTGACATATATAGTCCCTATTCGTCCCGGTACCGCCGCACACCGGGTAGAGTCAGTCCGACCCAGGTCGGGCCTAGCTGAGTTTCTTGCTGGACTCTTCTCAGCTAGGCTAGGTTTAGTGAACCAGCGACAAAACTCCCAGTAGCTCGATTCCACTCGCACCTCAGATTCGATTGCAACCGCTCAATCAATCTCACTGGAGCGCAAACTGAGAGTATTCCAGTGTTCGAAACCACACGCGTGGTCGTGCCGGAGGGTTTCCCCTGGATTTTCCCCAGGCTACTCTCCAACCGCGCACTCCTATCGCTTTATTGGGCCCGGCCTATAAAGCCACAGTCAGGTTCAAAACAAAAGACACATTGACCTACAAAAGACTTGTAAACTTTACGGACACGAAACTTGTTAGTGGCAATTTTATTTTTATTCCTGGTATTAAAATTATGGATATCAGAATTTTTACAGAAAGATTCTCGATTCTTTATGACATAAATAATATTCTCATAGATGTATTGGGACGCTACCGTTAAAATGTTAATTTCTTTAAAGAGTTCTTTTAGAGGTTCACGTGAGCCCAGGTTATATATGGAGCGAATGGCTCTTTTTTGTATCACAAAAATCGTCTGTATGTCAGCTGCTTTACCCCAAACCAGAATACCATACGACATAACACTATGAAAATAGCTGTGATAAAATAAGCGAGCTGTTTCTACATTGGTCAGTTGTCTGATTTTTCTAATAGCATAAGCGGCTGAACTTAATTTACGTGCCATAATGGCTATATGGGGACTCCATTGTAGATTTTTGTCTAATGTTATACCTAAGAATATTGCTTTATCTACAATTTCTAAACACTCGTCATTTAAAAGTATATTAGTGTCCACCGGTCTAACATTAGGCAAAGAAAATCTGACACATTTAGTTTTCTTAACATTCAGTAGCAGGTTGTTAACGGTAAACCAATCAAGTACTTTGACTAGTGTGCCATTAACGTTAGAACTTTCTATTGTTTTTCGGTCAACCTTAAAGATTAATGATGTATCATCCGTGAATGTTGATAATAATCGTACAAAAATTCTAAACCTTATTAAAAAACAAACGTACATGTAGATCTTAGCGTTCGATGAAGGATACCGACGTACCTTAACAGACATTTAACAAACATTGAGTGAGTACCTAATTGACGAATATTTTTTCAGGCAATATGACGGTATGTAAGTAGGTATGGGTAGGTAAATCGAAGTCATTGGATATAAAATAAAAAAATAAAAAGCATTTATTTGAGACCTTATCGTATAGGGTCGATAGGTCGGTTTGCGACCAGCTATGTAATTTGATGCGCCGGTGTTTGCAACCACTTGCATGAGTTGATGAATTAAAAGAATATTTTCTCGTTTTTTTAATGGATTCCCATTTAATAATTCCCAAAGAAAATCCATCAAGTTACTGTTTTTTTGGGAACTGTAAAAATACAAATAGGTACCTTTAATTTAAAAAAAACCACGTTCTTAAGTGATCGCAAACTAACGCTGGTCGCGTAACCGGCCTAGCGAGAGTAGGGCCCCCACTGCTCACTAAGTGTAGGTACTCCAAAATCAATCAATATACCTACTGGTCAAAAGTAGGTATAGGAAAAAACAACAAAACATTAATCCTCGTTCTCGAAGGAAAAGTTTAACAACCTTAAATACATGAAACATGGAATAGCAGCGGAAAGAACAGCGAGTGAAGCTGAAAAATAGGATTTAGAATGGTTTTGATTCCTCAATGATTACGAGCTACCCACGACTTATCGACTCTTCAGATAAGCAGATAAGATGCACAAAAGAAGAATCGTTGTAGTTATACTAAACTGAGATAGTAGATAACTTTCTTACTGTTTAAAGAGGTATAAGGGATTCGATTCTCAGATCGGATCGTTTTTTGTTGAATTCAATTTCCTGATGCTTATTGGACTAAAAGTAAGCCGGAGTACCTAATAAGTATCTCCAACTGTAACTTTTCATCAACTTCTTATTACCTAGTTTATGTAGGTATCGGTAAAGCATATACCTACTTAAACATAGGTACTTTACTTAACTTCATAAACACATTTTTCAAATCATTCTCCGACCTCCGACTCTCTTTGAGTTAGTTAGCCCGACTTTTATTAATTAGTCATACCAAAAGTTAATTAAATGTAAGTCCAATTACTCAGCCGAAAAATGTATAATATTTCTGTTGTCATTACAGTTCATATAAAAATATTAGATATTTTCATTTTAGGGAAGGTTTTTTTCATGTCTGGTCAAATTCATTTGTTAAGCTGACGATCAGGGGGTGATTACGTAATGTTTTCGTTTGACGCCTTATATAGGTACCTACTCAGTTAGCTGGTGTACCTTTACGACGAAGAAGTAAACACGATAAAGCCTACACGAAGAAATTGAATAAATATGTAAGTCCACATAAGTCCCAAATAAGAAGAGAGCATAATAAATACCTATCTTATCTATCTATAATTTCGAACAATAGCTGCAATACCTATCTAAATGTGTAGTTATTGCATTCAAATTGTTATAGATAGGCCCAGTCACGCTATTGCCTTCCTAACTATCCTCGCTCAGGCATCTTCGTGATATGAGGAACTTCATATAGGCATATAAGTACGTACACTGAGTAATAATATCATTTATTGTAAATATGTAAACAGCATTAAAGCATAAATGGGACCCAAACTAACTTGAATTTCATTGCGTTAATCGTTGAGGATGCGGGTATTTGTATTTTTTAAGATTCTATTTTTGTACAACATCTGTTAGTTGTACGTCGAATTATTTTGAGTAAACAAGTTGGAATTTCTTTTCAGACCTAAACAATCTGAACTACTGAGTTACTGACTTGCAACCTTAAAATTACTTCAGACGGCACGGCACGCTATGCTACATGGTAAACAAACATCCGGCTATCTCAAACGACAGACATGAAGTAAGGATAAGACTGGTGCCGGCAATACAGACATATAAATAAACATGTGCAAAAAAGATGCAGCATAGACATCAACACACGTGGAAACGAGATACAATGTGTCATCTCCTGTTGGCTTAATTTAATTTTGTTGCCAATGTATGTAGCACGACTAATTATGAGATGTCATAATTGTGCCACATCCATATCAGTCTTCTGATACATCTCAATTTAGTCAGCCTATTATAAGTGCGTCCCCCTTGGTGATTCGCTAATCGACGGGTATGTGTTCAAACCCGATAAATCGAAATAATTGCTTTTTGAAATAAGAACTCAACGTCCATTACGCATAGTTCTATTTTCAAAAGACCTTTTAGGCGACTTATCGGGTTTGACCACGCAACCCTCGTAATCCTCCTCCTATCTATGTAATCATCTTTCTACGACAGAAAAGGACTTACAGCGCCCTCTGTTGTTGAGTGCTATTAAATTTTAGGCGATCAACGTAGCTCCGCAGTGTTCAAAGCGTATAGTTGCGTGTTTAGAAAATACATTGCTAATGTTGTGAAAAGTTCTCACTAGATGACGTAAATTGTCGCTTTCAAGATTTACAGAAAACTCGCAGGGACTTCCCAACAAAAATGCGTAACTCGTAAAGAGCAGGGTAAACGTACCAACTCAATTATTAGCAGTAGTAAAAAGATTATCAATTCTGTTTCTAACTAATGGTAAGAGCTGCCCCAGGTATACATATTTCGAGATAATTTCGAGAAGCGTGCCACCAATCTTAACTGGCATCGGTACGACAAGATCATTTTCACCTTAGTCTTGTCGAGGTTCATCCGAAGGCCGACCGGGAGGATTCATTTAAGCTGTACAGCATCTCTTGTAATACCTGCGGTGTTTCTGCCATGACGACGATATCATCGGTAAAGCGTAAGTGTGAGATGCACACTCCGTTTATGTTGATGTAATGTTTATTCCAGAACATTGAATTGCAATAATTATAGAATTAATAAATAGGTGTGGTTTATGTATAACCTAAATAAAACTCAAAAAATCGACATACCCAAATGCACGAATTTAAATCATCCCAATCTTGATACCATTCCAATAAAAGATAATACTTATCGTTCATAATCACTAAAATAATTTGAATACTACAATTATATAATTATGATACTGGCATAATATTATTAGTAGCTAGCAGTATACGCTCTCAGTGATTCTATATTTGAAAATACATATTTTTTTAAAGACCTTAAACCCCAACCTTCAGCTCTCCATCTGGCCACAAAATGTTTTTTAATCAGATTATTTTAAAAAGTAAAAAACAGTGCGAAATGTCAGTCACGTCATTCGAACCACCGATTGTGTGGATTTGTTAGCTACAATGCCTCAGTGGTCAGAAGTGCATCGTGCGTTCCTTATCGAGGCGGCGATTTTTATGTTATCGCTCGTCGACAGTTTTGTGCACATTTCAATATTCGACGATTGAGTGATGGACCAAGCGTGAATTTAATTCGTTGGTGGGCGACTTGGGTTCAGCGTGCGTTCAGCAGTTGCACGGAACTTCTCCACCCAATTGAAAGATTATAATTTTGATTCAAAAATCGGTTGGCGTGATATTAAGCTTTGAAGTGATAAAAAAAATCATGGTAGTAGTGTATACGATGAATTTAAAAGGAAAACTATCACAGCTAAGTAGACATTACCGTAAAGGACAAAAATATGTATACAACACAACATCTCAAAAAAGTACATCATCAGTACTAAGATCAGTAAAAACCCTTCTACAGGTCCGTAATTCCGCATATAACTGGTGACGTGATGGCCGGGCAACGACGGAACCATACACTGTGCGTGGCCCGACACGCACTTGCCCGGTTTTTTCCTTATGTCACTTTGAGATTTACGTTTGTGTGAAAGGGACAAAAAACATTTTAGTTAGCAGAGGTTTGTTAAGTTTTATGGATAAGGGGGTTAGAGATTTAAAAAACCGTTCTTTATCTTTTTTGATACATAGGAAAAATGAAACTTAAGTGGTAGCCTATAGACGCGAAGGAAACAAATTCCTTCTGCTGATAAACTTATTAGGACATTAAAAACGTTTATGCTGTAGGTAGGTATTTAGTTATCGTCTCGTCATTGATCACCCGTAGTGTGCCTGAATCCAGTTAGTTTTATTTTTGAAAATACCTATAAATAGATTGAAAATATAATAGCACGTAAGATACCAAGTGACATGACAATTTACTTTTTTAAATCCGAATCGACTCCTTGATAATCTGCTACTTTTGGTTTTTTATTGTACACCTTTTAAACGAATGGATCAAAAAGTAGGTAATTAAAAAGTGATGCCCTATCATTAAAAAATCTCTACCTATAAGTAAATATATTGAGACATTATTTGTTTAATATTACTTTAATAGAGATTATTATAATACACACTTTTACGCAGAACGTGCCTGATAAAAAACACCTGGTATTCGTTCTGTGGCCTTTATTCTAAAGCTAAAAAAAGGAAAATTATTGAAGTGTTGTTTAAACACTAGTCTTGAAGACTTTCGAAATCTATAGACTCGCAAACCTTGGAGGTTCACGCTTTGAAGACTCGAGCGCTGAAGGTTTGAGCCCATAAACCGTTCAGTGCCTACGAGTACGGTCATGTAAACTCATGGTAAGAGTTTACATGTCCGTCCTCGCTAGCGACTGCGTAAAAATTTGTATGGGCAAAAGTGCAGTGCCTCTAGCGGTTACGCAATAGAACTAAGAATCGGCATACTAAATCGTTTACGCAGTCGCTAGCGGTCATGTAAACTCATGGTAAAGGCACAGAACCTTAACGACTCAGGCTTTTTATGATTTCTTAATAGGTAATAACCGCCTCATTCATAAATTAACTAGCATCTAAAGTTCGTCTGTCACCTTGACATTTACGTTTGTGTGAGAGCGATAAAAAACATTTTAGTTAGCGGAGTTTTGTCAAGTTTTATGAATACCCCCTTATTCATAAAACTTGACAAAACTCCGTTAGTCTTTAAGACTCGGGCTTGATAGCGAGCTTTAAGAACTCGGGCCTATTTAAAGCTCAAGCCCCCCAAACCAAAAAGACCCGAGTCAAGCGTTAAGAACTCAAACAATGAGCACTCTAGGCATTAAACTTATACATATGAAAGAAGAAGTCCTGATTGACTGACTGACTCATCAACGCACAGGCGAAACTGCTAATGCTAGAGAGTTGATTTTTGCACAGTCGATTACATTTGTAACGTAGGCTAGGGATAAGAAAGGATTTTTCGAAATTCATCCCTTACGGGGGTAAAACAATGGATGAAAATTTGTATGAAAGCACGTTTTTATTGAAGTGAGAGATTTGAAATTTTGTATATAGGCTCTCTATTTAAATATATTAATAGCGTATGTCAGCGTTTTGCTCCCCTAAAGGGGTGAAAAGGGGGTTCCAAGTTTGTACAGGCACCAAATCTTTTTTGAAGTGAGACATTTGAAACTTCGTTCAGCCTTTATCGAAACTGCTCCCCTAAAGAGGTAAAAAAGGGGTTCCAAATTTGTACGGGGACCATATATTTACTGTTCTTAAAAATCGATATGGGTATCATCTTCGAGGTTCCTCCTCCTGCCGTGCCGATTACAAAAATGATGTGCATTTTCAAATCCAAGATGCGCGGACATTTAGATAGATAGATAGATATATTTATTTCCTTTATAAAATTACATCATGGTTGATATTTTTAAAACAAGATAAATTCACAAAAGGATCGTCAATAGGTATAATAATAATAATGAAAGAAAAATAATTGAAATCAAATAATGTCAAAGGTAAAAAACAATAGAAATGTCAAATTTGTATACACGGCTAGAATATCCTAGGCAATGTCATTAGTCAAATTTAAAATAATAGAAATAAAAACAGTATAAACGCTCAATTCCAAATATGGTCAAATATCAATACAATGTCAAAATAATAAATAATATGGTAATGTCAAGAATTAAACGAAATAAATAACAGAAATACAATTTAACAATAATCAACAATTTCATATTGGCTGTTCATTGTATTATTGTAATGAAATTGACTAAATAGTAGACCAACTAGCACAAGCGCTATAACGAGCTGCACAGTAGCCGGATAAAGGATTTTCAAACGGCTTCGGCACCATTAGTAAGAAATATAGTGGTTCTATAAGCTGCTACAGATTTCTTTTAGCGCCAAAAGTGCCCATATTATACAGCTCATAGCTCTGCAATTGGTCCATAGCGGTAGTAAAGATAAGTTATTTGGCTCTACAGAAGTGGTACAAATGCGGTTGTTAGTGTCAAGAGATGTCAAAGAAACTCTTGTAGCCCAATTATACCATTTTCAGCCTATTTCGGCGTTATTTTATCGTTGCATTGAATGCCAAAGCTGTAAATTAGTAATAAAACTTACTGTGGTGTAAAGTAATGCATTTTATTTAAATGAATGACAAGTGAGGAAAAAATACGCAGATGGATCGGATTACGTCTAACATGGTTTTATTTTTTGTGTACGTAAAACATCTTTGCGAGTAGGTACCAGTTCGCTGTCAATATTATATGTATACCTATTTTGGTCAAAATTTACACGCCCCTCAAAATATTCAGTTTTTAAGGAATAAATATATGGATTTGTTGGTTATGATTTTTTTTGTAAAAAGACTTTAAAATAAAACAAATTAATTAGGGTCACAGGTAAGAAATGGTGAATTTAATTACGTTAAAAGTTATAAATTATGATATATATACGATCTGCAAAATGTTGTAATAACCTTTAAAATAATATGTCTACCAAAAACTGTAATAGCGTCTCGATAAAGCAGCTCTCAGAGTTAGTTAAATCTATTCTACAGGATTGGGTCGTATAACAGCGTTAGTAACATTTATTTTTCCGCCATTGGCTGAATAAAACAACCTGTATCTTTATTTTTCAGCTTTACATCACAATTTAGCTGTTTAAATCTCTAGCTCTAGTGTAGGTCTGGTCTAGGGTTAGCTCTGATGTAGGATGGGGTGGTGGTATATGGTGACACCAATGGCAGTACATCGATGACAGTCCGACAAATGACATTGACAAATAATACATAATGAGGGACAGGAGATATCTAGAGTCTATGCACATGATACAATAATATACTGCGCTGGGTATGGCAATCCAGTAAATCGGTTAGTATTGAAGTATGTGGACGTGAGTGTGTCATCGACAGTGACGATCATGTCAAATAAGAAGTTATTTAGCATGGAATACCGCAAAGAAACACTGGGTGCCGAGCGATTCTCTAACTTACCGGTCAAATTGTCGTTATACATGTATAAGTATACTTTTTCCAATTATTTCAAACAAACAACTTACTCTATCGCTCATATCAGATCAATTACATAATGCCTATAATGAGTCGAATTATACAAAATAAAGAGAAGCCATGGGGTGATTTTAGTGACATGATCACCCCACGGGAGATATGTACTATGTTGTCGTCCCTCATTGTGGCACGCGTATAGCAGCTCTTTAGAAATATTTATACTCTAAGCTGAAGAAATTGCGTAGGTAAGTTGCACAATTACTTAAAGAAAATATGGCGCATGAAAAGTCTGAAAAATATTTATTTGAAATGAGTCGTAGAAAAAGTGTTGTATGCAACGGTGTATAACTGGTATAATAAGGCTCGTGGTATCTTTAATTGCGATATCCGCCAAGGCTCACATCGCAACCCACACCACTCGCCTTTTTATTATACCCTTCTTATACACTAGTTGCATAATATACTATTAATTGAAATGTAAGTAGTTATTATTTAGGTTCTAGGAATTATAAGCTACATTTAACAAAACATTTTACCTGTAATCATTAATTACATCTGTCAAAAAAATATATATATATTTGTGGACAATCTTACACAAATCAACCTAGTCCCAAACTAAGCAACGCTTGTACTATGGGTACCAAGTGACGATATACATTATACATACTTATATAGATAAATAAGTGACATACATAGAAAACATCCACGACTCGGGAGAAAATATTCGTGTTCATCACACAAATAAAAGTTCTTACCGGGATTCGAACCCAGGACCTCCAGCTTCGAAGGCAGGGTCACTACCAGCTAGGCTAAAGCGGTCGTCAAGTACGCTATTGCTTTTTTTCTATGGTACTCTGATTTACAGTGAAAGAGGAAAGTCGATGGACATATAAATCATAAGGTCACCATTAGTATTAAATGTAGACCCTAGGTAATTGCCACAGTTTACTATAATCTCTTTTTAACCCCGAACAAAAGAGGGGAATATAACGCTTGATTTAGGCGTGTTCGTGCCATTGTAGCTCGAAAATTGCTGCGCCGATGGAAATCAGTTATTTGTGAATAGATTATGTTCTCCAAATGTAAAGGGGTGTAACGTGAGGTACAACCTCACGCTAGGGTTGATTATATGATAATTAATCATTATTTTGTGAAGCCTTTGGTAATATTCAGCGCAGTTATTAGGCAGATCCCATTTTTAATAATAAAAAAAGATTCATTAAATATTCAGCGCTTTTATGGCTACAAGTACATGTAACATCATACAGCACGCCCTGATTGCGTGGGGTCAGGGGGCCGTGAAAGCTTAGGCTTTTCTCGGAGAAGGCTCTTGAGCCCGCTCGGCGCCCTTCCGTCAGCCGCCGCTCTTTTTACTTACAATGTTTTATTAAGGCAAGGCCCATTCAGAGATCTAACGAAAATGCTGAAGTTTGAGCTTCCAGTGTCAAGAAATAATGTAGAATTACACTACACAAAAATTACTGTGGACTGTAAAAGAAACAAAGAAATGAAATAACCGAACACAATATTGAAAAATGCCTTGGTAACTTTGTTAAAAGTCCTAAATATCATGGTAAAAATAAACTTTCATGATGCAGATCGTAATTATCAACGATAGCGATATGTATTTTTTACAAAAAGGATAGCTTTTTTATTGTGCTTAAACAATACCCAGACAGATTTTTCATAAGTGATCCAGTGTTCCAAAATGAATTAAAATGTACTATGTACTACGTAAATATTAACGAAATTACGCGCAGGGCTTCCATAGAGAGCGGGATGGTTATTTGGAAACTCACGCCTGTTAGAGTCATTTGCACTGGAATGGCCTTGCCTTAACATCAGGATACATACGGCTTTATCATATAATACAAACAGATAAATTGGAACAGGATGTTATTCTCGGTTTACCCGCCGCAACCCTTGTAGAAATAACCAATTTTCGGGTCCCCAAATTAGGTATTTACTTTTTTATTATATTACATTACGCTTTGGCTTATTCAATATAAACACATTACATACGGTTAGGTAAGGAGAGGATATAGTTATTGGTTTTACCTACTCTACCTAAAGAGAGTAGGTATTTTATCTACATAAAAATGTTTAGCCCGGCAATGCAGCCAGCCTTCTAGGCACCCTACAGCCGAGCTCAGAGCTGGAGTATCTTTTTTACTTGTAAATATTTATTTTTTAGTTTAGTTTATTTTTAGCTTACGTTATATCCTATTTTATTTCATAGACCTGTGCTAAGATATTACATAAAAATGTTAGTAACCCTAGGAAAAAAAACCGGTCAAGTGCGAGTCGGACTCGCGCACCGAGGGTTCCGTATACAGATGTGTACCGGTTCCAACCCTATTAAATCAGGAAAATCTCAAGAACCTGGTGTGAAAAATTGGACCCCATGGGTACAGCGCCATCTATCGGCGACTTTTGTTACAAATTTGAGCGACTGAATAACTTTGTATGTATCGTAGTTTTTCAAGAATAACTCTTTATCACGTAAACCGATTTAAATTTTTTTTCCTTATTTGAAAGAAGGTACTTTCAGCATAATCTCGTATGAATTTATAAAACAAAAATACATGCAAAGGTGATTAAATTACAAACTTAGAATAGAAATGTTATTGACGATAAAAAAAAGAGGAACTAGATAGAGCTACAGTTATATTTTTCCTGTAAAATATACATTGATATCAATGTTATGTAATAATTTTATATTTTTTCCTCTGTAAACTTCGGAGATAAGGGGGGGGGGGCGGTACTTTTTTTACATTTTCCCTCGTAAAACAAAAATTACTCAACGTAAAAAAAAAATGTTTCAGAATGTGCAATAGGGATGTTGACTCAAAATTTATTGGTATCTAAATTATATCCAAAAGAAAGAAGACATAAAACTATGCCAAATGGTGAAAATCCCATTAAAATATCTCAAAAAATAACGAAGCTACAACCGTTAGAATGTTGTTAATAAGAGTGAGAAAGCACTAATTTGTAGTGACGTCACTGACTTAAAGCGCCATAGTAAATGAAGATCGTTCCATACAGAGGTGCGTTTTGCGAAAAAGGGACAGAACATGCCCCCACTTAAAACTTTGATGACTTGTAATTATGTAATTATTTATTTTTTTGAGTTACTTTTTTCGCTATTTGGTTGAGAATTTGATCCTTTTTCGAGAAAATTTGAAGTAGTTGAGTTTCTTACTTAGTGTCAACATCCCTATTCAAGCCTTTTCATATGACACCCCACTCGATATATTAACTAGACTTTCAAATTTTGAACCACCTGTTATCTGTCATTTTTCCCAGAAAATAAAAAAAATATTTAAAAAAGTCATGTTCTATGTATGTAGGTAAGCCTTCTTTATAACTATTCCAAATTTCAAATCGATAGCATAAGTAGTTCTTGAGATATTTAGCGATGTGACGGACAGACAGACAGACAAAGTGAAACCATAAGGGTTCCTTTTTTACCATTTTGGTACGGAACCCTAAAAAGTTAAAAATGTATATGAGTTACTATTATCGACTGTAAGGTAAGGAGCCGGCGGTGACGGGGGCTTTAAGGGCAGTGACATTTAGGGCGGCCATCATGTGGTCATCAACCATTCCGTTTGAGCACCCCGATATGAGTATACGGCGGTGAACTTAGGTAACATAGACGTACTTAATAAAACATCCCCAGTCCGAAAGAACCTTTTGCAATTCGCTATACTTACCTATGTCTTGGTATAATTATGAAACCATATTTTGCTTATTGCGCGGAACCGTAAAAACTAGACCGGAATTAGACCGGTTTCGTCACGTTAAGAGTAAATGTAAGGTTTTACTTAGAATTACATATGGAATAACTTAGTGCCATTTGGGATACTAACAGCTTTGATTTGAAGTGCTACGCCGTAGCACTCGCCGCGTAGCTATAACGTCAGGCTTTTCCTTTGCTACGCCCGGGTTTGAAGCTCTAGAGGCGTTTGACGTTTTGTGCTTTCCTTCACTGGAATATTTAACCTTTAATACGAGCATTATAATACTGTATTTGTATATTAAAGGTGGGTTGCAACAAACCATAAACCGTGTTCGTTAAATTTCTACATGTCAACATTTATACATAAGTAGTATATATGTATACATAAGTAGTTCGAAAAAACCCGCGTGCATCTAGTAGATGTTGATAGCCGCTTACGTCAGTCTGCTCTGATCAAGAAACTGGTGACACATCTGATACGTCAAGTGACCCAATAATGACCAACGATGTTAAAATCATATTCAACAAGCTGAAATAATATTTAGCATAAAACTCGCTAGCACATCTGTCATTACCCAGTAACCTCGTATATCAGTACTAAAACGTTGCTGCGATACGAGCTTTATTTTAAGTACGTATTTTTGTTACTTAATGAGTTTTGATTGTCAACCGGCGATATCGAGTTAAAGCTTGAAACACACTGACAGCGGTGGTGGGACGGGGCGGCGCGGCGCGGAGGCGGTACCAATTAAAACTAATAATCCAAGGGGGTAATGCAGCTAGCGTCCTGGGGTCCATGCCGCAGGAGGGAGAGCTGGACGCTGTTTTCTTTTTATAATTATAATTTTTGTCTCTTTAAAATGTGTTACTTTTTTCTTTGTTCTATTTGTTTTAATATTTTCATGTGGTGCTGTATGTTTGGTTTATCAATAAATACCTTAAACGAACATTGTTGTTAGAAACAGTAATTGTAGTACACCTGAACGGTCACGTAATTGCTGTGACGTGTGAAAATGCACTTAGGTATAGTAAATTCCTCATTCACCACTAATAAAAGGTCCGCACAGAAAATCGGCCGGGAAAAAAGCGTGTCGTTGGCGGCGCGGACGCGAAACGCCTGCACAAATAAGCGAGTGCGGCGCGGGGTGGTATTGCGGCGTGACGTTGCATTACGCAGCTGTCAGTGTACTGTCAGTGTTCGTTTTCACCATGAGTACCCATAGAACAAGCTTTGCTTGGTTTGGGACTAGCTCGATTTATATAAGATTGTCCACAACTATTTATTTAGTTTTAAAGCGATCTTCATAAGAAATCAGTTCTTGACATGTCATAGGACGGTATTCTGCAAATACTTCTCGTTTTTTCTTAATTTCATGGACCCAAGACTGTTTAGTTTGTTTATTTTTATTTTGCCATAAGGCAAGTAATAGTAAGACCTAGTCATCACGATCGGAGGACAGCATTTTATTCGGATGAAACTACCGACTGTCCATTACCGCTTGATATGTTACACACACCGCCTCCGCACCAGTATATCTCGCGTGAATAGCGCGCGATTCTGTTATGCAATGTCCTCCGGACTCCGGACCTCATTCGCTTTACCGCAGAACCGTTCGCGCCGCGCCGCCCTCTGTGCGTGTCGAGCTTAATACTTTTTCCCAAATGGGCGACCAAACAATTTCACTTCAGTTGTATAATGCAGTTACATTTTGCTTAATATTTATTAGCTTCTTCCTATTGAAAACAATTCAAAAGTAGGTAGGTACTCATCACACAGGTACACATCACAATATGTACCTACACATTTTCCACCTTATGAGAACAGAATAAAACAGAGAAAAATGTAAACTTCATCATCATCATCATCATACTTGGGAATCAAACGAATCACCGTTCTTCAGTAAAATGTTTGCTCTGTATATTCTTTATATTCAAACGCTAACACATTCTCGTGTATATACCCTTTATAGTAGCGGAACCTTAATTTTCATTCCTTTAGAAACTCAAGCATTATTCAAAACTGCTAAAATCACGGACCTAAAATCAATCACACCGGAAAGGGTCGGCACAACGGTGGAATCAATTCCGAGCACAAAATTACGATTTACCAACATAGTAAGCGAGCGAGTCTCGCGGTAAATTACCGGAGCAGATGCTATAAAGAAATTTACTGGACTATTACTTTAGGCAGCAAATGGAGTTTAGGACGTTACAAGGATATTATTATAGAGTATTAAAAATATTACGATTAAAAGGATTGTGTAGCAGAATTTTTCCCACCGAATCCTGAGCCGATTTACATGATTTTTGGAAATGTTGTAGATATCATTAAATGAGTACTAGGTTTACACGTTTTGAATTTTTGGAAAAATTGCCTTCAAGATTCGTTTTTTTACTCGAAAACTTCCTCCTGGTTTTTTGCTAAGTTTTCATAAACGAGAAAGAATGACTAAAAAAACAAAAAGTATAGCCCTAGTTAAGGATGTAACAAATCGATCAAGGCCAATACTGTCTCATTTGATAAAGGTTTAAGGGGTGGAAAATGTTGCCAGCCCGAAGTACTAATTCTGCAAGAGGTGCTAAACGGCCGACGGCGACAACTCTCTCTATCGCACGATGCGCAAGACCACGATTTTCCATTGACTTGTGTAAGTTGTGTAACGAACACAATAGCAAATAAATACATATTTGAACTGTTCTTAAATTTAAGTACTTACAGCCCTCTATATTTACAAATAGCATCAAAGCAAGTATAACAGATTCGCAAGAGGCACCAGGCGCCTGCATGAAATTCAGCAAAAATTGTAGTTAAAACTATTTGTCTTTAGACATTAAAGTACCCAATTTATTTGTGCCAGGGTTACGCTTTATGCACTAACGACGAGGAAGTAGTTTACAGTGGTAGAGAGATTTTATCATAAAGTTATTGTTTTGGTGAAATGTCTTGAATGGGGTTACTAATGCTATACGGAAATTCGAGTACCTGTGGTTAATAGCCGCATATGCAGCATAACTGAATGCGGCCATTCTCACCAAGACTGTTAACCAACACACTGTGCTTTAATTTTACTAAGATTTTCTAAAATAGCCAATAAAGGTTTACTCATCACCAATTATTTCAGCTACAATACCTACCTTATCGGCCAATAAGATAAGATATGCCAGCATCGTGTTGGTCCATATTTAACTTTAACGACAGTTGCTTATCTACAAATAATTTAGACTGTTTTAATGACCAGTGAGAAAATCTGTATAAAATGATTATTTAGATGATTTCCCATGATATTTCAGACACAAAAGATGATATATTATTGTCGTTACATAACTACTTCATAACATCATAACGAGCTGAATCATGACTTATGGCCTTAATAAAATCTCTTGTTATTTATGATTCTGCTCTCGAGGTGAGTATTTTAATTTTATAAGGTTTATTATTTCGGTCTGTAAGAATATTCTTAGTACGATTTTTGTATTTGTATTCTGTAAAGTTTTATTTCTACGAGTATAACTCATGTAACGAGTTGTTAATATTTGCCATTTAATAATAAACTTTTTTGAATACTATGACGGTGACAAACAAACATACTAGCCTATCTGATCGTAAGTAAGCAGACACAATGGCCTATTGACATTTGCCATTGCAGAGCGATCACAAGTGCGCTGCCGACCCTTTTGTGATTTGAGGATTCGGTTTTTCTGCCAAAAGCCGGAGACCAGCGTAAATGCAAAGTATTAGTTGCATACTCTTATAAAAAGTCTTTTGTGGATCACATTCACGGACCGTGAAGAAAAAAATCCATTAAGTATGACTAATAATTTTTTTATTCAAATAATATTTCAACATCATTCCACTTTTAGGTAGCAACCGTCCAAAACTCTATCGCTGATTCTGTACCGCTATGTATTTAATTGCAAGGTTTTTTGACAAAAAGACGTTGACAGAGTGAGTAAAAACCGTGACCTGTACCTATCAGCAATATAAACCTACAGTAGTCTCTCTTCTTTGTCGTATCTTCATGACTGAGAGACGTGACGACTGAGGGTTTCCCTCACCACTGCTGTCCAAGCAGCTCGGTCCAGGGCTTGGTGTATACAAGCCTGTAGCATGGCTCCCGTCGCAGATGTTACCGTGTCTACCCAACACATACGCCCTCTGATCCTTTTTCCTGACATGCCGCCAGTGATAATACGATTTTCTAGGCTCTCCGGTCCAGACCTGATCTGATGGCTGAAGTAGCTGAGGACACGTTGAGTGCAGACAGTGGATAGCCTCACTTTTATTTTGAGCTCATCTAGATTATACTGATTAGTGCAGCGTTCTGTCCATGAGATCCGAAGCATTCTGCTCCAGCACCATATCTTAAACGTGTCTGTACTGCGACGAACGCGAGCTTTTATGGTCCAGGTTTCTGACTCGTACAGAAAGATCGAGACGGATCCTTTGTTTTTCGATATTAATCTATCTCGAGTCGCTTGACTGCAGTCTGGGCCATCTGAGATCTTCTGGTTACCTTTTGATTGCAGTCGCTGTCATCACTTATTTGAGAACCCAAGTACACAAATTTGTGTACAACCTCGAGATCCTGTAGCTCATTGGTTCGCAACGTGGTACCAGTACGATAATTGCACATTAACTTGGTCTTGCTTGTATTCATCTTAAGTTCATACTCCTCGCTATTAATAAGCTCAATTTTTTTGTAATAGGACATCAAGTTCATATTCGGACCTAAGTAGTCATCAGTAGCAGTCAAAGTGGTGAGTACCGTAACAGATCCTTATAGCTGGTTATTTAGTGTCATCAACCTTGCAGATTTTCAACAAAGGACACCACCTGGCACAGTTGTACCTAATGGTCATCTGAGCAGATTTAGCCCTGTACCCACGAAATTCGTCCGTGGTGGTGGGGGCTGGAGGGGGATGAAAACCCCATCTACCGCCCTGCATTCTGAGCTCGATTTCTTCATAAGTTTAGTGAGTAGGTAATGTTTGGTATCGTTTTCGTATATTTCAAGGATGAGGAATTCATTTCTGAAACAATTTTTTCACTCGTCCATAGAAAAAAACAGAGTTCAGAGCACAAAACATGTTTTTTTTTTAAGAAATTATACGAAATCCTGCACTACAATTAAACCGCGAGGTAATGCACTATAAAAAAATATGGGTTAATAGCCCATTTTATGTGAAATGTATAATCATAAACTGTATGGACAGATTTAACCTGCAAATGTGTAAAAAAAAAATCATGTTGCGGCGGAGCTGCGTACCTACTGGCGAGAAGCTATTTTATTTCTACATGAGTTTAGAAAATAAGTCATGTTTGGTATCGTTTTTGTATAACTCAAGGACGATGAATTAATTATTAAAACATAATTTTCACTCGTTCGCAGAAAAATAAACAGTTCTGCACAAAACCTGAAAATAAATTCAAAAAAATATATACAAAATCTTGCCCTACAACTAAACCATGAGGTAATGCTCTATACAAATATGAGTTAATAGCCCATTTTATGTAGAATAAAACAACAAATAATTTTATAAACAAACTATATTTATTGACAGATTGAACCTTGAAATGTGTTAAAAAATAATTTATATATAGCGGTGGAGCTCCGTACTGGTAAGATTCTATAGAATTCTTAATTTTATTGTTAGATAATGAAACTGAGTAGGTGCTTCTAAATGAAGAAATAATATTTTATGATATTCTTAATATTAAAACAGATTGAGATAACCATAATTCCGATTAATTTTTGTATATTTGGTTATATTGGTACCCCCACAATTTTACCTGAAAACCGTATGTTGATATCAGTGCAAAAAGTTGATCTATAATAAAGACAATAGTTAGACATTTCATGAATAATTTTTAGGAGCGTTTATCGGAAGAAAGAAACGCGCTTTTCTTCCCTTTACCGACAAAAAAACAAACTGTATTAAATACAGCCAGAAAAGGCGTGCCTGTCCACAGCTTAATCAATTTAATAGGCGAAATCCTACGGGGTCCCCCCTCAAACTATGAGATTACTGGCTGGAGACCAAAAATACTTGATAGTCTGCTTCCACGGGTAATGATTTAGGTATCATCCATTCTGCCAGAGGAGCTACGACGACGATGTGTCAAAGATTTCTTTTAATTTTCTTGTCAGCCACAGCATAGGAGCAAAACGAGGCAGGCTATTGGCCTCAGGCACCAAGGAGTCTGGTGAATGGCCTAACGCCTACCCATCGCCAAACACTGGCTACCTTATTGGAGTCTGAATCCCTCCGAATCGCGAATTGTTTACGACTCGGGCTCCCAATCTGTATTCTACACCGGTGTATCCTAGCAGCAGTTTGGTTGACCCACAGGGACATCACGGGTGATAGCCATGGCAAGATATTAACAGAAACCGTTGGCCGCTTTTCCAAATAGGCCGCTCTGAATGACATCATCCGCCGCTCTCTAGTCAACGTGCCATCTCTTCTTGAACCAATTGGCATCGCTAGAATCGATGGCAAGTGGCCGGACGGCATGTCCCTCATCCCCTGGAAGGTGGGAATGGCGCTAGTACCTATGATACGCAAGCTGTACAGTCATTCTGGCTCCTTCTCACCTCCACGGGACTAGCAATCACCCTGCCATGGAGGCCGAAACGTTGGAAAAGCTTAAAAAGCACCTCGCACCAAGCAAACATAGGGACCTCGGCATTGGTTACACTTTTATACCGTTCGATGTCGAGACCCTTGGCCCATCCCAGTGCCCGTCAACTATTCAAGGACCTATTCAAAATGCTGGTGGATTACAAGGGATAATAATACTGGCAGATTCCTCGCTCAACGCATCAGCATAGCGATTCAGCGAGGAAACGCTTCCAGCTTCTTAATCACCAAATTTTTTTAACTATTTTACTTTAAGTAATTTGGCTTTAATTTTCAATAATATATCCCTTATTTTCAGTAATTATCCCCAGTAGATCCCTTAAAAAGTGTAACCTAAAGTGTGGTTACCAAGTAAAATTGTGCAAACCAATTGGACCAAGTCTCAATCTGTTTTATTGTTGAGAACTTGAGAATATCATAAAATATTACTTCTAGATTTAGAAACACCTAATTAAAGTCATTAGCAAACAGTAAAACGAAGAACCCTATAGCTTCTCACCAGTATGCAACTTCGCCGCTAAATAGAAATAATTCTTCCTTAATTATTCATTTCTATATTGTTGTCTCTACCTCTACCTACTGATTCATTTGTATGAGGTATGCAATAAAGAGTATTTGTATTATATTGTATTTTTAACACATTTAAAAGTTAAATGTGTCAATATAGTTTACGTCTGTACATTCTATATTAATTCATTTTTTTATAGTTCTTAATCTAATTCGCGGTTTAATTGTAAGGCAAGATTTTGTAGAATTTCACATAATTTTACCCTACATTAATGAAAAATAAAAACAGAGTTGGGTGCCACAGATTACTACAAATGCTATGTTTAGTAGTCATTCTGTTGTGCGTTGAAGTGAAACTTTTATCATTAAAATCAGTGCTGCTAACTTAACGCAACATTGCTATATTTTTTTGGATAATTAATGCATAATCTATTATTTACAAATATAAATACATACGTTTATTATCTTTTTTGTGTTATTTAACAAGTTTTATCTATTTTCGGATATATTTATGAAAAAGAAACAGTTAAGATTCGATCCGTATTTGAATTCAGTTTAGGTCTGATGCCAAGTCTAGCAAATTAAAAAAAAAAACAAACCATAAACAAAGTGTCATAGTTTTGATTTCCCACCAAATTCCTAATTGAAAACATAAACATTCAAGCTGATAAATGATTATGTTACTTAAATAAAACGATTTTTTTGTGTTCGTGAAAAAAATGTGTAGGTACTAAGTTGATTCTATTAAAAATCCACGAAGAAGTTATATAGCAAACTAGCGACCCGCCCGGCTTCGCACGGGTGCACTATTTAATATACTATTAGATGCGTTGTTAGTACCAAGTACTCCATTATTACATTGTTCCAAATTTTGGTACTAAACGTGTACGAGTAGCGTCGGCGTGGGCGTGGGTACCTCGTAGACAAACATGTAAATAAAAATTTTTAACTTCCCTTGGTTGACGTCTTCGAATTTTATTTTATTTAACTATATGCCTGGAAACAGTGTTCGATCGACGGTAAGTGCGTATTACCGTATATTACCGTGCTCGACTGAGCACTATTTCTAGCCTAAGCTTCTAACAGACACTTTAATTCGACATTACTTATGCTGAGTGGACTCATTTTTCGCATTAGGCCTTATAAATCTAATATACTTACCCCCTTATTCATAAAACTTAACAAACCTCTGCTAACTTTAGTGTTTAAATGTAAATTTACTATGAAGTGCAAAATGCGAAATAAAGTTTTTTCTATTTCTAATTCAACAACAAAATATCTAATGCCTGCATGATATTTCCTTGTGCCATTCTCTACGTTCAGTTCAAGTAAGTCCATTGCCGACTGTACCTTTCATGCTTGATTTTAGTAGGTATAATACTGCCCTGTTCCACAAAAAGGTTTCCTGAAAGTAAACTGTGTAAACAAATTGTGCAGAGTCCATTAATTTGAAGCGGCCTACAATAGGTACCATACGTGCATTGTTACGAAGCCCGACACCATTCCGGGCCAGCCCCCACACGAGGTTGAATGTGTACTAGAGAGGTTACTGGTGTGCCTCTCTGTCGTGTCTATGATGTTTCATGTATTCATGTTTCACAGTATGTAACTACACAATCGCTTCTTTGAATTTAGTTACAGCTACAGTTTTAGCGTGTTTTAACTATTATACAATTAGAATTTCCTTCTAGAAATACTAGACTAATCATCCTAAAATTTAGGGTTAAATGCCGTCTTGCATGCTACCCTGACCCGGTAATGCAGCTTAAATTACAGAAGATTATCCGTAGAAAATGGTGCGTCCCTCGCTTTAAACCAGCTAACCCCATTAACAATAACGCTTAATATTCACTCTGCGAATTAAATATACAAATAATTAATTATTACACAGTTCGTCCAGTTACGCATTCCATCTCCTTGGTTAAGTAAGATGCCTAATTTCTCCAAACCCGATTAGCTGTTTAGAAGAGTGTGAAGAGTGTGTAATCAAACAGGATTAAGTAATTTCGGATGTCGTATTTAAGCTAAGATCAACCGAATGGAGTAACTACTTATTTATGAACTTTAATTCCATAGTTTTTATTGCTACAAGTTCTTACGTTTAAATATCACGATTTGGGTAGTCAGTAATGGGGGTTTATGACTGATATCACATTTGTTAACTATCTCTGGACCTTTAAGTGAGTAGGTAGGGTAAATCGCCAGTAACTAGCCACTTAAGAAAATGACATTCAGACTAGCTACCAAATTATATGCAATGAAGACAGCCTTTAATAAAATACTCTGAACCCAGTTATTTTAAATTTATTTATTTAATTGCAGAAATACTAACAACTTCACACTCTCAAAATTCAAAAAATTCAAAATTCAGACATTTATTCTGCAAATAGGCCACAAGGGTACTTTTACATGTCAAAATATTAATTTACAATTTCTGACTATAATAAGTAATACATTTTTCATGTCAAAATATTAATTTACAGTTCAAGAAAGAATAATAATTTCGAGTTTACAATTATATTTTGTTATAATTGTAAACAAACTAATGTCATACAGTGAAGATAAACTTGCAAAGTTATCTCAAAAAGCTACAAAAGGTTTTCATTGTTTTAATATATTATTTCAGCAAGAGGTAAAAAGAAAACGGCACATAACAAAAACAGAACAAATCCAATGTATTTCAACGTCGTCGTAAATAAAAGGTAGGTAAAGAGAAACTCGCGGGAGACCGATGTATATTTAATCGTAAGCTGGCAACGTAATAGCATACCCAAATATATGTAACTGTCACCAACTCACACGCGTGCGGAAATAAATATTGCACCGTGTAAGATTACATTTGTCCTTTTTTATATGAACGCCCTTTGCTATATTTAATATAAAAATCTTTAGTCATGTTTTAAAATCGGTCCTTTTATCTTCCCCACAAAGAAGAATAAATAGGTCCAAACAGTACTAGTGCCAAAGTACTATGCTACTTATGTAGATTGTACGAGTATAACTAAAGTCAAAAGTCAGTTTATGTAGGGACCTAAGCCATATTACTACGATATGGTTATCTTCTATTACCTACTTAAGTACTTTACCAATGTAACAAAAATATCTGATACGCTCTTCAGATTTTGTCATTGTGGTCTTGTTGGTAGGTATGTTTTTGGCACTAAATCCTCATCGATATTTCCATGTTGACCACACCTAGAAAGCTAGTTCCCGATTATCTGGGATTACGTTACATCACTACATAGTATAAAACAAAGTCGCTTTCTCTGTCCCTAAATCCCTATATTCCTATGTATGCTTAAATCTTTAAAACTACGCAACGGATTTTGATACGGTTTTTTTTAATAGATAGAGTGATTGAAGAGGAAGGTTTATATGTATAACAACATCCATTAAATAGTGCACCCGTGCGAAGCCGGGGCGGGTCGCTAGTCTATAATAATCTACTTTGGCGAACATTTGACGGGACGGGAGAAATCAATGAAAAAGGAACCACAAACAAGCATTAAAAACTGTACATATAAGTTTCGTAAATAAACCTACTTCTAAATAGCTTATCACACAAATTCTCCCATACGAGTATAGACACAAATAACGTCGAATAAATTACAAAACTACCAGATATAGTACTTATAATCGAAGTACATATATAATTAATTATAACTTTTAGCACAACAAGAGCTAATTAGGGTTGTACACTGTTTTATAGACAACATTTTCAAAGAATTTCGTTTCGCAGAAAATGTTTCTCATATTATCATTTCACAGAATAATCATTACGCCGAACACTTACTTTGTAGAAACTCGAATCAATGATTTTTGATATCAATATTTTTTAATATTTCGATATTCATATCATAGAATTACAAATGAAATATAATCTTTTCTGATATTATTAAATTTACGTAAAAATTATTACCAAGACAATAGTTGTATAGAATTTAGTTTCTCATAAAATAAATCTCATATTATCAGTTCATAGAATAATCAATTCGTAAAATAATTACTTTGTAGAAAATTTTATAGTAGATTTTTATTACAAAGAAAATTTAATGTTTCGATATTCATTACGATATAATTACAAATAATATATTCTTTGACCTTACGTTATTTAGTTAATATAAAACTTATTACGCAGAAAAACATGTTATTGAGTTGCAGTTTCTAAACAATCCAATTCATGCCTTTGACAAAATGCATACCCTCCTATAAATTTACAACACTGCGTTCACAACAACAATGCGGGTAAAAAAATCTTCTTCTTCTCTTCTAAAATCTTTCTTAATCTTCTAACCTATCCGCGTTAGAGTTGATTTTTCCCTCGCAGGTTTTCTGGGCTTTTATAAAAAAAATAACCTCGAAGATTAATACGGGAGCTTCGCTTCAGCTCCCGTCTTAATCTTCTAACCTATCCGCGTTAGAGTCGATTTTGCCCTAACAGGTCTTTCTGGGCTTTTATTGATAAAATAACCTGTATTATATATAGATATTATGATAGATATTATATTTTTATATGTACACATAGTCATTATGTGTTGAATTGTTGATGTATTTGAAATACCATGAAAAAAAAACACCGAGCAAACAATGTTCGTTAAAACATAATTCTACTGTTTGATAAGTTTCTTAAATAAAGAAATAAAAAAATGAAATTCATTGAGTTGTGTTTCAGCAAAATATGTTTCTTTGAAGTGAATAAGCGGTGATACAATCATATTCAAAATAAAAATACACAAATCAAATATTATTTAATATAAGTTTCTGTAAAACGAAACAATGGGACACCGCTAATTAGACTTACTGCCTTTTAAGTCAGAGGTAATCCTGAGTGAGACACACCAAAATGTCACAAAGTATTCCATCACGCTACCTATTTTTAATTTACATAAACGAACTACTAAAAATAATAAATTCTGATAATATTAAATGCTTCCTTTATCCAGATGATGTCTCCATATAGTCTTTTCAAGTCAAAATAAAACGATGTTTTATTATACAAATACAAACATTTATTCTGCATTTAGGCCACAAGGGCACTTTTACATGTCAAAATATTAATTTACAATTTAAGAAAGTCTGACTATAATAAGTAATACATTTTTCATGTCAAAATATTAATTTACAGTTCAAGAAGGAATAATAATTTCGAGTTTAACAATTATAACAAAATTAATGTCATACAGTGAAGATAAACTTGCAAAGTTATCTATTACAAATATTAAGTTAGGGATGTATATGGTCTCAAGATTAAACAAGGAGTATAATGAAATTAATATATTATCCCAGAGATGTACATGGTCTTACTTATGAATACTATCCTTAATATACAGACCCCATCACAGACCCCCGCTTCATATTGACTACACATATTCATGACATACATTTAAATTAATAAGCAACTGTAATCTCCTTGGCATACAAATTGATGAAAACATAAATTGGAAATCGCATATAGATAAAATTTGTATGAAATTATCCCGGTTCACCTATGCATTGCGAAATATAAGTAAAAGTACAGATGTAAAAACTGCAGTATTATGCGTTCACCCAGACGTGGTTACAATATGGGATAATTTTGTGGGGCAACAGTACGGACATAACCAATTTGTTCATAATACAAAAAAACGGTGCGTACGAATTCTCACAAATATTAAAAATCTCGAATCTTGCAATAATTAAACTGCTTTAAATAATTAAACATTTTCACACCTGCTATTGAGAAAAGAGTTATTGTTGCCCTTGAATGAGGGATCAAAGGTGTATTTTTCTTCCCTCATTTGAGGGCAACAATGACTCTTTTCCTGATGGAAGGTGTGAAAAGCAGTATGTGACACTCTGTAGTAAAATCATTTGTAAGATATTTCATGTTTTTAGCAGCGAGCCTCATAGAGGGTGTGAAAAGCAGTATGTGTCACACGGTAGCAAAATTATTTCCGTCTTGGGCGTAAACACTTGAATCCCTCGCTACGCTCAAGATTCTACTTTAGAATCCCTCGCTACGCTCAGGATTATATTGTAGAATCTTTCGCTTCACTCAGGATTCAATATACCGCCCTCGCCGTAAATATATCATTTTGCTCCCTTGAGACACAATCTACTATTTCACACCTGCTATTCAGAAAAGAGCTATTGTTGCCTTCGAATGAGGGATCAAAGTTGTACTTTTCTTCCCTCATTTGAGGGCAACAATGACTCTTTTCCCTTAGAGAAGGTGTGAAAAGCAGTATGTGACACTGTAGTAAAATCATTTGTAAGATATTTCATGTTTTTAGCAGCGGGCCTCATAGACGGTGTGAAAAGCAGTATGTGTCACACGGTAGCAAAATTATTTCCGTCTTGGGCATAAACACTTGAATCCCTCGCTACGCTCAAGATTCTACTTTAGAATCCCTCGCTACGCTCAGGATTCTATTGTAGAATCTTTTGCTTTACTCAGAATTCAATATACCGCCCTCGCCGTAAATATATCATTTTGCTCCCTTGAGACACAATCTACTATTTAACACTACGCTCGCTGTATATTTTAGAAGTCTGTAAATTTGTTCGGAAACATCAACATTTATATGCAAAAAACAAAAGTAAGGCATGAAAATAAAATAGCTCTCCCAACTAGTAACTTACAAATGAGTAATAAAAGCCCCCATATGACAACCATACGTATTTACAATAGCTTCCCTAAAGAAATTGCTAACGAATTCAAATATAATATTTTTGTTAAAAAGTTAAAAACATATCTAATAGCTGTTTTTATTCCCTCTGTTAAGAAATATTAATGGCGTATTTCAGCATTTTTCTAAATCGCTCCCCTAAAGGGGTGAAAAGGGGTTCCAAGTTTGTAAGGGAGCAATTTTTTTATTAACTGAGAGATTTTAACTGAAGAAACTGGAGAAACTGGTTTCAACGTTTTTTGAAATTGCTCCCCTAAAAGGGTGAAAAGGGGGTTCCAAGTTCACGCGGGGAGCAAATCTTTACTTTTCTTAAAAATCGATATGGGTGTCATGACTGTGATTCCTCGGGGTGCCGATTACGAAAATAACATGCATTTTCAAATCCAACATGGCGAACATTTATTTTTCATAAAAATCGATACGGGTGTCATCGTCGAGGTTCCTCGCGGTGCCGATTACGAAAATAACATCCATTTTCAAATACAAGATGGTAAACTTTTTTTACGAAAAAATGATATCCATCCACACATACCTACATAGGTAGGTACATACATACGGGTCAAACTGAGAACTTCCATTTTTGTAGACGGTTAAAAATTACGCTTAGTACGCGAGCGAAGCCGCGGGAAAATGCTAGTGGTCATATATTTCTGATCGGGCTTTATATATACCTACAGTCAAACTCACAAGGCAAGGGGCTTAACATCACCTTTGTACCTTCTCGCTTTAACGTCATCTTTAAACTGTCATACTAACATTTCCAACGGGTGAGAATGACAAAGTACCGAAGTGTTCAGCTACTTATGAGTATGACTGTACTTACTTGAGGCTATTTTGATTGGTATCCCCGAGAAAATGAAGCGGAAGATTATGAATACTTATATGTACGAGTATACTGCCGGCTCTTCGCATGAGTCAGTCATGTTCTGCCCTTATGCCGTATGCGACACCTAAACAATAAAATAAACTGCTGAATAGATAATGAGTGTCGTTTTACCCCAATAATAGGTAAATAAAGGCAGGTAAAGAAGGTAGATAACGTATCGCTCTCAGTTATCATACTTGAAAAGTAAAAAAGGTGTAGGATATTACTTTCAAACTGTAATTTAACCTTTGCATCCTTAATGTGTACAAATATTCAGGGCATTCCACTTGAATGAATGTTGTTATATTTCTAGGAAGTCATTTGGTCTGATAATATAATCTTAACTTAGTTTAAAACTTACAGTATAAGTATTATAGTGCTTTAAATGAGTCTTATTAGAAGTTAGCTGAGTAGTGTATACGGAACTGCTGGAAGGTCCCATATGTAGGTATAAAACTTATATTATTAAAAAAACCGCCCAAGTGCGTCTCGCATCATGCACAAGAAGGGTGCCGTACCACACGTAGTCCACATTTAAAACCACTGTCCAATACATTCAATATAAAAACGTCGTATCTTCATAGGGAACTCGATCAGTGCACTTACGATCTTGTAACACGGACCACGTACGACTGTTTGGGTAATAGAGTTTTTCAGCGAAAACTCAAAAACCGTAAAACCTATTTTGTTCAAACCAAGCATAGTTGAAAGAATTTATTAATACACACCACATCCATTTTATTCAGTATTTCATAGTTTGGAAATTTCAGGAGGAGGGGGGGCACACTTTTTATGACTTTGACAGCTAATATCTCACCAACGGTTGACTTTTCGTTTTAACATATCTCCATATCATTTTTAAAGGCCTATCCATGGATGACTAGGTGCGTTGATTTTTTTTTTTCAACTGGTGGTTACATGTATGGAGTGCCTCCCTTAATTTGAGATTATTTGTAATTTTACATCACTATTATTTAGCGCTTCATAGAATACACCTTTTCCTACCAAATTTCATAATTGTAAAAGTCTCAAAGTACATCTGTAACATAGTGTACGGACGAACAGACATGACGAAACGGTAAGGGTTCCGTTTTCGCCAATTTGGCTACGGAACCCTAAAAAAGGAGAAACCGGTGTACCAACTGTTCTAATTTCCAATCCTAAATTGATTTGCCAGAAATGAATGTGCTGTTGTTTATAAAGGAGTCCCGTTGATTGGAGTCGAATCGGCTGATTATCGAAGCTTTCCTCCAAGCCGCCTCTCCGTAAAGGGCCCCTCGAGTTTAGCCCTCATAATCGGATATAATGAGCAAAGTTTTAGGTAAACCTCTTTTAATAATAACCTCCTCCGTGAGTGCGTGGCCACTAAATAAATCCTTAGTATATTACCCACCTAGGAAATCATCTTAATCCCTACTTGTGGGATAGGATATGAAGACCTACTTTTGATTAGGTTTAAACAAATATTCACTTAAATATGCATCTTCTTTCCATTAGATCCTCCCGAAATTTTCTTCTTACTGTTCCATCTTCCTCATCAAAATTTTATAATTCTTCCTTCAGTTTCCGAGCTATTCTGCTTTGGAATTCTTTATCTCCTGATTTGAGGCGTGCTGAATCTCTTGCAGTCTTCAAAAACAGCTTAAAGATCATTATTTGTCTTTCTTATGACACATTAAAGACTTAGATCCTTTAGACCATGTGGCTGACTAGACATGTGTATTTGTTTATGTATATATATTTGTATATTGTATTTATTTATGTATATTTTTCTTAATTAAGTGTTATTGTTGTAATTATTAAAGGTTTCATATGTATTAACTCTGCACCACTTACTATGAATCGTTATGATTAGATTTTTATTTCCGCTCCATTATATTTTGTGCAATAAAGAGTATTTGTACTGTATTGTATTACATTGTATGCATGTTTTATTAAATCAATCTGAAAACGCGGACACTAAAAAGTTTTTAGTTAGGGTTTAACTAGATATTTTTTTGATTCAGGAATCCTTTTGCGTGTTTTTAAAAGTTAGGTACCAGAAATCATCGCGACGGAGGGTAACAGAAATTATCGGATTAAGTATGCTGTGCTGAGTAAATAAATGTACAAGCAGGACTTTTTTGCTATTTACACAAATAGAGACGGTCAATTAGATAAATTATTCCACAAATTAAACTATGTAATTCGCGTTCGTTCACAATAACGGCCTACGACTCCCGGCCTATAGGCCGCACCGCAATAGGCCAGCATTACTTATTAATTTCTAATTTCCCACCTTTACAATTTGTTGGTGTAGTAATCCTCTAGAGAATTTCGTAAGTGAAAGATCTGAAGAACATGTAACAGCCCACCCTACCTACCTACACATCATTTTAGCAAGGTAAGAGAAAAAGGGCGAGTCTTTCGAGTTTAATGATACTATATACATATAGTGATACTATACTATACTATATATATACTATCATCTTTTGTTTCTGCAACTAACACTGACCCGTGTAGAGTTTTAACCATATTAGATTTTTTTCTGCATTCTTTACGTTACGTCAGATAATCCGATTGTAATTTTAATGAGACGTGAACGTAAAGCTTCGGTTTAAAGACTTTTATTCCCGTAAGAACACAATAGTTCACTTATATGAGATAACAAAATAGTAATATAATGTAACATAACCCAACACATCTGAACAAATATTATAGTAAATATACATTTTTAACCTAATTTCAAACATAACCAGAGCTCGGAATAGGTAGTGCCTATTTACCTATACTTCGCGGGAGGACGTAACTAAGAGTGGTTACAAGCACCAAAAATAATTATTTCTTTTTAATGAATGCGAGATTTCCCGGGATTTACTGTATTATTCTAGAGGCTTAATACATTTGGCTTTACTTATAAATCTTGTTATATTGCATATTATTTGTTTAATTACCTTGAAATAACAATCAGTCATTAAAAATATAATATGGATCAAATTGAATCAAAAGGATTCCGAAATTTGATAGTTTTTAGTTGACTTAGACAGAATTATACTCCTTTATTCCATGAGAGGGGACCTGTGTCCAGCATTAGGGCGTATATATATTAGTGATGAGACAGAACTATGATATGGCATAGAAGATATCGTACAGATGTATTCTAATTTATTTCTAATATGATGGTATACATCTACTTATATATTAAATAAAACTATTTTTCAACCGATTACATCGCGTATAATGAATTTAAAATACATTCCGTGACCACGAGTGCTGTAAAGGACTCGAAACGTCGGAATGAATGTCGGAATTTTCTATACGATATCATAGTTCTATCTCATCACCAATCTATATACGCCCTAATGCTGGACACAGGTCCCCTCTTATAGAAGAAAGGAGTATAATTCTGTCTAAGTCAACTAAAAGTATAAAATTTCGGAATCCTTTTGATTCAATTTGATCCATATTATATTTTTAATGACTGATTGTTATTCAAAGGTAATTAAACAAATAATATGCAATATAACAAGATTTATAAGTAAAGAGAAATGTACTAAGCCTCTAGAATAATACAGTAAATCCCGGGAAACCCCACATTCAATAAAAAGAAGTAATTATTTTTGGTGTTTGTAACCACTCTTAGTTACGTCCTCCCGCGAAGTTTAGGCAAATAGGCACTACCTTTTCCGAGCTCTGAACATAACTATCGTCTGATTCACATTCCTTGATATCTTGAGGTAGATTGTTGAACATCTGTGCACCTTCCGACAGTATGGCTTTTTCCATACCCAGTTCTATGCCTAAATAATTTAATTTTATTGGCGTCTCTCAAGTTGTGTTTAAATTTTCTTTTAATAAATGCTAATTCTGAATGTATTTTCTATGATAGTATTTTATTTACAAGTATGCAAGTTGAATATGTGTAAAGTTGTATGAAATTAAATAGTTTTGTTTTTTGGTATAGCAGTACTAGCAGTAGTAGTAGTAGTAGTAGTGGTCAATGAGGGTAAGACCGGTATACTTTTTTCAGAGTTAACTTTGGTGTGATCTAACTACCTTATTTATTCAAATTAGGTTAACGACTGTGATGGCACATAGTAAATAATTTTGTACTTTACCATTAACTAAAGTGTCACAGCCTTTTAATCCGAATAAAGCGAAAAAACAGGGTTTTTTTAAAACTTGACGTGTAGACTGTCTTCCCGCACAAGTTCGAAAGAATTATTCACGACATTGAAATTTGTATTTTAAACGCACCTAAATTCGGGGTTTAAATTCGGAGTAAATTATATTTTTATAAATTTAAGGCAAGATCGGCATATATCACAAAGGTGGGGTTGAGAACCTTTTTAGGAAGATAAGTATATATTTATTATTAAGGGGTAGGGGGATACCCCGGGTTTTTATATATGAAAATCGATTCTTAAGGAGTAAACTCCAATAAACTCCAAAAAATCGATGAAAGACTTCATTTAAAGAAAATCACCGATGTAAAAAAAATATATTATCTTGTTGAAATTGACCCGTAAATACGTCTTTTGGCTAGGTGTAAAATGCTGATCAGACACCGTATTTACGCGTAGTGGAATTATGTTCGGAAAGCCTCGCCTTATTGCGAAGTAAGTACTTGACCGGGTCCACGGACTCAAAATATACTTTCATAAGTCGTGATTTATCGGGATTTAATTTGCCTAATCTTACGATTTTAGTAGGATTCGAACAGTCGTTAAAAATCCATTTTAGTGTTTTCGTAACCTCGTTTATGTCATGTTGCTGTCTAATTCCATAGTCTTTGTTATTAATTTCTATGATATACCCACGAACAAAATATTCTTTTCACTTCTTATGCTCGAAAAGTGTGACATATTAGACTTGTCAAGCGGGGCTAAAGTAGTACATTTAACCCCTAGGGAAAATATGAATACATATTTATGATTCACAAAACATTCAATTTAGACCAATCATAATACTTCACTTATTAAATCCACCAATCACAAAACACTAATTTAACTCTTTAAAAAATATTTGGTATTGGGTATTAACAAACCAGAATACAGCTTTACTAAAATCGACCAATCAGAAAACAGAATTCATTTCTCTAAAGAGTCTAAAGATTATATTGTAGTAGTCCCTATTTCACAATAATTAAAAAAGTGATTAGTTCGTTCGAGCAACGCTTTGAAGCGCTTAATGGAAGGTGAGTTAGCTTTTTTGCGCGTGAATGTTACGCGCGAACCGCGGTGTCTATTTTGTGTGTCAAAGCATGAAAGCAGTTTAGAAAAAAAAACATGCTGCCAAATTACATATAAGTTCGCCGTGGAATTAATTGTTAATTTTGGATGGCTAACCTTTGTTTATTTATTTTCTCGCAATCGAAGTGAAAAGTAGAGTGTATAACTCTGGTCTAAAAGCCATATTACCTCTCGAACTATTTTCCCTCACTTCGTTCGGGAAAATAACTACCTCGTGGTAATATGGCTCATTTTAGACCCTTGTCATACAATCTACTATTGTGCGTTCGAAGCGATCTTGGAACTCTAGGAGCAGGTTTTCCCTACAAGCGAGTAGCGGATTTTATGTAGGTTGCATATATTCTGGTGGTCATATATTGGTTTATCTGAGTCGTGTTTATTTTGAGTGAAATAAATTATTTTCAATGTTTTCAATTTTTGTTTCAAGTTCGATATTTTTGGTTTTCATATTAGTTAATTCCTGGGTGATATGATAGTAGTTTTGAGTTAGCAGGTCTGTACGTCATCTTAAAGTTTTTATTTTGTTTTTGATCTCATTTAAATCTTGCCTCACATGAGCTAAATTTTCAATTTGTGTCTCAGCGAATGTCTTGAAAAACGACATTATTTCACTTATTTATTTATTTATTATCTAGGATCACCAACAGTGGCAACAACAGTCATTAGCACTATACACAGAAAAGTACATGGTTTACATTTAATTGCGCCACCAATTACAGGTGAACACAGCATGCATTACAGGAAGCATCGATTTTAGAAAAACTTGAGAAAACATCTACATAATGATAATTAGTTAATAGCTCGTAATATGCCTAAAAATAAACTAGGAACACTTCGAAATAAGGTAAGTTCTGATGCCAGACTTCTTTTTCTTTGACGTGCAAATTTCGTGCCGATTTTGGGAGGATGAGTCGGAATCTGACCCGTTCCCGCTACCACTTGTGCGTTGGGCCGCTTTGGGCGAGTGCTGCACGTTCGAGTACATATCTAGTTACTAGGCAGTCCGGCGGCGCACTGTGGACCGGAAATCGGCTCCCATTGACATAGAAACATAGAACGGGTTTAGCTTAGCTTTGGCATGCCAATTTAAGAATTTCAGACGATTTGTCATAAAAAAGGCCGAGTTATGATTTTTTTACGAAAACAATGTATGGAGCTTCAACTCAAATTTTTGCTTCAGCAAAAATTTGAAATTTATCAAAAGCCGCAAAATAAACAGTAATATCCTCGCAGATGGTTATACTGTGATTTTTTTGTGATGTATCTGCGAAAGGTGCGATTTAAAAAAAAAACGATTTTGGTTTGTATGGAAAAGAGATGAAAACAAAAGTTGATATTTGTAGGTTTTTCTAATGGAAACGGGTTCCCCTCATTTTAAATATATTATTTTGTGAGTTTTAGATAATTCTACGTAAAGAATATCGAGTTATATTTTTTTTACAAAATAATGTATGGAGCAGGAGCAAAAATTCAAGATTTCTCAAAAACCGCAAAATTAACAGTAATATCCTCACAGGTGGTTATACTGTGAATTATTTGTGATTTTTTAGCATACTACATATTTCTGCTAGGGGTGCGGTTTTTTTTTTTTAAATCTGTTACTGTTAGTGTTATTATGAAAATGGGTTTCACTCATTATTAGTATTACTACTTACTTATTACTGGCAACCGTACTGTCTTCTCGAAGATCTCACAGTTCGAAATAATTGCCATACGATAAATAAATAGTATATTATTTTGTGAGTTTTAGATGATTCTGCACAACGAACTTCTATTGTTTTGAAAATAATGAAAAAAAAAGCTGCGCATAACCCATTATCATCAAAAAAACCTACAAATAGTAACTATGGTTGGTAAAGGTCACAGGTCCATGTTTGCGTTAGTTGTAATTAGTATTTAGTAATGTGAACCATAAGGTGCACTTTAGGTTAACTATTTTTTTTCGTAAATTATTTATTTAAACCAAGTATGCGTCTTAACTTATGTTAACTACGTACGCGTAAGCGCGTCGTTAACGACGGTCGGACGAAATTCGCGCTTAGCGGTAGGTATCGGAAGTTCGGGTAACATTTAGGCACTCGTGATTATATATTATTAAGTAGCTTAACATATTTTATTAGACTTATTCAAGACTTTATCAAGGTTGAGCTGTCATTGGAACCGCCAGCGGATAACCTTGGCGTTTCCAGTTTTCCACCCCAGCATAACCATACGTTTAACGCAACACTTAGAAACGAAGATAGTACGTAAACTATTAACTATATTTAAAACATTCATTAAGTGTAAATGGAGGCCAAAAAGGTTAATTTCTACTTATTTGTCCAAATTTGTGTCTTATCCATATCATATCATATCCATCCTAAAATGAACTACTTAATATACCATAATATGTGATATCGTTGACTGGAATCCCAATTAACCTGCCCGCCTATATAAATCGGGTAGCGTGACAGTAATCGCTAAGACTATTACTACAGCTAACATAATTGGCATGCCGGTTACCTAATGCATGGTAGCAAGTACAAGCACAGCTCCAAACTACTTGAAACTTTACAAATTTTATAAAACTCTGAATGATCAGTTAGTAAGAACAATTTTCTTGTGCTGTTTACCCTAGTTAACGATTAAATATTGATTAAAGCTTTTATGCTCATGAAACGCGTCGGTTTGCTATCTTTACAACCCACTTTGGAATTGATAGGACACTAATAATGGGTGCGCTATTAGGACGAGGTTACCCGATCTATTATTCCATTAAAAAGATATTGTAATTGCAGCAAGAAAGTTAAAAAGTACGATTTTCAACACATTTGTTTACTTCGCTTTTTGGCTAATAACCCAGAATAATAAACACGCGTGTTTTATAATGAGTGTTTTCTGCAGGCGAATCATGTAACTTTATGTACTAACGGTAGATAGATTTTACTGTCAATTTTGAATTATAAATGTTTGTATGAGCTGACAATTAGAATTTGACATTAAAATCTACCTAACGGTAGTACAAAAGTTACGTGATTACCCCGCAGGTCATAGTTGTAGTTCGCAGCAAGGTGTTATTATCTACTCATCGTTCGTTATCCGGTTCGACAGATTTTATTTTTTACAATTTCTCACATGGGATTAGTACTTTTTGATTACATGTGTAAGGTGCTGGCTGCTTGATGATGAATAAGGAGCGTTCGAATATTAAGTAAGTTGTAAATAAAACTAGAATATTTTTTCAAGAACATTATTTCACATTTACGTTAGACCCAGCCAAGGGTCTACACAAATGTACTTTGTACTAGGTATAGAATTTATGAGGTTGTGTTGGTTGGTTCGTTGCTAGGTGCTGGGCTGTTTGTGTTGCCAAGCTGCACACTAGTAATAGATTTCAGGTTTATAGCTGTTTTCTCAAACCTAAGTGGGTGTAATATGAAACTTACTTAAGGTAACGTGTCCCCTCAGGGCACTTTGTTAGGTATATTAGTTATGGCCTCTCTAGGTGATGCTTAATTGTTATTGTAGTTAAAATTACTTATGTTGAAACCGTTAAATTAACCTGCCTAACAGATTTATTTTAATTACACTTGTTTAACCCTGGAAAAAAGTTTTTTAAATTAACAAAATGAGGTCAAATGGTCCTTTTCCCTTTGGCATTAACTTTTTTAGTGATAGCGTTTTATCGCTTGTTTTGTAACATCTGACGCATATGAACGGACTTCGAAATGCATTTGAAAGATACTCAGGAACCAGAATCGTACATAAATATCACAAGTTATTTACCATTAAATCTCCACAAACGGCGGGGTAAGATCAAAATTTGATATGGGCAAGGAACATTTAGCGAGGCCTTCTGATGATCACGCAAGAAGCAATGTTATAATAGTACATTATGATACAATACTAAGCGAAGTACATAGATCATAGTTAGTAGTAAAATGTGCTAATTTTACCTACAGTGCGCATTGAACTGCGGTCCGTAATATTTCGTCACAAGTTATTCACTGTTTTTGACTACTTTTACGACTGTTTAATATGTACGTAAATGTGGGCATTTAACTGATTTTAATAATAGATTCCTCTGGAGTTAGTTATTTATTCACTCTTTTTTATTCTTATCTATGTGATAATGTACTATCCGGTATCCGGCAGCAAAATTGTGGCCGGATACCGAATAGTGGCTGGATATCCGTTGCATCTCTAAATTCAATATCACCCTAAAAAACGGGATGTCAATGTTCGATGCCTGAATCTTCTATGTAATGGAAACACATTAACATACGTAAGTTACTCAAACTGTATGTGATATGTACCATGTACCTATGTTGTGTTGATATGTACCAGTTTGGGAGCGAATTAGATACCTACGGCTTATCTCGTTTGCAGCATTAACTCATGGCTTATTGCGGAGGCCTGACTGCCGTCTTAGTTTGCAACTTGCAACTTCGCGTGTTTCCTCAAGTGCTTGGGTCTATCTTTGCATGCATCCACTTCCGAAGATGTCTTAGGTACTCATCAACTAACTAACCTACTATTGGAGTTTATTGCCAAAAACATTGAATAAACAGCCAAATAAAACCGACTCCAAAAAAACACTATAAAAACTAAGCTCAAACACGGCTAAGGCACACTGTTTTTTTTTTTTTAATTAACCATTATTGCACAAAAAAAAATATTTTACAAAAGGCGGACTTAATGTCATGAGGCATTCTCTACTAGTCTACCAGTTTTATTATGCAGTTCCGTTGCCTACCTTCCGGCTCTAATTACCAGATTTTGATGTTAACAATATATCAGGACTATTTAAATTGGCTTCGTCATAGTCTACTCAGTATCTTGATCGAAATATCTTATCACCACCCTTGAAACACTAGGAGTTTTGGATGACCATCCGTCGTCTTCTTCATCAGTTCCTGTTCACCTAATGCTATTTTCTGAATGCCAATGCTCTATTTGTTACTGAAAATAGGTACTAAAATCGGTATACATTTTCCTTGAATATTTGAGGAGTTCCCTCAATTCCTCATGGATCCCATCATCAGAACAGAAGGATGGAATCAGAACTGGATAATTACTGCAAAGTAACTATATGATGTTCTTTTGATTCTGTGTGTAGCTGATTCATTTGTGTGAGGTGTGCAATAAAGAGTATTTGTATTGTATTGTATATTATACATAATTAGTACCTACATTGCAATGTTTCAAATAGATATTACCGCTATGGAAGTGGGTGAAAATTATACATACATACAACCATACTACAGACTAGTGGCTCTGTGAGCTGTAGACCTCGAGCGTTTTGGTTTAGAAAATTATCAAAAACTGACTCGGCAAAAATTCGAATCTATACAATTATTGAACCTGCTCACAAAATTTCAATACAATCGGTTGAGAAATACAACCTGTAGAGGAGAACAACCCAAATTCTCCCGCAGAAAGTACATAATCATTGAACAATTTTTTTTTTTAAATTTCCAAAAACTGACTCGACGAAAAATTAACCGTATAATTACCGAACCTACTCACAAAATTTTACGATCGGTTGAGAAATGCGACCTGTCGAGAAGAATAACCGAAAACCTGGAAATTTGGAAAACCGCGGATATTGGACATCTGGACATACGAAAGCATTTTTGTCGAAACTGAAGCAGAGAAAGCTGAACCTTCGTTTCACTCAGTCGTTAAAGTAAAACACGGGTTTTTATCGCGTTTTTGCTGTATATGAACACTAGCTTTTTCCCGCGGCTTCCCCCGCATGTAATACTCGGCAAGCATCTAGGAGTACCACATAAATTGCGCCGAAAGATAGGTAAGTCTAGTAAGAACTTAAGTAATATCGATACGAACAGCACTGACCATACTGTGACAACATAATATATATGCATCTGACCTGTCAAACAACTTCGCCTAATGGTGGACTCTGGGTGGATTTTAAATAAGTACGTCAGCAGACTAATCTGTCTAAAAGTTGTCGTCTGAATTGATTATCAATATTTATGAATAGAGAGAACTAAAATATTACAATATGCTTACCTACCATTTCACTGATAAGATGTTTTCATAATATTACTATTAAAAATGGGACCTTTACTATTAAAAACATAACTATGTATGAATAGTTATGTCATTGGAGAAAGTTGGCATGTTAGTAAATCATAACGTTCTACTTTCTTAATGCATGTAATGCAATCCGATTAATTACTACACGTTTCCCCGATTACTGGCGTGATATCTAAACATTACCATATGTAATTTAGCTGCAATCGGAACCTTTAAAAGTTTGCAGCTACCATAGTCAATGAATGCAAACGGCTTCGATAAGGGTCGGTCGTCCGCCGACCTACTGCCATTTTGACCACATCCTATTTACCTACCATGGAATAAAACGCTATCAGTATTTACTGCTCAGACTTTTTGTGAAACTAAATTTATATCTTCCGTAGTGTGCGAGCCATTCTTTCCCGTGTTTTAGTCTTAAATTAGCGGCGTAAAAAGAAAACCGCGCGGCGCGGCGTACCTATCTACGATCTAGGAAATAGTAGGTACAGTGTGTAACTACCTAGGTAGTTTTTGCAGAAATAATATTTTTTTAGCTGTAAAGCCGATTTTTCAATCCCCAGGTAAAAGCATCTCTCAGATAAATGTTAGTTATTTCCTTTTCTTTCATATCACATTAGAAAGTGTCAGATTTAAGTGATGGATAATTTTATCTGGCGACTGAAAATCGACACTTAGCGTTTTATATTTAACTAGCTTTTTCCCGCCGCTTCACCGGCGTACTAAGCGTAATTTTAACAGTCTGTAAAAAGGAGGTTCGCAGTTTGAACCGTATGTTTGTATGTACCTACGTGTAAGATTTTCGTAATCGGCTCCCCGAGGAACCTCAAAGATGACACCCATACCTATTTATTTATTTCCTTTATTTGTTGCAACCATGGTATTTACAAGGTGTTCTTATAAGCTAGGCAGTACAGACAGACATGGACCCTAGTAGGGTGTAGCAACATATTTACGAACTACAAACGAATCTAAATATTATATTATATGTATTTTTACAGTTTTATGCGAAATAATTGAACACAATTTCAAAATGAATTTTTAGAGATAAACACAATTTTAAAGGCTTTATTTATAATTGGAACTTATGTCCTTATAGTTTAAATGAGTATTATAACTCATTTAAACTATAAGGACATAGTTCAATGAGGTTTTTTTTTAAAACGTTTAAAAACTTTGCAGACGATAGTGCTTTAATTTCGCTTGGTAAGGCATTGTACACCTTTGCCGCAACATACAAATGGCATCTACGGAACATTGTTGAATTACCAGCTGCCAGCTGGGACCATGATGTCATTCACAAATATATGATTGAGTCTGTCGCTTTTAAAGTTCTGCGGTGGGAACTTGTCTGGTAGTCGCCAAATGAGTTTGCAGAGCTCCATAATAAGCATTGCTTGAAAGATTGCCTGCACGACTCACGACTACATTTTATTCCCTGTAAAATACGCACGCACTTTTTTTGTAATAAAAATAATCGCTGTATGTCCACACAACCACCCCAGATTGCTAAACCAAATAATACATGGGACTGAAAAAAAGCGTAGTATGATTGCATGGCTGCTTTTCTAGTGGAAATTTTTAGGAGACCAATCATACTAGATACCTAAGTATAGGCGTCACTTATCATGCTGCTGCTACTGATAAAGCCAGTCAGGGGAGCTTGCAGCACTACATTATGGTATAGTCCTACCCCTCCCCTGTATCGAGACAAACGAAACTTGGGAGACTTATCATACTAGAAACCGGAAATTTCATTTCTTTTGAAAAAAAGGTTTTTTGCACTGCAGCATAGCCGTTTCCTTATATTTGTAATATTAGTAGGTACTTAGTGTGTGATTTTAACAGCGTCGCAGTACCTAAGCTCGCTCGCTAGTGTTAGCTTTCATATATGTATTTCAATCTTTAAGGAAAAACAAGTGGACAACTTATTTTTGTCCTACCCCATCGAATGGGGTGATTGGGGTGTCGTTGTTTAGAACTCGTTGAGTAGATAAATACTGTATTTTTTTTGTTTTTAAAAATATTTGACAACAAATTAATTAGAAGCCAACGAATTATTATAGTAGTAGTACAACTTGGGATTTTCACGCTAATTGGCAAATGGTTCCCCGTCATACGGAGATGGGTTTCCATTCAGAGCCAAAGTAACATCCCGCACCCCGACGCATCGCAAGCTAATGAAATGACACTGACTGCTTTCTTCGAATGGCTGTGACTAAACTGACTACATGGATATCAGATAGGTACATGTATCCAAATTGATATCGATTGCACTTGTGTGTTTGTGTTAAGATATATTTATTACACATACAATAGGTATTTTTTTATATTAATTTATCCATATGGCTTCATGGCTACAAAAACAGAGTTTAGCAGCTAACAAAATATTATGATATGGTATATATGTGATAATCCACATCGAAAGGGACCTTATGGCGGCCGGCGCTTACGCCTTTATTGCCGCTGTTCTAATACAATAGTGAATAGCTGCAACGTAAGCGCCTGCCGCCATATGGTCCCTTTCGATGTGGATTATCACATATATCTTCGAGGTTCCTCGGGAAGCCGATTCCGAAAATGACATCCATTTATAGACGGTAAAAAATACGCTTAGTACAAAGCCGAGCGAAGCCGAGGGCAATAGCTAGTATATACATAAAGAAAATACAGCAGATTTTATTTCGTAAATAACCACCTGGCAGCCCAATACAGCAAGTAGGCAACCACCTTCGTGCAGCACCTAGAATTGGAGAAAGTACTGGGGCCCGATTTTTGAGTGTCGAACGCTCGACTCTCGATCCCTCAGTTGAAAAGTCGAGCGTTCAACACTCAAATATCGGCCCCCTGATGCAGGAAGTTTTCCGATGACTATTTACCTACTCCTTCCGTCCCGCCGCTCCGCCCGCACTCGGTTAGGTACCTACCGTTTGACGACGATCGAGATGGCACCAAATACAATTTTTAAAATCTATTAGGATAAACGCAGGTCTCGTTCCATACCTCGAAAGTAAAAATAGAACCCTTATAGGAGATCACGTGTCAGTCCTAATGTTACAATCGATTTGCTCCGCAATTACTGGACCGATTGCAATTTGGCACACATACTTTCAAGAATTTTCATATCCACAATATTAAATTTCAACATTCATGCCATTTTCGTACGTCCCAAAAAATCATAAAAACGACACACGTCATCTACCTGTCCCTGGCATCCCAGGGCTCATTACAAAAGAATGCTATTGTTTATTTTTTTCACCGGGAGACGACGGCTTAATATTTAGACATTTCAGCCCCATCGTACCCAAACAGGGGAGATGGATGGTATTTCACGTCGTACGTGTACAATAAGTTAACATATAGGATAAACATATAGGATACTTTTTATCCCGAAAATTATCCCTCCAAGCGATAAAATATAAAATAGGTAGTGGAAGTTCACGCGGACGGAGTCGCAGGCATAAGCTAGTTTAAATATATTTAGTATATTATATATATGTATTTTTATATATTATTTTGGACTATATTTTCAAGCTCATCATATTCCCAGCAAAAAGGTATGCCAATAAATTCGAGTACTCTACTAACGAGCTTTGGCAGCAATATTATTAAAATAAATTGTTGCTCAAAGGGGAGGCCAGAGTTTTATCAGACATCAAAAAAGTTGTTGTTGCTTAAAAATATCATAAACGTCATGATTTGGAAGTATTAAGTTAATATTCGAAAATTCGACGTGCTGAGATTACTAAAAACAGCGGAGCAATGAGCGCGCAAGTTTTTCACCGTCATTTTACGGAATGGGCGGGCGGAGCAGCGCTCATTGTAGCAATGGCAACTTGACGCTTGCTTCCGCTGTTCCGCCGTTCACTTTACTGATTCTTAGCTCTCAG
Source organism: Epiblema foenella (assembly GCA_963556455.1). Lineage (NCBI taxonomy): Eukaryota > Metazoa > Arthropoda > Insecta > Lepidoptera > Tortricidae > Epiblema > Epiblema foenella. The sequence goes on from OY747104.1 coordinate 11,034,549, forward strand.
CTTTAGAGCCCAAGCTACACGATAATGGTGTCACCAAAACGGGATAGGTAGATACAGATATAAGTAGATACAAGCTGATGGTGGATGGAGGAATACCTCTACATCCAGCGCCACGGCCAAATTATTATGATTGAACATGTATTCATTCATGCGTTACATTTCCATAAACTACCCTTGCTATTATTTATCAGGTTCAATGGAATATCTCTCTGCGTAAACGTTTTATTCAAACTTTGGAACGCCGTGAAATCATTGTAGGTAAGTATTGAAAATTGAGAGACTATTGCTATGCCAACCTCTACATCTTAATAAAAATAAGTAGTTTGTGTATTTTATGCGCTGTGTATTGCAAGATCTACAAATTATTTGATCGCCTTTTTGTTTTTGTTTTTCGGCTGAAATCGTTTGGACTATCTGCCGGCGCCGAGGCTTGAATAAGGTGACAACCGAAATTTGACTACTCCAAAAGCAACAAGGCAAATAAATATGCGAAAAAATGAAAATCCTATTCAAATATCTCAAAAAATTACGAAGCTACAACCGTTTTAATGTTGCTGGTTATAAAGAAAGCGCAACAGGTCAGTGACGTCACTGTCCTCGAGCGCCATAGTAAATGACGCTCATACCAATACAAAGGTGCGTTTTGCGGAAAAAACAGAATATGCACCATCTTTATCGTTTGAAGACTATAATTATGTACTCGTAATTATTTATTCTTCTGAGTTACTTTTTTCGCCATATGATTAAGAATTTCATCCTTTTTCTAGAAAATTCGAACTTACAGATTTTCTATTTGGTCTCAACATGCCTATTAGGTACGGAGATTCAAATTTGCTTGTCAGGTTAAAATTTCCCGACTAAACAATTTTATCAAAGACATCATTGACAGGACTAAATTATCAGTCACTGTAGCTCGGTTGCAAATACTGAAATACACAATTGTCCTTAATTAATTAAGTAATAAGATCCTTTGTAGCCAGTGAAGAAAAAGAAACATTAAACTCTTTATACAAAGAAGAATAACCGGAAGAGCCCGGAGTAAACAAAGCCAAACTAATTAACAAAATAAGTTACATTTTCTGTGCCTGTTCTTGCTGTTCTCAAGTCAGGATTCGAGATGTCAGTTATAAGGCAGACATATTTCGTTTGAACTCAGCTGTGTGGGCCGTGGCGTTATGTTATATTTAGTTCTCCAAATCCCTAAAGTAAAGACAACAAGGGAAATTTGTGAGTACCTAACAATGAGATGTTATTGTTGCGTCTACAACGGATCAGTTCTTGTAAATTAACTACGAAGTCGTAATGCAACGTATATTTACTTCAGTATTTTCATTAAAATGCAAATTTTATACAGAGGTTACTATAAACACTGAAATGTCATGTGTAACTGGAATCCGGGTTCCAACATTTTTAATACTTACTGGCCGCTATATTTTTTTTTCTTATGTACGCTAGCTAGTCTTTTGTTTTTGGCGGCTTTAAAATGTCATCTTGCTGCAAGAATGGAACTCACTCGTGAAAATATTCGTGCTATGATTTGTTACGATTTTCGGCGTGGTTTAACGCAACAAAAGAGATCAATTAACTTCAACTTTTGGTGATGAAGCTCCATTGAAAACAACTGTTCCCTGGTTTAGTGAGTTCAACCGTGCACGTAGTATGCTCACGGACGAACTTAAGGAAGGTCGCCCGAAATTGGTCGTTGTACCACAAAATATTGAAGCTGTGCTTAATAATGCATGACCGTAATGTCACGTATCGCGAGATAGCTGCGACTCTGGGCATTTGTATGACGAGTATTAATAAGATGTATATAAAATATTTTTATTGAAACAAACGAAAATAAAATCCTACAACAATTACATACTATTAAGATAAGGCTTAAGTTTATAAAATAAAAAATAATTAAAAACTAAACTAAATCTAAAAATGGCCCCTGCGGCATTGTGCCGAAGAAGCTGGCAGCATTTCCTCGCTGAATAGTAAGACTAATTTTCTGGGCGAGGTAGCTGCCAGCTCTTCGGTCACCGGTAGTATCTTTAAGCCTCTTCGCGATTTCTTTGAAGAGGCTCAAAGCTCCTGGGCCCCACGGACCAAGGGTCTCGACACCGAAAGGGACGAAATTATATTCGGTACCGAGACCATAATATTTCCCCACCTTTGCATGCTCGGCCACCTCCGCTGCGGCTGCCGCCCTCAAGGAGGACCGGTAGAGATGCGACGGGGCTAGTGTATCTACACACGTCGCATCCGACACAAGTACCCGTCCCATACTCCACGGGGTTAATGACATCCCGTCCGGTCTCTTGCCGTCGTTTCTTAATATTGGCTCTAAAACGGCCGGCACATTAGCCGACGCAAGAGACCGACGGAGGATGTCATTAAGGGCAGTATGCCTGGAGAATCGGCCAGCACTCTTCTGGCAGGAAAATCCGTGGTGTCCTAGCCGGTCTACTTCGCTTCCGCAGGGGCACCGATGGGGGCCGAGCCTGCGCTCCCCATCGGTGCCCGGTCTGCACCGGGACCCCGAGACGATGGCAAACTGCGAAGCGAACGGTGTTGGGGTCAAGGAAAGTACCGGTGGTCGGAGAAGGGTGTGCGTGGAGCCAGTATCCAGCCTCTTTTGTATTCGCCGCCAAAAGTCTGGCACGTTCTGCGGCACTGCATTGGATGAGTAGGTCAATTTACATATAATGTCGTCCCAACTCCTTTGTAAGTTTGGATGGTCCGGAAAGTTTTGACTGGGGCAAGCAATTAACCAGGCACTTTTTGCGTCCTCCAAACCCGAAGTCTCATAGTATGTTGGCAGGATATTCAGGTTGTATAAGACTTGAAGAGCTATAGACTGACGACAAAAAGGCCGGTAACGCAACACTAGAAATTTTGCGAATCCCCAAACCACCGTATCGGATGGGAAGGGATCCTTGGGTCCAGGACTGCTCGCTTAGCTGAATATTGAGGATGGATTCTAAATTAATTTTGTGATCTAATTGTGATAAAAGATTTTCATGTTTCCAAAGCGGGCAGCAGGGGAGCACATAAGTTAATTTAGGGACAAATAGGCAGAATTTAATTATAGACAGAGCATAATGCGGACTAATTTCTAAAAGACGATGAGAATGATTTTGGAATTTAAATATGGAATTTTGAATATACTCAGGAGCATATTCTTCAAAGATAGAGGACCCAAGGAGGTGAAGAGTATTCTTATTGAGTAATTTAATGTTTGGAGCAAGTTGGTTGAACTTGTGTATCAGGTTGTTGGTGTCGTTAGAAGAATTTGGAATGTATAGTTCGCACTTCTGGAAGTTTAATTCTAAGCCAATGGATTTAAACTTATCAATGATAAATGAGCGATCGGAAAGTACAGAATCTGCGTCACCTCCTAGGGTCCCATCATCGAGGTACCCTATGTATACACATTAAATTTGGATGCCAAATTTTGTATTATTGGATTTATAAGTAGCAAGACTGAAAATTGCTGGCCCCAGAGGATCGCCTTGCTGGCAGCCAACCTCGGATGACAACTTATTTGACCGGTACATCAATTATGTTGGATCCGCGTAACAATGGAGGAGATAATTATACAGTTCAGGAATGTTTGATTTCACTTGCTGCCTTTAATTTTGAAGACATCTCTGTTTACAAAATTAAAGGCATTCTTAACATCAATTTTGAGCAACACTTCGCAATCGCGGTTGTTAAAGTAGGTGCGGAGCGCGTGTACGGCGGCTTCGCAACCCCCTCTAACGCCAAAACCTAACTGGACTGGTTCAAAGAGATTTTATAATTTTTCTAAGACGTAACGAACTGCTATTTTTGAAGCTAGGCGGCGAAGAGTTGCGCCAACAGCAATTCGCCTTACCCTTCCGTCCTTTTTTGTGAGGGCGATGAGGTTGGCTCCGTATAAGATGGGTACAATATCCGAGTATACATGAAATTTACTATTTAGTTAAGCAGCCGACTAGTTTTTCACCAGCATCACCCACAGACGGTGACATGAGTTCTTTTAAATGTTGCGGAGAAAGATCATCTAGGCCTGCAGCTGAACCGGTTTTAAATGAAATAATGGCATTGAAGACGTCTGTGTTTTTGATCTGCAGGCATGATTCTATTGCTGTTGGAGGATCGAAAAAGTAAGGGGTCGGAGGAGCTGGGGGATGTTTAGCCTGTAGGGCCGCAAGGGTATCCGGGTAGGCGGGCCGCACCTTTCAGGTCACCATCGCTAATTTTATTTTCGATGCTTTTGATCGGGTCGCAAGACGGTATGCGCTGTCTGTCTGTAGACAATGGAATGGAATGTTGTGCGCAGTTATTTTTTATTTTCTGGGTAAGGGACAAATTTGTACCATCCTGTTTTGCATGTAAAACTAAATATGGAAAAAGTAGGAGATTCTGCCAATCTTCAGGAGAGTTAGTATCATAACATTTTTGTATGATGTGGGAAAGGTGGGTGGCTACAGTGATTCTAGCGCCACGGGGTCACGTTTAACGATCTGGATGTTATTTTTAAGATTACTAAGACGAAGATGGAAAGGCTGTTGTAAAGATGGTGTAGGTATTACTAAAATTTAAAGGCGATGCATCTTGACTTAGGCAGTTACGATGAGATTTTGCTTTGTGAATATTTAAGCCTCTACTAGTTTTAAACGATTTTGTGCACAAAATACAAGAATATGTTTCCGTGCTACCACCAGACTGGGTCGTGGTCTGCATTCGAGTAAACTAAAGATAACAACAAATAACAGTAAGTAATAAAAATACATAGAAAACACAAAAATAGGCACACCTTTGACACAGCTCTTAAAATATTGGTAGATTCCGCGAGTAACGACTAAAAACTTATAAGAAGAACTAGGACACGCAGAACCAAACACTTATGAATAAAAATATAAATAATTAAATACACTAAAAACACTTTTGCACCAAATAAAAACAAAGCTTGTACTTGTGACGGGAGGACTTCTTGACAACAGCGCAGCACCCGTGGTGCGCATGTGATTGTTTAAAGTTGTCTTGGCGATAATAAGGACCACACCAATAATAGGGCTCGAAACTGTTTTCGTCGGCACGTAGGTATTAGTACGGCGAAACGCGCGCGATTTTATAAAGAATAGCGCATCAGAGAGTCTATCGCACGCTGTCCACATTCATAGAACTTCAGGGTGGCTTCTAGATTGAGCTGTATATATTTAAGAATCCAAAATCTTCAAATTTATTAATTTAATTTGTTAAAAATCAAAACTTGCTTCCTTGTTGCTAGTAGGATACATAGATGATATTAAATGAGTATTTAGCTGTAAAAAAAATTTGTTCGCGTTGGATCCCACACAATTTAACTATGGATCAAAAAGAGGCTCGCGTCGAATGGTGCAAGAAAATGTTGAAAAAATATAACCGAGGTGACTCAAAAGCTGTTTATAATATCTACACAGGTGACGAATCCTGGATCTATGCTTATGATCCCGAAACTAAACAACAATCAACAGTGTGGGTGTTTTAAAATGAGCCGAACCCTACGAAAGTAGCTCGTGCAAAAAGTACCTTGAAGCAAATGATGGCCTGCTTTTTTGGCATTAATGGCCATGTGGCTACAGTGCCACTAGAGAATCGTAAAATGGTTAATTCGGAGTGGTACACGAAAGGCCGCAAGTCTGAAGAAATACGTAAAAAAGTGAAGATGCCGTCGACGCGTTCAAACAACATGTTTTGGAGATACCTCAGTCAGAATGGAAAGTGTTTTAATAATTGGTTTCAACGTATGCAAAAGCGCATCGATCATCACGGAGAATATTTTGAAAAACAATAAAACCATATTTAGTCATATATCTGATGATATATGTTTATTTTTTCTATTCCGGATATATAACCTACCTAAACGGCTCAATGTTCTGAAGGGACTCTGTAATATATGAATTCGGAACAATTATACCATGTAAAAATGTTTTCGTGCATTTTCATGGACTACAAAAAATGACAGCGTAAAAATTGTGTATTAGTACATTTTCTGTTACAAAATAAAATACTGCTATAAACTGCTCCATATATTCTACTTATTATACAAAACGTTTAGCGTTGCCCTATACAAACAGCAATGACAATTCTCGTACGTTTAATTTGTTGAAAGCTTTTTTGATTGATCATGGGAACTTTCTTCATAGAGCTTACTGTACTTGCTTTCGCCGTGTAAGAATTTATGGTGTCTGACTGCGTCTATCGGAATGAAGCCTTTCAAAGTGAAAGCTAGGTACTCCGGGATATCCGTAACATTTTACGTGGCAACCACTTATCCTTAAAATCTGTATTTTCAGCAATAATAATAATATCTTCCACAACAAATCCCTCATAATAATCTTCTACATTAGAAGAGTGTCAGATATTTCTGCGCGCCCTTGTTGTGGCAGATATTGTGAACCGTCCCTTACAACCGTGCACGCTGCCTATTACAGACAACAATGCGATGTTATGTCAGGGCGGCCGATCTCAATTAACTAAGTGTCAACGCTGGCCCTATAAACATAAATCAAGCATAAATCTGTGCTGTTTGGCAGTGAGTGAACTGTTCAATTTCGTGTAGCTGTGTATTAGGTACCACGGATGTTCCCTACTGGATAGGGGGTATACTTAGAGCCGTATTTGTGGTACCTAGAACGTAGTGGTTATATTCTCTTTGGTGGTACCCATAGCTCACGAATACTCACGCATTCGTCTTCCATTCAGGAAACCATATTTAGGGCTCGAAAGGGAAACTTGTTGCTATAAATAAAAGTTTTACAGTTATTCTGCGATGGTCGGATTAACAAAAAACTGGTCAAGTTCGAGTCTGACTCGCACACCGAAGGTTCCGCACACAGAGCGTGTACCCGTCCCGACACCTAATAATTCAGGAAAAGAAAAAAAAAAAAAATATATATATATATATATACATCATCATCATCATCGTAGCGTTATCCCGGTACAGTTGGATCTTGAAGGATGCCCGGGGTCCGCTACCTAATCCCAAGATTTGGCGTAGGTACTTTTTACGGAAGCGACTGCCATCTGACCTTCTAACCCGAGGGGAAACCAGAACTTATTGGAATTGGGCTTGTCATGTGAGTGGCCAACTTGACTGTTAGAAGTTCTCAAGCCTCCCGAATTCCCCTAAATTGGCTTTGGCATATATATTATTAATTTGAGCGCCTGAATAAGGTAGTAATTCTTTAGCACATGATCCGAGTTTACAAAACAAAAATACATGCAAAGGTGATTAAATTACAAACCTATATTTAGTAATTCGGCCTATGCCGTGAAGGGGGTTATTACTACAGCTAATTTGCAATGATTTTGCAAATGGAAGTTTTGAAAAAAATACTTGTAATTTCATGGTAAAAAAGCCTTTTTCTGATAGCCAATGAACTACTTAGGTACCGATTATTTAAACTAAAAAACATGTCAAGGATTACCAACATTTTAGTAATAATAGGGTTTAGTCATAACGTTACAAGTCGTTGTAGTGACTTTAAACAAATAACTCTAACAACTCCATACATTTTACTTGAACCCGGTTCTTATCAAATACGGTAGGCAGATATCAAAACGCAATCCATTTAATCTACATTAATTTTGTTACGGCTCGATGGGTCAGCAAGTTTTGGCTTATATTTATATCCCAAGCGCTTTAGAGGCTGTGGGTCAGTAAGTATTATTAACTCTAATCTATTGTTTTTCATGCGGTAATCTTATTAAGAAACTCGCCTTCGGCTCGTTTCATAAAACCACACTCGTGTTTTGATGTGAGAGTTTTATTATGCAGCAGTCGTCTAAAGTACTATAAGTTTATATGGGTTAATATTATTATCTAAAGGTAGGTAATTAACCGAACATTTTTGATAATGTCATATCCTGCAACGAATCAACAAGACCACAGAACATTTGTTCTGCGAGAGCTTGGATTTTGCAATGCGGCTAACATAATGCAAATCGTTCTCAAACACTCATAAGCATCTTTTCTATTATGTATAAATATTGATAAAATTTTAACTGTCACGGTTCATGAGATACAGCCTGGTGACAGACGGACAGACAGATGGACGGACGGACGGACGGACGGACAGCGAAGTCTTAGTAATAGGGTCCCGTTTCACCCTTTGGGTATGGAACCCTAAAAAGCTTGATCTCGAACCCGGGCCTCCGGGTCCGTTCAAGTAGGTAGGTAGTTCGTTACGCTTCGTAGCTCCTCTCCCCTTACGCTCACTGTAATTATAACTACAAATGTCAGCCTGTAACACTTTGTAAAGTACCTGCAGCAAGTAGCCCTCGCGTTATATCACGAACAACATAATATAGTAATACCTATATCACTATGTTATTTAGTAATAATATTGACATACATAGGATTGCATAGTCCTGAAGACACATAAATAGCTATTCTTTTGACGCTTAATGTGAGATTGCCAAAATGTCAGATTAACGGTACCTCAGATTAGCAGAATGCCAAATTAGAAAAAAATTACAGAATATTAACAGAATGTCAGCATAGCAGAATGTCATATTAGGCGATCATGTCAGCATTTTTCTAACGAGTATTTCGTTGATGAAGTGTTTATTGGTGGTCATTAAATGGTCAAATAACAATAACCTCTAGCTCTAAGCAGTGTAGTGCATCTTGCGAGTGTTAAACGTGAAGTTTGGCCTGATTAGGTACCTACTAGTACCTAATATTTAATTACACACTCTATAATGTACTCTCAGAAGGCTCCCGTCACTACATAACAGTTAATGTGCTAGCCCTTCTCGAATCATCCACTAGCCCCTAGTACATATGTCCTGACCTCGATCAGACTTTTTTTACTTATAACTCGTCGGTGGCTGAACAAGCGAACGGACCGCCCGATGGTAAGCGTCATTTTTGAAGAACATCCCATAGAGGAGTTCATTCCACAGCCGCAGCGTTTGTGAGAGGAAATTTCTCTGAAATCATACCGAACGCGACTGCCCACAAGTTCGCATCAGACCAGTAGTTGATAAGCGTTGTGTTGTGAATGTTAGCACAGCATCGGAGCTACCGAGCAGCGCGCGTTGATAGAAACGCATCACCGGCCACGTTATAGCCGTGCGATTTCAGCACAATCTGCATAGATATGTATCTGTTGTCCAGTCTGCTGAACTGGAAATAACACGAGTGGGTACTGATGTCCAATATATCCATTGTCGGATACATGCATATCAATATTAACTGCTGAAATATCTTTTTTAGAGAATCAGACAGCGCATTGTTTTTAATTTTGCTCATATTCTCTATTACAGAAGACCGCAAACATAACAATGCTAATATTTACTAGTTCAACAGGAAGGTGTTTCTGGTGGTGAGTAGGTAAGGTCCCGAGCTCCCGAGGAAACGCTATGCTATGTTAAATATGAGTGAGGGATAGGGTTTCTGCTCGAGAATTCTCGAGGTGGGAATTCTGGAGAAATTTATTGTCCTTAGTCGAGACGGGAAAAAACTTCAATGTCTCGGGAACTCGAGAAATCAAATTACTATTTGTTCATATATTTATTTCGGTTCATTAAATAAAAACTGTAGTTGTACTGTTACAGTACACAACGTAGGTTCAAGATAAAAGGCGCAAACATTGCATATCGAGGGTTGTGCGGTCTTACCCAATAAGTTGCATTAGAGGTTATACTTATCTACACCAATATTTTTTTCCTCTTTAATGTGATCAAAAACCATAAGGGACGTGGAGCCCAGCATGTTAGGTGCAAAATTATTGGACGGTGTCCGGAATACCACGCCGCGCTCCAAGTCAAAAAAATGAAGGGTTAGGTACTTATATATACCAGCCAGGTAATACAAGTAAAGTTGGTAAATCTATTATGTCGAAACGTCGGTAGGAAAGGTATATATATACATGAATATCGCGTTAACCCGTATTAAACAAATATTTTAAGTAAATTATAATAGTTATTTGTTGTACAAGGGTGCCAAGTTGTATTTTAACCACGAATGTGGAATTGAAACACGAGCTAGCGAATGGATCCTGAGCGAAGCGAGTGGTTCAAAATATAATCCTGAGCGTAGCGAGTGTTGCAACACATGAGACGTAAAATAACTTTGCAGCCTAAATATAGTGAGATGCCCGGGGTCCACTACCTAATCCCGACATTTGACGTAGGTACTGGTTTTAATAACACAACGGCACAATATAAAATTATTATTGCTGGACTGTCTGGACTGGCCTTTACATGTTATTATGTTTAAAAAAGGTTACAAATAGCACGTTCGGATTTCAAATATTCTTTGCACTCTTGTGGATAAAATGCAGTTTTGCTATCTGTTTTTAAGAGGGGGCATAACGCCAGGAAAAAACTAAAAATCAACCGAGCGTCCCGCGCCTGCCCCGCGTTGTGCCCGCTACGATGACGACGACTTTCGCACAGTATATGCCCATCCAGGCAAATGAAACATGATAATATTATAATATAAATGATAAGAAAATTTATAAGGAGTTTATTATCTCTGCTTAAGGGTCCTTATCAGTTAAAAAATGCTCATATATTTACGCCATTTTCTGTTTAAATTTACACGTCTCTTGATATTTTCTCAATGTTACTATCTAGAACAGGACTATTGCAACATTTGCAACCTTATGTCATAAACTTTAAATGTATTTTTAGATTTTTCATTGAGAAATATCGTTTCAAACATCTCTCCAAATCGACCATTTTCAAGCTAAAAACTGGTTTTTTCATCTTAAATTCTACTACACACAATAAAATCAAAAAATGGCTATATTACTATCTAAAACTTTAATAAAATCATCGTAGCCTTTAATAACTTTATTGGTATTATCAATACTTTTGTCGTAATTTGAAATCAAAACATTTTAAAACTTATAAGGCCTCTTAAATCATTTATTTACACATTAGTATAAATTTTCACACGTAAAATATATTCCAATGATAAGAAAATAGGACACGGTGTCAGTTGGATTTAAGAGAGTCCATATACCATATGTCCATATAATTGTATTATAATTTTATATCGTAAATTTTATCGTGAAATTGACGAATCGGAATCATAGTTAATTTAGTTCGAAAGATATGTTCGAAATGTGATAGCTGATAGGTAGTCAACTAGTATTTTAATTTCCTCACAATAATATCGCTTTTTACAAAAAATGGTTAAAATTTGAACGGTATTAATATTCGCGCCAAAATCGCAGCCGCCATTACGTCCGCCATAGTGACGTCACGAGGGCAGAAACATAAACGTCAAGAAAAATGAGCTTCCAATAGTCCGTATCGTTGGTGCGTTTTTGCAATCCTGACGTCACTCATGAGCAAAAAATTGCAGTCGCCGTTTTCAAATTAAAAATCAATCTTATGTTTTTATAACAAAATAGTGTTATATTTGTATTTCTTATGGTATATTACTAGGAGCACTCGTGGCCCAGCAGCGTTATACGTTTTTTTTTATATAACGCCGGTGGCAAACAAGAGTACGGTCCACCTGATGGCAAGCGGCCACCGCAGCCTATAGACGCCCCCAAAGGAGTCACATACGCGTTGCCGACCCTTTATAAAATTTGAGGATGCATTGTGTTGACAGCAGAAGGGACAAATTTAGGTCCTTCGCCCTCAACACAGTGCATCCTGAGCTCTGGCAACCACCTTGCTCACCTCCAGGAACACAACACTACATACTTGTATAGTAGATAATGTTATTATGGCTGTGGTATTCTGCAAGGCGGAGGTACTTCCCCAGTCGGGCTGCTCCAAATTCGAGCAAGATGACAATTTGCTGTGCCCTACTCTAAAATATAAGTATTTATTGTATATCGTCGCCTGGTTAGTACCCATAGTACTACGAGTACAATTTTGGGAGTAGGTTGATTTGTGTACCCTCCTCCCTCAGTAAACAAAGATTGCAAAAAGTAATATAAGTACATGGTAAGAAGTATTAGAATAAATTATTACCTTATTTTATATAATTTTTTACTGCGTTCTGCCATTAGGTCACTTCTTTACGAAACTTTACAAGTAATTTTCATGTAGAAATACTTAACGCATACGAGTGAAACCAAGCGACAACTACACGCCTAGTCCTATATTTCATCAAATAAAAAAAAAACGTAAAGTATTTTGCTAAAACGCAAAATCAAAAAAATAATATCTACGAATATAGAATGTGCGATAAGGACCTTTCTGTTATGGAACGCCATAATTATTTGAATTTCTTGCCTTTGCTCAGCAATACTGAAAATAAATATAGGTAGTGTAATAACTTGTGGCTGTTGATTATTTTTATTCAGTCATTAATGATATCATAGAAGATTTTTTAATAACAGTGATAAATACCCAGCATGGTACTCCCGTTCTTTGATAAAACTAATAAAGAAAAAAAACACAATACATAAAAAATGGGAAATATAATATGGAAGAATTTCCGAATATAATACATTTTTAAATTTACGTACTGCAATTAAATCGATGGAAGTATCTTGTTACTATGTATTTATATCTCGGAGTGAAAAGAATATTAAAGTTAACTCTAAATCCTTCTGGTCATTTATAAAATCTAAAAAGCGTAATAATAATATTCCGGATTCTCTCTTCTTCAACGATAAGGTGGCTATTGATGGACAAAGTACCTATAGCCAATCTTTTTAATTCGTTTTTCCAATCTGTTTTCGTACAGAATCCAAATACCCACTCTCCTTCTACCGTGTCTGATTCTACAATAAACACGATCAGTAATGTAGAATTCCGACCGGATTTGGTAGAGAGGTACCTCAGAACATTAATTGAATCGAAAGGTAGCGGTCCTGATGGTATTCACCCAGTTTTTCTTAAACGATGCAGAAAACCTTAGCTTTTCCACTGTCGATGCTCTTCTCGTTATCTTTAAAATCAGGAATAATGCCTAACGTATGGAAGCGCTCTTTAGTGATCCCTATACATAAGAGCGGTGACAAACACGACATTAAAAATTATCGCGGAATCTCCAAACTGTCCACTATTCCAAAACTATTCGAAAAGATAGTGTACGACACCGTTTTTAATTTAGTAAGACCTATGCTATCTACTAGACAACATGGTTTTATAAATAAGCGTTCGGTTGATACCAACCTATCAGAATTTTTAGATTTTGCATTGAAAGCAATTGACAAGGGGTTTCAGGTTGATGCGATCTACACAGATTATTCCAAGGCCTTCGATAAAATTTCTCATACTATTTTGATTGATAAAATGAAAATGTTTGGTATTCACGGTGATCTACTGAGATGGCTAACGTCATAGCTTCGGGATCGATCTCAAGCCGTATCTGTCAAAGGTTATACTTCCTCCTTTACCCCTGTCTTGTCTGGTGTGCCCCAAGGGTCCCATTTAGGTCCCCTGCTGTTTAACATCTTCATCAATGATGTTGTTGACTGTTTCCATCATTCCAAAATCTTACTATTTGCTGATGACACTAAAATCTTTACATTAGTTAAATCCATAGACGATTGCAAACTGTCACAAGAAGACTTAAATAAATTAGATCAGTACTGTATCAAAAACTGCCTCGAGCTTAATATTGAGAAGTGTTGCTCGATTTCATTTTCCCGTAAGCGTAACCCAATTTATTTTGATTACTCAATCAATAATAAAATATTGAAAAGAGTTACTGAAGTCAGAGACCTAGGTGTTCATATAGATAATGAAATACAACTCACTTCTCATATTGACAAAATCACGTCAAAGGCATACAGGATGTTAGGTTTTATTTTCCGGCAGAGTAAGGACTTTAAGGATCCGCATACCATCGTTCTTCTGTATAATGCTTTTGTTAGATCGCACTTAGAGTTCGCTTCAATTGTTTGGAGTACTCAATATTCGGTTCATATTGATGCCATTGAGAAAATTCAAAATAAATTTATTAAATGGATGAAATATAAATTTAAATCTTTTTCCAGTGATAACATCGTGAGTCTTCAGCTGCGTAGAGAACATAAAGACCAGATATTTTTGTTTAAATTACTAAATTATTTGACTGAGTCGCAATATCTCATTAGTAATATTTCATATAGATGCCCTACATTTCGAACCAGATCAAGCGCTCTATTTTCTATTCCATTTTGTCGTACTAAATATGTCAAAAATTCATACCTTGTGAGAGCATGCTCAACATACAACACAAAATACTTTGAGCAAGATTTATTTTGTACGAAAATTGGTAAATTCGTTGCCTCACTGAAGATTAACACCCAGTAACAAATATAATAGTGTTTTAATACAAATGTAGTGTTGAATGGTATATTCTGTTACAACTAGTATTAAATCTCTGCATGTTATTGTATTTGTAAAGGATCTGTTATTGTTTTCCTTTTGTTGATTAACCTCATTAATATTACTTTTTTTTGCTTCTTTATACATTTTGCACCTTTAAACTTACACTTCAATTGTATTTTAGGTACCCTTTGAGCAAATTTTGTTGTTATTTCATTAGTGGAAACTGTTTTGGCTCATGTATCAGTTCTTAAACTTTTATATTATGTATAATTTTTAAGCTGTTTGTTTCCCAATAAAATAAAATAAATAAAATAAACTTGACTTGCGGTAAGGACTCTTACGTGAGAGAAAGTCATCGTCTATTTTTGCATATACTACAAACATTAGTTCTACCGAGGTCGGCCACCGCGCAATGATAACGTTGTAATTTGAACTTTAAAATTTGTTGAATAAGGTCGATATTTAAAATTGATGACGGCAAGAGACCCCACGGAATGACGTTGGTGCCTTGGAGTATGGGTCGGCCCCTTGTCTGGGATGCTACTTGTGTAGATACCCTGGCGCCGTCCCATATTCTAGGCACCAAAGTTGATGCTGGTGCAGCTGCATCCTCAGCTGAAAACCTCAAGCGCCGCAAATATGCCACTCGCGGCAGTAGTTACATGTTTGCGGCGTTTGGGGTTGAGACCCTGGGGCTATGGGGTCCAGGTGCTCGTCGCCTCTATAAGGACATTGCAAGGCGCCTTATAGAGGCTTCCGGTGACCAGAGGGCAGGCCACTATTTCGCCCAGCGGATTAGCCTGTCCAGCGTGGTAATGCGGCCAGCCTTCTGGGAACCCTACCGAGCACTGAAGACTTAGGGCAATTTTTTTATTTATAATGCCTTATATTATTGTGTTGTTTGTTTTTTGCTCGTTTTTTGTTGTGTATTAATAAAACATTTTTAATGTTCAAAAAAAAAATTGTTAAGTAAGTTTTCGTGGAACATTTACTTGCAATACGAGCGTGTAAACTTTACGTATAGGTTATATCAAAAGCTATAATACACCATTTTTTTACTTACCTACATGGTATGCAAGGTAACGCCACACAATTGAAAATAGATGCAAATAAGACATGTTTTGGTGATTTTTTTCTATCGAGCCAATTTTATTCCAGTATGGTTTTGTTCAGACTCAAAAACAGCAAATATGATCTAGTTTTCGTATGAATTTTTTCGTGGCATTTGCACTTGATTGTAATAGGTAAATATTCAATCTGAGAACTGCAATTTTGCGTGGTGCTCCCTCTTAAAGAATAAAAAAATCGGTCAAGTGCGAGTCTGACTCGTGCACCGAGGGTTCCGAACACAGAGCCCCTAATAATTCAGGAAAAATATATGTATACTTTTGTATATTATTAATTTGAGCGCCTGATGAATAACGTAATAATTCTAAAGCACACGAACCGAGTTCAAAACAAAAATACATGTAAAGGTGATTAAATTACAAACATATATTTAGTAATTCGACCTGTTCCGTGAAGGGTAAGGGTTATAATTTTGAAAAAAATACTTGCAATTACATGGTAAAAAGCCTCTTTCTGATAACCAATAAACTGCTCAGGTACCGATTATTTTAAACTAAAAACCATGTCAAAGATTACCAACATTTTAGTAATATTAGGGTTTAAACTTAGAACTTCACAAGTCATTGTTGTGTCTTTAAAGCACTCTAACAACTCCATACATTTTACTTAACCCCGGTTCTTAACAACTACGGTAGGCATATACAAAGCAGTCTATTTAATCTCCTATTTTAAACATTAAAATTAGTACGGCTCGATGGGTTAGCATGTTTAGGCTTATATTTGTATCGCAAGCACTTTAGAGACTGTAGGTTAGTATATTAAGTAACTGTAATCTATTGTTTTTCATGCGGTTATGCATGTAATTGCGATGTAATTGCTAGAACGTTAGGGGCTGAAATACGTTGATTTTGATTGACATAAGGTGTTTTGGTTTGGAGATTGCTTAAATCTTGTAATACCAGAGTAGAAGCCAAATCACTCAATTTCCAACTACGATCGTAAAAATAAAGACTAAATAATGCTAAAACCTTCTTTATCTTAGCCACTATAAGACTCAAAGTAGTAAATTGTGTAAAATTATGTTCAACTTCACCTAATGTCATCGGTATAAAATGACACGCCTATGCCAATGACGTCAATGCCAATTCATGACGTTGTCAAATATCGTGTTATTGACAACTGTCTATAGAGTCGCCTCACCATACGTCCTTATTATGACTTGACCCTGAGGTCCTTGACTAATATGTGCATATTTGGAGGTCAGCTTTATACTGGTGCTTCTGAGACGAATTTCCCGTACATCTTCTCTGGTCTGGTCCATAGGTTCAACTCTCACCCCCGAAATCATCAATTTGAGGGATGATTTAAGGGATAAAAAGTATCTTACAGGTTAATCCAGGCTAAAAATTCTATGTATACAAACTCTCATCATAATCCGTTAAGCCGTTTTTGCGTAATTGAGTAACAAACATTCAAAGGTCCAAACATCCTAAATTTCGTGTGTATAATATTAAGTAGGATATTTTGTAAGATTTCATTACAAATGTATAGTTTTCAAATTTTTCCCTGTACTTGCAGTATATGACGATATTACTTGCCAAATTTCATAGAATTATAGGTCAACGGGAAGTACCATATAATTTTTGATTCCCTTGAGTGTGTCGAAATATACGTTTTTTGCGACATAAACGCCCGTATCTTTTACGTTAACTTAGAAGTTTGGTTTTTTCATAGCTCCAAGGGACTGTAGACCTGAGTATAAGATTTTAATTTCAACTTGATACCTCTACGCGTTCCCCAGATAAAGGGTCGTGACAGACAGACAGACAGACAGACGGACAACAAAGTGATCCTATAAGGGTTCCGTTTTATTCCTTTTGAGGTACGGAACCCTAGAAAGGGCTTTCCGAGCTAGTGAGGTGAAAAATATATTAACTATAACATCGTGTTTCATTTTAAAAAATCAAACATTCTAGAGATATTTCTGAAATTCTGGTCGTAAATAATCGTGCCTCGAGAAATAAAAAAAGTCAAGAAACCAGAAACCCTATTGAAGGACCTGCATGTGTATCTTACTGTTAACTCAAGGAGTCTTCAAAGCAGTAAAATGTCAACAACGCATATTATGCTGTTTATAAGTATAACGACTATGAGTCACATTTTTAAGAGGTTTATTGACCGCGTGAAACGAAGGTCTCTGCTTCAGCTTCGACAAAAATAGGTTACTTTCGTATGTCCGGACTGTGGATTTCCGTATACTGTTCTCCTTTACAAGTCGCATTTTTCAACAGATTTTCGTGAAATTTTGTGAGCAGGTTAGATAATTATACCTATGCATACTTAATATGAGCCATACCGTAAGCTTGTTTTCTAAAGTAATCGTTCTTACAGATTGGTTTATAGTACCTACCCATACGTGACCAATACAGACAGTTTATACGAACAGAATTAAACTCCAGTAAAATGCCCTTAACTTTCGGAAACAACAGAAACATTTTGTTTTTTCATGTCCCTGTCACCAATTAAGCAACGCAGTCGTTACAGATTGTAAAGAGCTCGGCACCGGCAGGCCGTCAGTCACATAATGCATCACAGCGCAGACAGCTCGTGCCAGCGCCGCGCGCTGATAGACACGCATCAACAACGGCGTAAGCACGCAACAACATTTCAATCGACATTCTATCTATTTGAACTGATGAAGACTTTGATATTTATTAATTAGCAAAACAGTCTATTAAGTAGACCGGTACCTTGTTAATACACAAATCAACTAACTTCTAGTGACAAAGACAACGCAGTTACTTAAATAGTAACACAATAATTAAGTAACTTGTATTTACATGTTCCGCTGCCTCCCCGTTTTAGTTTGAAAATATCACACTAAAACAAGGAAACACGTTAAGAGAGATGCTGATGTTACTAAACATTTTATACCGGGGGAATTGTGGTTTCAGAGATCAACGTTGATAGATTGTGGCAATGGCAACCACAAAGCCTACTTTAAATAACTTATCTGTCTAGGCAGTATACATGAACAAAATATTTCATGCACCCCTTCTCGGAAGTAAATCTATGTTACCCTTATTTTCAAGAATGTTTTAAAAGTTGTTGGACGTCGCAGGCATAATGAAGTCATTGAAGTTCGGTTCCTAGTCGTAATGAAGTTCAGACATTCACGGCTTAACGACTTTCAAACGAAAAAAAAAAAATTTTAAATATGGAATGACCAAGAAAGTGTCGTGTAGTGTCGTGATCAAAGAATATAATACTCACTAAAGGAAGTCGTGATATAATTAGTATTTACGCAGGCCATACACGATCAAGCCCGCCGTCGAGCCAGCATGATGTTTGAAGCGGCGTCCGGTATACTTGACCGTGTATCAGTTTGCATGACAAGTCTACTGGAAGCTGAAAATGAATTTTTATTTTGCCGGCTTGATCAAGCATGCAGCGTCATGCAAACTTGAAGGTGTGTATGAGCTGTCAAGTATGCATGACGTTATTCGGCGCGCCGTTAACTGACGCGCCACCATCATGCAAGTTTGACGGCAAACGTGAAAGTATGTAGTCTATATGAAAGCACAGCAAAATTGGACGCCGCTTCAAGCATCATGCAGGCTTGACGGTGGGCTTGAACGTGTATGGCTTGCATAAAGGAGGTGAATTGTAAACAAATGATAGATATAGTATAGTTTTTTCACTTCTCATGCTCGAAAAGTGTGTCATATTAGACGTCGAAAAGTGTGTATATGTCAAGCGGGGTTAAAGTAGTACATTTAGCCCCTAGGGAAAATATGAATACGTATATATGATTTACAAAACATTTTAAATTGGCCAATCTAAATACTTTACCTATTAAATCCACCAATTACAGAACACTAATTTAACTCTTTAAAAAAATATTTCGTATTGGGTATCAACCAATCAGGAGAGAATTCATTTCTCTAAAGATTAAGTTTGTAGTAGACCTTATTGCACAATAATTAGAAAAGTAATTAAATCGTTTGAACAAAGCTTTGATTTGAAGTGCTCAATGGGGAAGGTCAGTAGCTATTCGCGTGTAAATGTTGCGCACGAACCGCGATGTCTATGTTTTAAGTGTCAAAGTAGTTTAGAAAACAAACATGCCGTCTAGTTCTCCGTGGAATTTGTCGTTAATTTTGGGTGGGTGACCTTTGTTTATTTATTTTCTCACAATCGAAGTGAAAAGTATAGTGTATAACTCTGGTCTAAAAGCTATATTCCCCCTCGAACTATTTTCCCTCGTTTCGTTCGGGAAAATAACTATCTCGTGGTAATATGGCTCATTTTAGACCCTTGTCATACAATCTACTTAGGGCCGGTAGGAGGGTTTACGGCCTGTTAATTTGATGCGCCAGTTTGCGGCCACTTGGATGAGTTGATGAACTGAAAGGATATTTTCTTGCTTTTTTAAATATATTCCTATTCAATAAGTAAGTACTTATTAAAACGCATACGACTCACTATATCTTTAGGCTTACTATGACGCAGGCTGTGTAACTGGCCTAGCTACCCTATAAAACTCTTTTCAAGTTTCCGTATAAAAGGAATACGTACGAGTAGGTATACTAGGTATCTACCAGGGATGTAACAGATGTGGTTTTATCGGAACCGGAAGCGGAACCACATTTTTTAAATTCGGTATATCGGAACCAGAACCGGAATCGGAGCCTGTAGTGAAAACGGATGCTGAACCGGATGCGGAGCCCGATTGATAGATGGTTTAAGATGTTAAGGGCAGAGCAGGTCTAAGCTAAGACTATTCTAAATAAAAATTCCAAATATTAATCAGCCTTCAGTATTGCAGTACCTACTTTAACAAACTTAGACCTTCTAGGTGTTCAAAAATAACTTACCTAATTAGTATAAGTAAGTAGTAATATTTTACAATCATTTACTAGTCATAATTAGCATCACCTTTTAGATGTTAAATTAAAAATAAAACAATTACAATGATATTCATTACTGAATTACCGAAGTACACGGTCAGAGCTCAAAATTACAACAGGTATAAACTTGTTTGTTTTTGATGTACGCCACTCATTTCCCTTCACTGCGCTGCTGTGACATCCGATATAACATCCGTATTAAAAATAATAGAAACGGAACCGAAGTGGATGTTTAAAAGTAATCGGAAGTTCCGACTTAACGGAACCGGAACCGGAGCTCTGTTACGTCCCTGGTAATCTACTGTACTACTGTAATAAGTTCGTAACTGGAAGCTGTCGCAACAGGTACATAACATGCCTACATGAAACAAGATTTCTAAACTTTAACTGTTAGTCATAAAATTCCAAACTTTTCAAAGCTTATTACAAGAACAGAATTTGTTTAGTTGAAAGGCGAGGGTATTAAATGTTCTCTTACCGTTATTGTTGATTGTTTGGGAACAGTTGAAGTTTGTGTAGAGTAGGTTAGGGTTCGACGCGTGTTATAGAGGTCGAGCGGGGCGGGCGCGAGGCGTGGGCGAGAGACGAGAGGTATCGCGCGGCTTCGCGGCAGCACTACCGCGCTTCTGAGTCCGGCCCGCCGCCGCTCGCCGCCCGCCCTAGCCACCACCGACGACCACTGGAACACCCTATTGAAACTCGCGCAACGAAATTCGGATCGTTCGAACAGAACATCCATCTCGTTCGGACTAAACTCCGTTGTACACTTTACGACGTCCATTTCGACATAGGTGATCTCGATAGCCCCGCGCTCTGATTCTTTGCTGTGATTAATTGGCAAGCCACCTGCCGATCCGTTATAGCGTTACGTATGTAATGCTGTTTCTACAAACAATATTAAATTAGATGAATAACATTATGCTTAAAAGCATTTACAGAGAAAACACAAGAATGTAAAAAGGGTTTGCCGTTACATTATGTAGGTAACGAATTTATGAATAACTAGTAACGCCATGCAATGTTACTCGCGGATAAATATGTAATATAATGCGCGGTATAAGCTACCTCCGGCTCCGTTCCAAAAGGCCAGCCGTTTTTGAAATTACTTAAGTTGAACTTACATCCATTCATACATTCAAACATCCGCACAAATTTTCACGTTTATAATATCATTTATTAGGATATTAGGATTTGTTTTCGAAAAGCTTATATCAAGGGTTTCACTATGAATTGAATTAGCAAATATCGTAAGCCATGGTATTTCATAGTAATGTTGACCTAATAAAAAATCCCGCGAACAAAGCGCATTCAAATTGGTCCGTTTGGGAGCGACAATGCCACAGACGGATACACATGTTAAATGAAATAAACTTACTACTATACTTTATTCTTCAAGTAGGCCGCGATGGCACTTTTACGAGTCAAAAACTATTAGCGTTTCTGAAGACACCACTGCCGAGAAGAAACGTCTAAAGAAACTCGACAGTCAGTCATTTTCTCCAAAAATCATGCTTATTACAATGATACTACTTAACCTAATTAAGTAAATCGGAGTGGTAAACAACAAAAAAGAATTTAGAAAGAGAGGAATAAAATAACAATAGGTATTTACAGTTCCACAAGAAAACATGTCGAAACTGCATACGTCTAACATGGTATTACCAAATACAAGATAAATAAAATAATAATAATGGAAAATATTTCCCCTAGAATACCACACGATATAACACTACATGAAAGATATAAACCTACCTACCTAAACCACCCGTTGGCGCATGTCTAAGAATTAAAAACAAAACCGGAAAAGTGCGTGGCGGAACACGTACCATGAAGCATGAACAAGAAAAAGTTGTCATAAATAATAAATGTTGAATTGTTTAGGTAGATGTCCGCCTTTGGGTCGCCGACGTGCATATCTGTACAACATTTCAGCTCAATCGGTCCAGTAATTAGCCAGACAGAGTCGCACCATAAGGATTTCTTTGTTAGGTACCATTTTGTTACGAAACCCTATAAATGAGACTGTCTTATACTGCTGACGAATCTTTACCCCAATTTATATTTAATTCGTTTTGGTTAGTGACCAAAACGCACAAATAATAAAATTATTTAATTTCTTTCCGTTTCAAAAACTCGTCAATAGGGTAGAAATATTCGTTCTGAAGCCAGTGTCAATTTTTTTTCACCTCACTAGCTCGAATACCCTTTTTTATTAGGGTTCCTTAGCCAAAATGGCAAAAACTGAACCCTTATAGATTCGTCATGTCTGTCCATCCGTCCGTCCGTCCGCACGTTAGGGGGGCACTCCCATACATGTAACCGGTGGATGAAAAAAAAATTTCAACGCACATAGTCGTGGTATCGATGGAGAGGCCTTTAAAAATGATATGGATGTGTCAAAAAAACTTTTCCATTTAAGTCAACCGTTGGTGAGATTTTAAACGTGGACTAGTAGGTGTTGGTACGGAACCCTTCGGTGTGCGTGGTCCGACACGCACTTGGTCGGTTTTATTCTTTAAAAACAGATAGCAAAACTGCATTGCATCTGATGCTGTCAACACTCTGAACGCGGACCTTGATCGTATTTTTGCTTGGTCGGAAAAGAACTGCCTTGTCCTTAATCCGAACAAGTCGAAATATGTAGTTTTTGGCTCAGAAGATCAAATCCGTAATACTGTCAATAACCTCGAGGCTATGACTGCCAGGAGTGTTGCCATCATGGGCGAACCAGTAGAAAGGGTGGTAGAAGCAAATAACCTTGGCCTCCTCATGGACGGCAAGCTGCGCTTTGAAAACCACATACTTAAAGTTGTGAGTAACTGTTTTTACCGCCTTAAAGTTCTATACAATATTCGCGATTACTTAAGTGTTGATTTGCGTATCAAGCTTTGTGAATCGCTGGTATTGTCTAGGTTAAACTACTGTGATATCGCGTATGGTGGTTGCATTACTGGTCGTACAATAAAACTCATACAACGAGTGCAAAACGCATGCACTCGTTTCTGCTTCCGAGTCCCTCCCCGCTCCCATATCACTCCCTACTTGAACGCCGTTGGTCTGCTGAACATGCCTGCACGCAGACGCCTGCACCTCGCCACTCTTCTTTTTGGCATAGTACGGTCTGGGGTCCCAGCATATTTGCTGAGTAAACTTGCGTGGCCCAAAAGTGCGCGCAGGTGTAAGGCAATGATTTTGGTGACTAAGCATCATACCGCAGCGTTTCGAGGAAGTTTCAGGTTTGCGGCGTCCAAGTGCTGGAATGATCTCCCCCCACGTCTAGCAAGTATACCTTTAAGCGCAAGCTTAAGGGCTATCTGTTGACGCTCCAAAAATCCTATTCCTAAACCAACCAGCACTTATCCCAACTGTGTCGCCTTTATTCATGTGTTTTTAATTAATTTTAATTGTTTTAAAGCTGTTCCTTATTTTTATTTTTTTCATTTCGGTCTATATCCCCCCACTGTTGAGTAAATTCCTCCTCATGTTCACACCAGTTTACCCTGTTTTGTGGTAGTCTCATTCATATATATAACACCTTTGATTTTATTCATTATATGTATACCAGTGGCGGCGCGTGAGAATTATCGCCGGGCAACCCCGAGCAAAAGAACCTACCTTAACATTTATTCTCTATAGTGGTATAGAGAAGCGTGCGCTGTGTCCTTCGGCAAAACCCCTCGCAGTTAGTGTATACCACCTTTGTCATATAATCCGCTAAAGTGTTTAAAGAAACCATCCATCCCTCCGCTTGTAATCAATTTTTATCTCTGGGCGAGCACGGCCGTGCACCACAACAAACTTCTTATTTTCAAAAGATAGCTTAGAAAAACAAGACGACTCATTTAGTAAATAATCAACGACACAACAATCGAAATTAACTAAAGCAGCTATAACGCCATTAGTAAAATAAAGTATAGGTACTTTCTTTTACTCAAAACACTGACGAACACAACGAACTGACCTTCAAATACTCGCAACAAAACTACAATTATTCATGCACAAGATACTAGTAAATCTGAATTTCACTGGGTAACTTGATTTTCTAATCTATATCTATGCACAAAATTAACTAAACTCACATAAAAATTATAATAATAAATATTTTCACACTGTTCGTACCGCAACCGGGCAAATGACTGTGTTGCCATTACATTCAATTTTTTACCAACGAATCTAAAAGCAAAGAAACTTTCTTTGCGCACTTATAGGTAATTAAATTACCGAGCTTCAAGCTACGTTCGATTTTCGTGTTTTGTGATACGATTTATGTCTTTTTTTAAAGCTTGTGCATAATTTAATTATAAAGAATCGAAATTGATAATATAATTTTGAGCAATTTATTCCACGCAGTATTACATAACAAAAGTATGGCAATGTTTCGAAATGGCCAAGCAGTGCATTCTAATATAAACCTTATCGGCTCATGTTTAAGGTTTAAATTCAAATTCGATCATCTTCCAAAAACTCGATATTTTGCGGGTTATATGCGATGCATTGGTGATCTGTGTCTACGACAGAATTTGTGAGTGTGTGCGTGCAATTTCGATGGCCGTGTGTCATTTTTATGAATGAGAAACCTACCCAAGGTAGGCTAATTTACGTCGGGTTTTTTTTACCGTTTCTTAGCGCAATGCGTAATGCGGATACGTAGTGAATGTTGTGACTTGTGATTAGATGTCTAGCTGAAATCTATTGTGTGAAGCTATAGTCAATCGCATTACTAAGTGCTGTATTTTTATTGATGATTTATGAGTTTGATATACGTAAGCAAAAAGTTTAGGGCAAGCCGGTGGGAATCGGGTTGTAGAGGGCCGCCGCCACTGATGTATACCTTTCCTATATGTATAGTATGTTGTGTTGCGTTCCGTGGATCACGTACGGTGCTGTCTGAAAACCAGCGCTGCAGGTGTCTAACACCTCGGCATAATGCTGAGACAGCGACCGATTCACTGCCGCGAAGGCACTTTTTAACTGTATGTTCATGTACTGAGTATATTATATTTGTAACGGTGTGTCTTTTGGTGCAGTGAATAAATGCTTTCTTTCTTTCATTCATTGTATCCACAAGAGTCCAAAGAATATTTGAAATCCGAACGTACTATTTGTAACTTTCTTAAACTTCTTTCACATGTAAAGGCCCGTCCAGACAGTCCAGCAACAATAATTTTATATTGTTGTACCTTGTACCTACTACTACTACTACTACTACTTGTACCTACGCCAAATTTCGGGATTAAGGAGTGGACCTCGGGCATCCAACTATATTAAGGCTGCAAAGTTATTTTACGTCTTGTGTGTTGCAACTCTCGCTACGCTCAGGATTCTATTTTTGAACCACTCACTTCACTTGCCTCAGGATTATATTTTGTGAGTGGTTAGAAAATAGAATCCTGAAGGAAGTGAGTGTCCTTCAGGATTCTATTTTCGAACCACTCACTTCGCTCGCGGTTCAACCATAGAACCCATTCGCTAGCTCGTAGTTCAACCCTAGAATCCGTTCGATAGCTCGTGTTTCAATTCCACACTCGTGGTAAAAATACAACTTTGCACCCTTGTATTACAAATGACTATTTAAGTTCTTTTAGGAGAACATTCGAATAACCATCGGATATCAACTATTTTGAAATAATATCGTTTTGACTTTAGGTAGGCACAGGTTATCCGGGTATCTACCGAGTAGCAATTCCATATCTTAGGATAGAGCATACATAGTGTAAAGGTTTATCACGGAAACCTGGATTGCAGTTTGCTTATACATAAGCGCC
The DNA here is from genome assembly GCA_963556455.1 of Epiblema foenella. Lineage (NCBI taxonomy): Eukaryota > Metazoa > Arthropoda > Insecta > Lepidoptera > Tortricidae > Epiblema > Epiblema foenella. The sequence goes on from OY747104.1 coordinate 11,060,548, forward strand.
ATTCTTTTTTAAGCGCCATAAAGCATTATTTGAAAATCTGTTTATCTTGCCACATACCCTGTCGACATGTGAATTCCAGCTGCACTTATAATCTAAAATATTCAAAAAAAAACCCGGTCAAGTGCGAATCGGACTCGCGCACCGAGGGTTCCGTATACAGATGTGTACCGGTTCCAAGCCTATTAAATCAGGAAAATCTCAACAACATGGTGTGGAAATTGGACGCCATGGGTATAGCACCATCTATAGGCGACTTTTGTTACAAATTTGAGCGACTGAATAACTTAGTATGTATGGTGGTTTTTCAAGGATAATCCTTTATCACGTAAACCGTTTTCAATTTTTTTTCTTTCTTTATTTGAAATAAGGTAGGTACTTTAAGCATAATCTCATAGGAATTTATAAAACAAAAATACATGCAAAGGTGATTAAATTACAAATTTGTATAGAAATTTTATTTGACGATAAAAAAAAGAAAAACTAGATAGATCTACAGTTATATTTTTCCTGTAAAATATACATTGATATCAATGTTATGTAATTATTTTTTCACTTCTCATGCTCGAAAAGTGAGTCATATTAGACTTGTCAAGCGGGGCTAAAGTAGTACATTTAACCCCTAGGGAAAATATGAATACATATTTATGATTTACAAAACATATGAATTGTCCAATCAAAATACTTCACCTGTTAAATCCACCAATCACAGAACACTAATTTAACTCTTAAAAAATATTTGGTATTGGGTATTAACCAACCAGAATACAGCTTTATTAAAATCGACCAATCTGGAAACATAATTAATTTTTCTAAAGAGTCTAAAGATTAAGTTTTTAGTAGGCCCTATTTCACAATAATTAAGAAAGTGGTTAAATCGTTCGAGCAACACTTTGAAGCGCTCAATGGAAGGTCAGTTAGCTTTTTTCGCGCGTTTCTTTATTTATTTTCTCGCAATCGAAGTGAAAAGTAGAGTGTATAACTCTGGTCTAAAAGCCATATTACCCCTCGAAATATTTTCCCTCACTTCGTTCGGGAAAATAACTATCTCGTGGTAATACGGCTCATTTTAGACCCTTGTCATACAATCTACTATATATTTTTTCCTTGGTAAACTTCGGAGATAAGGGGGCAATGGTATTTTTTTTTACATTTTCCCTTATAAAACAAAAATAACTCACTATAAAAAAAAAGTTTCAGGATGTGCAACCGAAGCCCTTTAATATGACACCCCACTTTCTTTCTTTCAAATTTTGAACTATATTATCTGACATTTTTCACAGCAAAAAAAAAATATATTTAAAAAAGCCATGTTCTATATATGTAGGTAAGCCTTCTTTATAACTATTCCAAATTTCAAATTGATAACATAAGTAGTTCTTGAGATATTTAGCGATATGACAGACAGACAGACAGACAAAGTGAAACCATAAGGGTTCCTTTTTTACCATTTTGGTACAGAACCCTAAAAATGCCACCTGATTGTTCTCTGTACGAGTCTTGCTGTCGTGTTTGATGCATAAATCTTGTATCTTGTCATTAATATTATGCATTGAAAATATGACGTTTTATTGATGTTTACATTCAAATTGTTATTATTTAACCATTTAATTATTTTATAGACAAATAGTCAAAGCAGAGACTTAATTGAGAAAGTGTATTATTAAATAGTATAACACGCGTTCCGACACTAGTATAGAAGAACACGCGCCACGGCGCGTAAAAAACGTGGCGTGCACAAGAGCTTACATTTGATGCGGCTTTTTATTGACAAACTTAATATGAATGTATGTGTGCTATTCACTACTATTACTATACTATATAGGTTTACGCAACCAAGCAATATCGTCTCCCCCGCTCCCAAATGTTATCTGGATCTGTTAACTAATGATACATCCTCGATACCCTAGCCTAGCCGGAGAAGATTTTTTTCTCAACTCATTGGCGTGATTTTACAAGTTCTTGGGTTCAATTCAAGCAAACTCATCCGCGTTGGCAAGAGGCAGATGGGGCGGAAAATTGAAGTTGCTCCCAAGCGGTTTTCATTATTCCCCATGAAGCAAGGATAAACTGGAGCCGGCAATACATACATACAAATTTGTGCGAAAGATCTATATCTACTCCCGACGTCACTGATAAATTCATACATTTGTACACATACATATCTATTGTTAGATTCTAATATTGCGCCGTTTTGCATCAAATTGATAACTAGGTAAGCCTTGAAAATAGGCAATTAAAATAGTTATTTGTTATACAAGGGTGCAAAGTTGTATTTGAACCGTGTGTGGAATTGAAACACGAGCTAGCGAATGGATTCTAGGGTTGAACTACGAGATAGCGAATGGATTCTATGGTTGAACCGCGAGCGAAGTGAGTGGTTCGAAAATAGAATCCTGAGGGAAGTGAGTGGTTCAAAAATAGAATCCTGAGTGTAGCGAGTGTTGCAACATATGAGACGTAAAATAACTTTGCAGCCGCGTATAACACAATTTTTTTCACCTCATTAGAGCCAAGAATTATTTTTTTGCAGGAGCAACGAGGAGGACCTCGTCCTAGCGTTAATCCAGTACAGTTGCATCCTAAATATAGTTTGATACCCGGGGTCCACTACCTAATGCCAAGATTTGGCGTAGGTACTAGTTTTTTTTTTTAACACAACAGCATCATATAAAATTATTGTTTGGACTGGACTGTCTGGACTGGCCTTTACATGATATTATGTTTAAAAAAGTTACAAATAACACGTTCAGATTTCAAATATTCTTTGCACTGTTGTGGATAAAATGCAGTTTTGCTATCTGTTTTTAAAGAATAAAAAAGGTCTTTCCGAGCTAGTGAGGTGAAAGTTGTTGCGTGTCGTCACAAAACATTACCCCTTCTTAGCATGGCGATGGAATTTTTCATCAAGACATTGAATTAAAGTTTTAGTTTTGGAGGTGAAATCACTACATATTATAAAACAAAGTCGCTTTCTCTGTCCCTGTCCCTATATCCCTATGTACGCTTAAAATTTAAAAACTACGCAACGGATTTTTTAATAGATAGAGTGACTCAAGGGGAAGGTTTATATGTATAATACATGCATCAGCATTGCACCCCTGCGAAGCCGGGGCGGGTCGCTAGTAAAAATATATTAATGAACTTTATTCTGCAAGTAGGCCGCAATGGCACTTTTACAAGTCAAAAACTACTAGCGTTTCTCATGAGACCACTGCCGAGAAGAAACGCCGAAAGAAACTCGACAGTCATTTTCTCCAAAAATGTGCTTAGTACAATGATACTACTTAGCCTTAAATAAATCTGAGTGAAAAACAACAAAAGATAATTCGAAACCCGGACTCTGTAATGGAGGACTAGCGAATACCCAAAAGGGACGGACTTATGACAATCTGACTAAATTGAGATGTATCAGAAGACTGATACAGCCATTACGACAATTCTGATATCTCATGATCAGTCGTGATGTATATTACATTGACGCCAAATTTAAATTAAGCCAATAGACTTGAACATTTATGACATTTCGGTGACACACGCCGGTGTCAAATATTACGATGAGGGATAGGAGATTGTATCTCGTTCCCACGTATGTTATTGTCTATGCTTACATCTCTTTCGCACATCTTTGTATGTTTGTATTGCCGGCTCAAATCTTATCCTTACTTCATCGTTGAGAAATGCGATCTAAAGAGAACAACCGAAAATCTGGAAATCGGGAATTCGGACATACGAAAGCATTTTTGTCGAAGCTGAAGCTGAAGCTTCGTTTCACTCGGTCAATAAATCTATGAATAGGTTTTGTTATTTTCGGAGATAAGTAAACAACGATTACTGCATAGAAAAGAGTGTGTATGACTGGGATTACTGAAACTTTGACACTGACAGGAGATGTTAAACAATCAACAATAACAAAATAAAATACAAAATTTAGCGTTAATATGTATTAGCTATATTCAATTATAGACAAATTTGTTTTTACATAGTGCTCCGTCAATTAGATTAAAAATGGTTTTACAACATACACCATTATTGTATTAATTGGTTTTTAGCCGGTCAATTCAACTATGACTGTGTTGTACTAAATTCGTAATAAAAATATATAAAGGCACGATCCATAAAACTTATTTAACTTAACTTGAGAAACAAAAACTAATTACACTTATCACTATTAATTTCAATAAATAACATATATTCTCCACGTTATTTCGAACAGGCGAACTTGTTTCCGATACAATTGAAAAGCGATTAAGGAGGTCGAACTGAAACAATTATGTTTGGTATTGAAACGTTTTAAGCCTGTCAGACTGCAGCGGCCTGCGGCGGCGGCCGCGGTGTCATTATGACAATCGAGGCCGCGTGTGTCCGAGGGCCTACCGCGAACCGAAAACGAACGAAGTTCGAACGTCTCCCTCTCTGTCGCACTTGCTTATTCGTGCGACAGAGAGAGAGAGATATTCGAACTTCCTTCGTTTACAGTTCGCGGAGGGCCGCTGTAGGGTGTGGCACGCTTTATTCAGTTATTTAGGGTCGATTTTTCAATCGACAGATAAAATTACCGCTGTCACTTTATAATGTAGTATGAAAGAAAAGGACAGCTAAAATTTATATGACAGATACTTTTATCTGGGGGTTGAAAAATCGGCGCTTAGAAGAGGATAATGAAGACCACAACATTGGAGTTATATTTAAAAAATAGGGCTAACATGTACAATTAAGGAAAATCGAATCGAATTAAAGAATGTTACACGAGCAGAACCATAATATTCATAAAAATCCAAACAGTTCTATGTAGATTTACCACCAAATCATCTTCTCTTCATGCTCTACAATTGTATTGAATTATTGTAATATATTCGCCCCCAATGTATAAAACTGTTAATATTCTATGTTTAGCATTAGTAATGGCACAATTTGTTACTTCTCACGATTAAATATGCATAGATTTGGAAGTTATCCGTGACACAAAAAACATTACATACAACCAGAATGTCATCATACCACTATTTCGTATTAATACGTTAAACTTACGTCGGAATAACTGTATACTATTAAAATATATATAATAAATATATTGGTACAGATCGCTAAAAGCGGACTCCATCGATTTCAATCAATCGACGACTGACTGGTTTTCGGTATATGACACAAACAAAATTGCGACAAATTCTTTGTGTAATCAGGTATCAACCATAGCTTCTTTTAAATGATATCACTCCAATATTGAGTTGTTTCAAAGGTCACGTCAGTCAAATCGTGGCGACTAGCAGGAAATCCACCATTTGTAACGTATAAAAGGAGCTTCCAAAAACTCGACTTAACGTTTGATTCAGCTCTAATTATCACACAATACGTAAGTACATTACACAAACACTCGCACAATAAGTACAAAAAGCGTACTACAAATAATGTATATAAATATGGATAAAAACAGACCCTTTTAAAATGTACGTTATTGCAATTAAAACAATGTACAAGATTCAGAAAACGTATAAAAAATTAATGACTTATAGCATTTAATATGAGATTTGCAGAAATAATTAGCACATCGTTTGTATTTCGAAAGTAGTCACATATAAAGGCATTTTAATTTTTAAGTAAAAAATCTTTATAAAGGCACAATTTAAGGCATCGTACAACGTTTTTATAGAAAACTCTAATGGCTACTTAATTTCGAGTTATAAGATTCTACATAGTAAATATTGACGACTACTATCATTAGGTACAGTTAATTACAAAATTATGTATTTATTTTAGCCTTATTATCATTAAAAAATAAGGTCTAAAATTTGATGCCCCTATTTGTAGCCAACTGTACGTGCGCAACATTGTGTGCGCTAGTTTGAGACGACTACTTTCGTTACATTAAAATCTTTGCTACACTTAATACGATTTGACAGCTCCTTATTTGCCGGCATACGTGGGGTTTTTGAATGTCGACGTCGCCTGCTTGTAAATGGGGTTTTCGCCCTGAAAAAAAATTGAATCGATATAAATACATATGAAAAATATCAATAGAGTGACGTCCCACAAAAACATAAATTATTCTATGATGGGTTGTAGGTACGAGACACGATACAATAATATACCGCGCCAGGTATGGCGATCCAGTACATTGTAAGTAAAGTAAGGGTGACACGACCTACGGCATCAGCCTATCGACGGTATGAAAACATAAATGTGTGTGTGCCGTCGACAGTGACGTCACTGGTGTCACGATCCGGATTCTCAGACCTTGTTTTCTTCGACCATAGTACGAGACACTTTGCATGGTTATAAGTGTTATAACCCTGTCACACACGGGTTTGCACATCTGTTTAATTACACAGTCGATGTGACCCGCTGTGACAAAGTTATATTAATGTTACAAGTGAAACTCGAATGCACCAAGTTATATGTCATTTTTACTGTATTTGATTTCAATTATATTGCTCTCATTATTATAGTACCTATTGACGATCCTTTTGTGACTTTATTTTGTTTTAAAAATGTAAAACATTATGTAATTTTCTAAAGGATATAAATATATCTATCTATCACTGAAACAATTTCTAAATAAAAAAGTTGTAACTTACCGTATCCCACTTGGCCATCATCCGCTCCTTCTCGAAGCGCGCGAACTCGCGGCGGTCGTGGATGGTGGTGACCATTTTCCACAGCATCAGCAGCGCCAGCCCCACCAGCACGATGGCGGCTATCACTCCGAGCACGATGCCCAGTATAAACACCTGTAGAGATGGGTAAATCTTGACTTGAAGATTTAAGTAAGGGATTCGGATCCGCTTACGGATTCGAATGTAAGTGGATCATCACATCGATTCTTTGTAAATCTTATCGAATCCAAGGATTTATTAACTCCAACACGACTCATCGGTACTGCAGACCGTGCAGTAAATCGGTTCGGGATTCGGGATCGCGGCTCGCTAGAGTATCGAATCCGCGGAGGTACTAGCGTCGACCCTCGTTCGGTGGCGTCCGCCTGTGTTCGGCTCTACTCGGCTCCGAGCGGATGTTGCCAAGGGCATCGCGAACCGAAATCTCCCTCTCTGTCGCCCGAATATGCAACTCTGAGAGCGTGACAGAGAGGCAGATATTTCAAGTGGACTCGCGGCTGGCCCTCTCGCTCTTTCGACACATGGCGCGTTTGTTTACATTGCAATGTTGACGCTGTTTAATTGTTATCAAAAAGTAATAATAATAAATAAAATAAAATGATTTTATTTCAGACCTTGTGATCCATAATCGGTTAGTAACAATATCGTGTGTAACTGTGTTAATTTGATTTAATTTAGCCACATTCAAATTTTATTTAGTCACATTCAAAACAAGACTAATTGAGTGAACAGTTATTACCTGAGTTTGTTTTGTTTCTCATGAATTTAAATTATTGATTCGTGTTGCGCGTGCATTGTGACTTTTGGATTGGAGGGATATAGTGTAAATAATAAACTGTAAATAATAACTTGACAATAAATAATGCATGGTCTAAGAAAACAAGGTCTGACAATAAGGATCGTGACACGAGGTCGAGTTGCCACTTTATAGTAACAAAACGGATAATCAAAAAAAAATCTGCTGTTATCATGCAAAATAAATTGTTTATGCATTAAAATTGGCATTTACTTGTTTGAGCACACAAAATAGGTCAAGTTGAACATGAATGTACTTAATAATTTAATAAAATACTCACAGAATACATGGAAATCAGGGAGTATCATAATATACTACTGGCAACACTGCTTACTCACACATACGAACGTCATGTCAGTCGCTTTGACGTTAACCGCGATCTCGCTCGGATGTACTGAATTGCATATATCGCTTTCGGTCAGTGTCAGTTTAAGCAGTAATTGCCAAACTTTTTTGCGGTGCCGTTGCTAATAACAGTTGATGTAGGGCAGATTTTTAAATGGTAGGCTGTTCTATTCGGAACTGTAAGAGTAGAAGTGTTAAAGGCGGGACCTTACTGTTTTTTTTTCACTTCCACAAAACGAGTCAGTAGTCTAGGGGAGCATTCAAGTATTACGTAACGCAATTTTTGAAGATTTTAGACCCCTCCCCCCCTTGTAACGCACCGTAACGTTTTTCTGTACCCCCCCCCCCCCTACCCCTCTCTACACGTTACGTAACACTCAAGTGACCATTTTTACCCTAAAGGCGCTAAAAGTTATGTTATAGTTTTTGTCCTTGGTATAGTTTCAATTGCTTTTGCGGTAATCATACTAAATAAAACAAGAGATTTTTAATCCGCTACACCTGCGTATTTTGTTTATTTTTCTATAAATTTTTGGCTTTACACACACACAATTATTTTTCTCCGTCATTCCTATCCTATTTTAGCTTTTGTTACTAATAAACTCTTAAAATACATAACATGTTTATTTTAACCTTTGGGAAACAATGTTACGTAACGTCTTGTAAGAAAGACCCCCTCCCGCCCCTGTTACGCATCGTAACGTTTTACGAGACCCCCCTCCCCCCCAAATTGCGTTACGTAATACTTGAATGCTCCCTAGCCAACGAATGGCTTCGCTATTGTGGATCGAAAACAACGAAAAAAAATGGTACGCCGTACTACGTAAAATTATTTGTTTTCTTAATTTGTGCATTTTAATGTTTTGGGGTCCTTTTTATTCAGTCAAAATATAATTTTGACACTAAATGATAAAAATAATGATGTGTGACAATTGGAATATCAACCGATTATTTGCAAAAAACCGCAATCGTTGTGTTATGCTGTTCTACTGATTGAATATAGCTGGGTCTATACTTTGGTATAGATTATTAGAATTCTTATTATTTTGCAGGGAGAGTATGTTCAAAGCACTTTATACCTTCTGACTATTACAAGCCACTGCCGCAAATTTTCCTTAATCACAATGGACGACATGCAAGACAATTAAGGTCAGATGCAATACCTTTTTTGTCATTGTTGTAATTTTGTTTTTTATACAGTCGTTTAATATAATTTATATCCTATTTTTTAAATAAGACAACTATTTTCCCCAAAATACCAAGTTTGAGAACCATCGATAGCAGGGACGCCGAAGGTCGTGTCACCCACACTACTAAGCGATATATCCATCCGTTTGCCATACCTGGCGAAGTATATTATTGTACCATGAAATAATGTAAATAAACTTTTGTTTTGTGCTGTGCGTGTCCGTGTCGCGTTGTTTTAAGGGATGTTATAGTAATTAGATGTATAATGCGCGTGTCCGGGTTAACTGTCGGTTTGGCGTTTAGTTTTAGTGTCTATAAACTTTATACTTAGTGTATTTGAAAAGGATATTTAGAAATTAGGTAAATAGTGTAACGGACGATAGTTGAGTGATGAAGTCGATGAGCAAGAAACGTAGTCCCATTTGGGACCATTTCTAACAATTAAATGCCAAACAGGCGAAATGCCGCTATTGCTCATCGATTTTAAATATGCAAGTGGGGGCTTCGAGTAACTTAAATAGGTATATTAATAAAAACACCCTACTATTCCCATAGTAGCAGAGAGGCAAACTCCCACCAATCCCACAAATACCATTGATGAGAGCAGCAATGTACAAAGTTTAGAAGCTGATTCTTCTAACACCACCTCTAGTACTAGAACTTCTGCACCCCGTTGACCCACAAACATGCCCTCCACCTCCACTACCGCCGCGCCGCTCCGCTTTCCAAGAAATCAAGCTATCAATAATTTTATGCTATCTACGAAACCGTTGCCTATTCGTAAATAGGCAGAACTAGACAGGCAATTAGTAAAAATGGTAGCCAAGGGATATTTTGATATATTGAGTTCGTAAAATTTATAGAACTACTCAATCCGGCTTACAAAGTACAGTCCTTCAATCGGTACATCTGCACTGCCAACAAAGCCAAAAGAGCCAAGGATTTAAAATAGTTGAAGAGTCATTAAGCGGAGTCGGTACCGACAGCGGATTCGGATTTAGTGATTTGAATCACCGCAGGGAGTCGAGATTACCCATCTCTAAACACCTGGGAAAGTATAAAGCCGCATTGTTAAATACATCACTTAACCCGTCAAATGTCCTATGGCCATTATTTTATGGTATAGTCGATTTTTTTGCCGTTGCAGCGCGCTAGTGTATGCACTGCAGCATTAGGATAGTTAAGGCGGTTTCGTTGTTGGTATATTAGACTGTCAGGTCAAAAAACCAGAAGTTTTTCCAAAATTGGTTGGTGTACAAATAAGAAATTAGTGAAAACTGATGCAAAAAATGTACCCAACACAATGGGCCATATAAATTAACATTAGTTAGCATATGTGTATGTTATCAGTTTCTTTGTTAATTACAATTTAGATATATATTTATGCAACCAACTTTAAAAGGCGCAAACTAGCCTGTATAAGTATTTATAGCCTAAATTTTCGTATGTAAGTGATTGTATTATTGTACTTACATTGTAATAGTTGCTTATGACAAATAAAGACATATTACAAAACAAACAAAAACAAGTGAAAACTGAACTTCCGTAAATGTCATATGAAATCAAAAGTTTACTTTGTTGATAATTCTTACCTTCTTAGGACACTCTCGTTCCTCCTGCGCCCTGATGTAGAGATTCTGCTGTTCGTCGTAAGAGTACACGAACACGTACAAACAGTCATCTTCTTCGTCTTGGAAGCTACACAAATGCTCATTCTTCGATTCGTTCGCTGCAAAAATACATTTTCATTTCTCATTACTCTGAAAGTGGGTCATTTGTTCATCTAGGTGGCGTGCTGAAAGCAGAAATGGGCAAAATTTATTCGAATAATAACATGATTATTCGCGAATGACGAATATAATTATCGAATGATCATTCTTATCAGAATAATTTATTGGTGAAATAATTTATTCGCAAATAATTTCGTCGATATTACATGAATATCTGAAGATTATATATTTGTTTATTCATAAATGTGTTTCAACATTCTTATATTCCACCTTAATAACAGAAAAAGCTAAAAAATACTACTATGTAAATATATCTAATAAAAGTCCTCCAAATCATTCCCCTGTGTCAGGCCTTTTGAATACCTAATTATTTGTTTTCTTAAAAGCATAACTAAACATAACTCAAAGACTTGTTTGTACGAGGACTAAGATTATACTTTACATGAAACATCCTTCTATCCCACGATTAGACGAGTAAATGTGGGATATACTGTGGGAGGACTGGGAGAATAAGACAAATGTTTTATGTTAAGCCGCTGCAAACCTTAGCCGGTCTGGATAAAAGTTTTGGGTATCTTGAGCCGTATCAATTATCAGATTAACTTATCCCTAAAGTCTAAGTCCACCATCTATAATGTGTAATGAAAACACCTCATTTTTAAATATTATTTGCGTTGTTTATCTAGTCACGCGGCAGCGTGTCAAGCCAAGTTCAAAAAAAGAGAACTGGCAACGCAGTGGACGTGTGTAGTAATCCTGATCTTGAACCAAATGAAATAATTTTCAGGATTTTCTACACATAACTTGGCACTTAGATCTCAATTCTTTTGTCGGCGAAGTCAATAACGACGCATATTCTTAATAGGTATTGAACTTAGCTCTCATTTCACATTTATGTTTTTGATGGGATTTGATAAGAATATCCAGTAATTCTTAAATTTTATTGTGGATTTATCCGAATGAAATAACGAATGAATCATTCGTCATTTGAAAAGTGATTCATTGATTTATTCGCGGATAATTTATTCGCAAACAAATTATACGCGAAAAGAATAATGCCCATCTCTGGCTGAAAGTATTTAAATTAGCGTTTGAAGTTCTTATTAGATTTGATTTGAGAGCTTATTATCTAAATTCCCTATTCATAAAATGTGTTTAGTAGAAAAAATGAATTTAAGCAGAAAAAAGCCAGTTTTTAGAATGAAAATATTCGATTTGGAGAGGTGTTTGAAACGATAATTCTTAATGAAAACATACAAAAAATACATTTAAAATGTATGAAGTTAGGTCGCTAGTCCTGTTCTAGATATTAACGCCGAGAAAATGTCATGATACATTTCAATTCAAGCAGAAAATGGTCTAAATAAATTTTTAACTCATAAGGGCCCTTTTTAATAGATCGACGTTTTTTAACAGATAATGGGTCCTAAAAGAAAGCCCACACCATGCGGTACTTGTTCGTAGCTGAATCACCTTCAAGTTTGCCCTTCTCGACGATGGGCAGCGTGGGGTGCACGGGCTCGCACGAGTTGACGCAGGTCTGGTTGGCGGTCCACTCCGCGCCGCGGTGGTGCACCGAACACAACACGCACTCCTTGAACTTTTCGCAACGGCCGGTGCAAGTCTGCAAAATACGCATTACATAACAGTTTTTGAAATCAAATTCGTCAGATCTAAAAACTGTAATACGGACAGAAACACGATCCGATCGCGAAATTATTTCTGGTTCTAATGTAAGACAAATAATCTTTTCACACCTGCTATTCAGAAAAGAGTTATTGTTTCCCTCGAATAAGGGATCAAAGATGTACTTTTCTTCCCTCATTTGAGGGCAACAATGACTATTTCCTCATAGAAAGTGTGAAAACCAGTATGTGACACTCGGTAGTAAAATCATTTGTAAGATATTTCATGTTTTTAGCATAGCATAGACGGTGTGAAAAGCAGTATGTGTCACGCGGTAGCAAAATTATTTCCATCTTGGGCGTAAACACTTGAATCCCTCGCTACGCTCAAGATTCTACTTTAGAATCCCTCGCTACGCTCAGGATTCTATAGTAGAATCTTTCGCTTCACTCAGAATTCAATATACCGCCTTCGCCGTAAATATATAATTTTGCTCCCTTGAGACACAATCTACTATTTCTCTTTCTCTTCCTAGCTAGAAATCTCACATGGTGGTGGAGTCAGCTTTCCGAACTAACTTTGCTCTATCCTTGACATCATCTTCGGATGCTTGGAATCTCCGTCTATAAGTCAATATTCTAATTTTACTCACAGGGCACTTATCGCAGTATCTGCCCGAGTAGTGCTGTCCGCCATTGACGTTGCACACACACTGCCCGCAGACACATTGTCCATTGCCGCTGCAGATTTCACCGCCGTCTGCAATGTACACACAACTTTATTATGTTTGCCTTTTAGAAGGCACACAGGCACTAGGGTGCCGTAATGACGGCTTAGTGACGACTAAAATATGGAACTTCCTCCGACGAGGATCCACGGGACTGACGCAGGTTTATTGTCACTAGACTTTTCTCAATGTCAAATAACTACAGCTTTCTCACGCGTTTTCGCGATCTTCTTTTTTTCCTTTGCCTCTTCATCATTTGGGGTCGGCTCTCCTCGTTAATCGGCGCCAGGATGCTCTATCCTGGGTTGCCCGATTATCAATATGCAGGGTCTTCAAGTCACAGTAGAGTCATGTGACGGATGGTCGGTCGCGCTTTTTTTCAGCCAAAGCTAATGCTCGATTTCCGGCATGGTCGGAGTCTCTTCGGTTAATGTGGCCGTACCATCTTAGGCGCTTGAGGCTCTCGAAGTTTGTTTGTAATCGGGGCTATATCGGCATATATATATTAAATTTAAACGGGCCGCGTCGTCGCCTAAAGTTTCCCCTGGATTTTCTCCAGGCTACTCTCCAACCGCGCACTCCTATCGCTTTATTGGGCCCGGCCTATAAAGCCACAGCCAGGTTGTAAAAAAAGAAAGCACTGGTTACTGATGACGATGGTTACCTGGCGGGCGGCACGGAGTCTGGTCCCCGAGGCAGTCGGGCCGGCACTGACACTTGCCGCACACGCACTCGCTGTGCTCGGGAGCACAGCAGCCCCTTATTGCGGTCGCACGAAAGTTCTCGCACTCGCATAATAAGGAAGCAGTGATTACTGATGATGATTACCTGGCGGGCGGCACGGAGTCTGGTCCCTGAGGCAGTCGCAAGCCGCGCCTGTATACTCGGACCGGCACTGGCACTTGCCGCACACGCACTCGCCGTGGTCGGGGCCCGAGCACAGCAGCCCCTTATTACGGTCGCACGAGAAGTTCTCGCACTCGCAAAACGGACCGGAGATCACCTGCAACCGTTCACTGCTCAATTAATATGCACGAATCTAGTTACTTGAGATGAGCATAGTAAAATGTGTTTCTGATTTTTCCACATTTTGAAGAAACGATTCACAAATCAATGATCATGATTTTTAAGGCACAAGAGTGGATAAGACTAGTATTGAACAGAGTCAGTACTAAATTTTTAAACGGTCGCCAAAGCATATTTTTTTGACACCCCTGGAGTTACAAGCGTCCCTAGGCTGCGATGCCGGCTTACCATCAGGCGGGCCGACCGCTTGTTTTTCACCGACGTGGTATTAAAAAATAACTGGCAGGTATACGTACAGCAGTTTATATGCGAACACGCAGTTTGAAAATATGTGAACACGACTTTATTGTCAATGGCATTAGGTTGTTACGTTCATATACCTATGAACTCGACTGTACAACGACGACAATCTAGTGTCCAATAGGGCAATCCAGAAACAAACCGAGAAATTCTTTTAAAAAGTCGGCGGCAATTCTCCGGCTCGGTAGATTCTAGAAACAATCAATAAAGTGTTGTAGACGGTACCTCGGACGAGTCAGACATCTTGTTGCACTCGCACACGCCGCAGATACAGTTCCCCCGGCCGGAGCAGACGGCGCCGGAGCTCGCGTTGGTGGGGCGGCAGCCGCGGTCCTGGTCCGCGGAGCCGCCGCCCTGCGCCGAGCACTCGCAGTTCTTGCCGAAGCGGCCCGGCTGGCAGGCGCACACGCCGCACGCGGAGATGCCGTGACCGCTGCACACTAGCGGGCTGTCGTCGTACGCCTGTAGGTGCCACCCACGTTACAATAGTCTTTTCTTAGGGTTCCGTACCCGAAGGGACCAAACGGAACCCTATTGCTGTCACTCACGCGTCCGTCCGTCGTCTGTCACATTTTTTTTTAACTTCTCATTGACCTATGAACTGATAATGTTTATTGTTACGTTATACTAATATATTGATAAATCAGATTTATACGATATTTCGTTATTCCAATCCTAAATGTGCGTAGTCGACTTCGCCGGTTTTATTTTAATTAAAAATGGCAGTCAATCATCTAGCCAGGGGGGAAAGAGTCAGCACGGTCAACGTATTTTGTTACCCATCCAAAGGGTTAACCCATTAACTGTTCGGATAAAAAAAAAAGTTTCCGAGCATAGTCCAAACAAAAAAATACCATACGTTTTCTATAGCAGCAATCAATAGACGACGTGGCGGTGGTGAAATTATGTGCGTTGAATAACGAACACAATATTGTAAGCGATGGGACTATATACACATTGATACTAGCATTTCAACGCCTAGTTTAGCGAGCTAAAAACGCTTGATATTGAACGACATGTTCTGTGAATACTATTGTTAATGTATTACTCAATATTTTTATCATGACGATCATAATAGAGACGCGCTACACCCACAAATCATGAAGTAATCTTACGTGATGACCAGGATGTTCGCACGGGCAGTCGCATATCATTTCCAACTCCACAGTGAGACCCTCGGAGATGACTCCGGGGTAGATGACGAAAGTCTGCTTCCACTTGCTCGGGTCTTTCGGACACTCCTTTAATGTGATCTCAGCCGTGAATTCTACTACATCGCCCACCTACAAAAATAAAATAAAAAATCTTATTAAAGAAATAATAATTATAGTTTCGTAATCTATGTCTTGGGTAAAGAAAAATATGACTTACCCTCAACCCGTCACACTTATTCGTCTTAATGACATTCGTTTTGTCGAGGCAAGATGAATAATATTCTATTTGTATGGCGTCACTAGAGGTGTCCGTTATTTCAACCTCCGACGTGATTTTCTGCGGAAAACAAAAATTAAACCATATCACTATGATAAAAGTACTTAGTAACTTTCTGGGAATGATAACACTGTATTAACAAAAAGCTGCAATCGTCATTCTCTTACCTATAAATACAGATAATAAACAATGATTTTCCTTATTTACCATTTATGAAACACAAAATTAATGTATCATATAGTTCATGTGAAAACATCATGATATGTAATGTTATTATGGTAACACAAGTATATTGATTAAGCAAAAGAGAGGCGAGAGTTACATATTTTTGGCGTTTGTCATGGATACTGGGCATGAGTCTGTGGGGACCACATGCAATGAAACTTTTCAAAAGATTAAGTTATTTGCTTATCCGGTCTTCAGGTGGCCATAGAGTTGGCCAGACAGCGAGCGCTGAACATATAGTTTAGTTTCCTATAGTTTAACTTAGTTTTAGTTAGTAATTTTATTTGGCACCAAAAACCTAAATTTTAGCATATATGTACTGGATCCGTCCCCTCTATGGTACATGCCTGGAGCATCGAAATATAATAAGTACCTATAGAAGGGTAACGTCATACAAAACTAACGTAGAAATATTATTTTTATTATTATTGTTTGTTGTGGGCCTTCTTTGCCGCCTCGACCAGTATTAATCTATTGTGGCAGCCCTTAAAGTTCTTTGCTTTACCCGTTGCTTCCAGGTATTTCCAGATTCTTTGGGTCGCAATCTGTTGTATCTCCTCTGGGGGCATGATGTGCCTCCCTAGGTAGATACTTCTTTTGCGCATAATTGGTCCACAGGAGCAGAGGATATGGATGGCAGTTTCCTCCGACTCTTGGCAGAACCTGCATGATGCACTTTGTTTTATGCCCATTTGTGTTAGATGTTTGTTAAGTTTGCAGTGAGTATTCTTCTCACTGCGCTGGTTTTGTGTCTTTTGAGTTGTAATAGCTCTTTAGACAACATGGCATTGTAGCTTTTATTAAAGCTTTTGATTGTTTTAGTCAGTAGTGAACTTCCACAATTCTATAGCTTCCGATTTATTGCTTAGCAGAGAGCTGACTTTCTGTTTGGTGACGTAGAAATATGACCGATTTTCCACGTTGTTGAAACTAAAATGTCTTATGTTTCACTGTCCAATCAAATATTCAGATCAGTTCCCGTCGTCTACCGGTCACTGGGATCCCAGGGTTCATTACAAAAGAATGCTATTGTTTATTTTTTTCGCCGGGAGACGACGGCTTAAGCAGACTCTATTTTCAGAAACGTTTTTGCTATTTCACAAATAAGAAAAATTTCACTTGCTATGACTAGTTAGAATAACTTTGACACATGACTTTTATTTGTCAAAAATTTGTCAAAATCAGTCTACTAGAACATGATTTAAAAGCGCCTACTTTTGACGTGCATGATGTAATGCAGAAATAATACATTCATGTATCAATTTATTGAGTATACATTTATTAGTGTTCTGAAATTTAGATCCACTGCTGGTCACTCTTAAAACTACATCATAAAGATGGAACCTCTATTGCCCCGAATACAAGGGAACGCGACCACTCATGGTCGTGTTCATATCAGGTGAAGCATTTGTTCCTCACTACCAAGTAGATGACGAATCATTCCAGTTGAGCCTTTCTAACTATATCAGGTCTCGCGGTATACGATCACTTTAGGTCTACCAGTTCTTGAAATAATAGGCTTCTCATACTATCACTTAAGATAAGACTGGTCTCTGCTGTTTTGGTTTTATCTAACCTCAACGAAAAAATCTAGTATTATATTATGCTAATGAAATATTAAACTCGATTTAGGCCCGTAAGTCATCAGTCACTGGCCAAAATTGAATTAAAATAACGTGCGTAGGTATTACCAGAATATATGTGAATTTATTTTCATTCTTATTTTTTACCCATGACTAAATGTGTAGGTGTATAAAAAAGGTAAATCACAAATGTAAACACATTTCTCTTTTAATTATTTGACCGATATAATACTGTGGGTGATTGAACAAATTTAATTTTAATCGTCGAGGTTCTTGCCTTAAAAAAATCAACCCTCACTTCGTTTTATGAACACCAAGTCTTCGTACTACTTTTCTTAAAAAGTTATTATCTAATGTTGACAGCGTAGACAGATATTTTTGTAATTCGCTCTAATTTTTTCGAAACACATTGCATAACATCAACCGTCACTCCAAAGTATGGGATTGTTGTAATTGGAATAACTAAATAATAAACAGAAAAGGGTTCCTGATTGCCATTCGTGTGGCTCCTGCGCTAGATAAAGGTGCTAATCTACACATATATAGAGAACCAATACCGGAAACCATTCAAATGTTATTATTTTCGTTTGACACAACGACAACTTTTCAACTCAACGTCGAATAGCCCACTGAATTGCGATCCGGCACTGAAAGCATAAGCTCCGCCTTCGGCACTAGATTTTGTGGCACCGGTTTTGAGCGACAGTTATGCTTCCATACTTTTATATTTCGATGGCCTGGAGACTAAAATATATCGTCGCGGCTTACATAATTTATTTATTTTTTTATTTTATTTATTGGTATTCAGGACAACTACAGCCGTAGATATAACCATGACATATTGATAATTACATTAAAGAAGGCCAATAACAGTTAGCCATTGATTTCTCATAGTGTAAATTTCCCAGTGCCCAGCACCAACCCAATACTTGTCACCCCCGATCTGAAATCATTATAGGTAAAAAAACGAACAGTATCTATGTGTCAACTATTGGGCATAGGTGTCGAGCGTTGGTACGCCTACCCTATATCTAGCAATATTAAAAAAAGCGTAATCAAACACAGTGAATATGTGAATACATTCCAAAACAAGTGCTCGATACCTACATGATCAAACACAGTGAATATGTGAATACATTCCAAAATAAATGCTCGATACCTACATGTCGGAAACTATACACTGGTACCTACTTAGATTGCTTAATAATCTGGTAATTATGTGTTTTTCAGACCAACAAATTAATAAAGTTTTCAAACTTGTGTGGCATGATACCTTTGGGTGTGGTGTTCAAAACTCACAACTCTCCCCTCCCCTCCACCTGACGCTACACCCCCCCTCGCAGTGAAATGTGTCCCTTTTATCGGTTTTATCACATTTTCTTGAAAACTATAATAGATACAAAAAAAATGTCAAAAGTAAAAATAATCCTCATTAAATTGTAAACAAAAATGTCCTATATCTTATTTTGATAGGCTTGACGGTTTTCAAGCTGTAGCTAGTTAAAAAACTAAAATGAAATTTTTCATCAGATTAACGACAATATACTCATTATTTATTGGAATGAAGTAAATAAAAAGCTGTAGGTGGAATCGTTACAACCATTTTAATATTACAAAAGTCTAAATAGGAAAATAAAAACATTAATCAATAGTCCCTTCATCTTGCTCAAGCTCTTTGCAATCTTGATTTTTATTAAAACAGCTTAGACCCCGGCAACTATTACACATTGTTGTGCAGCGCAGGCCAATTTTAACGCAACCGCATCTTTTTCCGCAGCCTTGCTTACAAGCACACGATATCAATTTAAGTATTGAAGCCGGAGCTGGTGATTGTTTTGTGGGTATAGGATTCAAGAAAGCGTCGGTTTTTGTCCAGCCCCATTCTTCTGGATTTAATATATTACCCAGCCATGCTTGAACTTGTAAATAGACCCGCCTTGAATGCTGATGTGCCGCAGATGAGGTAGGCGGCAGTTTTGATAGTAGCACTGCGCTTTTTGCTTGCCCAACAAGTTTATTGAAAAATATAAATCTGTGTTCATCAAGGTTATTTTCTGATGGCTTCGCGCCGTATAACGCTAGAATGAACTTTTCGCCAGCAGTATCGATTTGCTCATGAGTGGCGTTTTTGTTGTTGAAGATGCCGATAAGGTCCTGCAGATCTTTTCTTTTGTTGAATAACTGAACAGCTTGTATCTTGCCTTTTCCAAAAAATGAAGATGTTGTATCACATCCAGTCATTGCGTGAAGGAAGAGAATAGAGTCTTTGCATCTTTGAACCAATCCTGCATCAGAAAGACTTGAACTGTACAGTCTGCTTTTAACTGTACCTTGGCTCTCTTTCAATAGGTAAATATTTTGTTCAGCGGGAGTCAAAGCTAGTGCAAGAACCAAAAGATCGACATCTTGCCCAACAACCACGACATTTTTATTCCTTACAGACTCTTCAATTGCCGTTTGAATGATGAGAACATCTGCATCATCATTAGCCAATACTGTAGATATTCCTTCGTTCTTAACCTCCTAAGTCCCAAATTGATTGATGAGATTTTGAATTTGGAATCCTAATTAT
This sequence comes from Epiblema foenella, assembly GCA_963556455.1. Taxonomy (NCBI): domain Eukaryota; kingdom Metazoa; phylum Arthropoda; class Insecta; order Lepidoptera; family Tortricidae; genus Epiblema; species Epiblema foenella. The sequence goes on from OY747104.1 coordinate 11,080,708, forward strand.
TTTTGTTAAAGTTCGAAACTCGATTTGAATTTGTACTTGTACAAGTACGCGGGGACTTAAGAGGTTAAATCTGTTGGCCAGTTGAGCAATTAGTCTTTGTTTATTACTCAAATTACTCAACAGACTTTGTTTCGGTTGGGAAAGTTGTGTTCTTTCATTAAACTCAATCTCAGGGCATTTGTTGTTGATAATACGTCTCATTCTTTCATTACTCTTTGTGCTTGCGGAGTTATCGGCATATCCATCAAATACCACAGTAGCATTTACTCCGTAATGCTTCCGAATATAACATACGTAAGCGGAGTAAATGTCTGAAAACGTGCCTTCCGATGGCCACATAACTCGATGAAGAAGAGAACCACCATCTAAGACAAAATATTTGTTATCTTCACCGAATGTAGGCTCGTCAGCGTTGTTGAAAATCTTATATAACATAGATTTTTGTCGCGTGCGTCTTCCTACAAGCCATTCTATACAGTTCCCGCCATAATAAAATTCATCACTGTAGACTGTAGGTTTAGGTACATACTCAGAAGTTTTTAATGACTCGAGAAATATTATAAGGTAATGAGATTAATGACAGCTTATTTTGCCGACCAGCTATTGATTTAAGTCCTGCGCTTTCTTTTATTTATTTTATAGATTGATTTAAGAAGGAATTGAGCAGGCAACGTATTTTTTTTTGGCTTTAGTCTATTTTACCAAAATTGAACTAGCTATACCTCGAATACCATAAAGCCTATATAAATATGGCTTTAACCTTTTTTGTTGCCCATTTGATGAAGATTATTTTTGTCTTTAACGCTTTGTCCGTATGTGTAACCGTTTTCGAGGAAAGGTGAAAAAACCGATAAAAGGGACACATTTCACTACGAGGGGGGGTGTAGCGTCAGGTGGAGGGGGGGGGGGGAGAGTTATGAGTTTTGAACACCACACCCAATGGTGTCATGCCACACAAGTTTCAAAACTTTATTAATTTGTTTGTCTTTCCCATACATTGATTACATAGAATTACTGGACTATAAGTTAGGGTACTGCATTTTTTACTTAATAATTAATTAATAAGCCAGACACCGCCATATTACTAGTACAAATATTCGTATTTTGAATAACAACGAGTTAAACCAGCAATAATAGTAAAAAAAAACTCGTACTCAACATAGATATATAAATATACCACCCATGACAATACAGAGTATATTATCAGAACACTCGTTATGAGAACAATAAGAAGACCAATTTTATTAATTATGAGTTCTCTAGTACCCACGAACACATTCAATTGAACATATCAACGGTAAGCGAATTAAACCTATCATTATTACATACTCATACTTCACTTTCTTAGTTTCGTAGTAGTGGTGTTAACGACTAAATATTGACTACCCTACAGAGTAAAACGTAGGCAGTTAATCCATGTCGACAGTAATTAGGAGTACCTACAGTTAAACAGAGTCACGCTTTATTTAACAAAGCGTGTCGTTTGACCAAGGGTAGGTATTTTAGTATTAATTAATTATTTTTTTGTCTGATCAAAGCCAAATACACATATTTTTTGAATTTATTTTTAGAACCTACAAATGGATCAGCTGAGCTAAATTCGGTGTTGTACAGATGAGGGATTCGGCTTAACACAGCGTTAGAGCCATAGTTGGTGGAGTGAAGGGGAACGTGGAACAGGGCTGTGTGACGGGTACGACGCCTTGGGACTCGAAATGATAGACCGGACAGTAGTTCTGGACAGTCCAGGCGGTTTCTAATTATATCGAAAAGCAGGTTCATATCGGCTACTTTTCGTCTGTCTTCAAGTGTGAGCAGATTATATGCGCGGCAGTTGTCAGTATACTCCAAAGATGATTTTCTAAATGTGTAGTTTAAATGAGATACGAACTTTTTTTGTATTCTTTCGATACGGTATTTATGATTAGCATAACAAACTGACCAAATAGAGGAGGCATATTCAAGAATGCTTCTCACATATGCGTAATATACAATTTTTAAGCTTAACAAGTTTCGGAAAGGTTTGCAGGTTCTCATCACAAAGCCTAAATTGCGATAGGATCGGGTTACAATTGAATCGACATGATTTCTCATGGTCATTTTGGAGTCTAGCATCACGCCCAGGTCACGCACAACGTCGACTTTGTTCACCGCGACACCAACGCGTTATTTTTGTACACTACTTCACAATCACATTTTTTATCTGCTTGCACTTTGCTCTTGTTAGTGTAGCATTTCTTTTAATCAAGTCACTTAACACTGAATGTCAAAAAAGTTATTCTCGCAATTTTCAACTTTGTCAATATATTAAGAAGGTGTCACTTGCACTGCCACTTACTGGTATACAAGACGATGGCGGTTAAAGGATAAATATTTATTATACCTAATGCCTGTATACCTATTATACCTAATGTAGTTTTATTCACAAAATATAGTCTTTTTTATTTATAAAATATAGTAGTTTTATAAAATATAGTCTTTTAAAAAATCGACTTACGTTGTACTGTTCGCGCAACACATCAACAATGTTATCCGAGTTCTCCGTGAGTACATTGCTGCTGGAGCCCTGGATGTGCTTGCTGAGCTCCTCGTACACGCTGATCTGCTCCGACGTCACCGCGAAGATTAGGTTGATCGAATGTTCCTTTGCCTAAGGGACAACATCACTTTAGTATGATATATCTGGGCCGATCAACTTTTCCTTGTTGTTATTCTGTCCCGTCAGCGAGGACACAACAGTTTCTTAGAAAATTGTTATGGGCTTTTAGCATGGTCAAGAAATGACCAACGGCAAAATTGGTTGTTAATCAATTATAGTTAAAACTCGCTCGGTAACTTTAGTAGCTTTAAACCCTATAAAATCCCAGATTTAAAGAGACGTAACCGTGGTAATGAGCTTCAAAAAATTGTAGAGCGGCTCATCTAACTACATATTTGAGATATACAATATTACTTATATTTCCCATTTTGAGTAATTTAAAATATAATTTCTCAGAATCCGCATAAGAAACAGAAGTTATTCGTATCATATAAGGTGTCTTCGGGTAATTCGGTTATTTAGACTGGAATTTGTTGTTTTCGGAATTACCCGACATTCGGAACTACCGAAGACACCTTATCAAAATCTCGTGCAGTTCAATATACAGTACCTTCTGGTTAATCTGTGAGATGCTGGGGTAGTCTTGTACGGTAGAATATGTGTATAGATTGTCTTTCATGTGACATTCACCATCGTTGGGTTGTACGATACCGCCAAGCTGTAATGTAATTTTACAATATACATAGGTACTTTGATTTAAAAAAGTATTGTTAAAAGAACACGCATGGATAGGTGCAACTGTAAGTGGTTCTCATTACATACGTTACCTTTTTGGTGCTTTATTTTTTTTTATTGCTCAATTAATAAAAAAATAAAATAAATATCATGCATCTAATTTCGGCTGCTAGTCTGCATGTAGACCGTCGGATCGAATGTGGTGTATAAACTATTGCTACGTTTACCTTGCCATCGCCAGCATAGTGGAAACCGGCGTCAGTCGAGAACACAAGAAGCCTGTTAGCCTTCTGGCGCCAACCGATCTCTTCCTTGCAGACCATAGCTTGCATTATTGCATCGAAACCGCCCTCGGGAGCGTCCAAGTTACCGGACACATCAGCTTTAGATACGGCTAGCTGAAATAAACAGGTTCAGGCCATAATTTCAACATTATTCCTCGTATTATTAATGAAATATCGGGGACATTTAGATACATACATCGAAGTAATCAGTGTCAGTACTGAGTGACATCTGATTCTTAAATCCGTACGGTGCGGCGCAATCCTTGCATGGCGCCTTCAAGCTGAAAAGAAAATGTCATTGTTACCACAAAGTTACTTGGGAACCATTAAAACTAGTTATCATAGAGGACACATTTAAGGCTTGGTTTCGTCGCGCACGCGCCGTGACTGGATCATTGTCAGATTTAGGTTTTCTCGGTGGACTCTTCTTTTCGGTGGACATACGAAAAGTTAAGGGCCAAAAAGCTTAATTTTGGATTGGTCTAGTAACCCGCATAAACGGTGTTTCCGTAACTATAAATCCATGTAATAAAAACATATCTAACATGTACACAAGTCATTCACTCTTGACCACCGGGTGGACAACTTTTGTTTTTACAACTGACAATGACCCGACTAAGCCTATAAGTTCTACAAGTCAGTGGAATCTGATGTACCAACGTATTACTTACTTCTTTTCAACAGTTGAAACATAAGGCATGACAACTTTGTCTACAAACGAGCCAAAGCCAATTCTGAAATTGGACGTGATATTTTTCATAGTGGTTGAGAGCAAATTGCCGAGGGCAGCCAGTTTTTCCTGATCGTTCTTCATAGATCTGCTGAGGTCCATAAGGTAGTAGAGATCTAGCGGGTAGTCCTGAGCGCGGGAGTAGGCGAACGTTAAAGTCTGCATTTGGTCTGGAAAAAAAAAACTAATTAATGCCCTGAATAGAATGAGGGCCCGTTGTTTCAAATTTGCGCCTGTTCTAACTTATTTTTACAGTCACGAGCTTTAATTTGGAACCCCCTTAAGGTCGACAGACATGTTTAATTGCACAGAAATGCAAATAACAATTGTGCGAAACGGGTAACAAATTAAAGCTCGTGACTGTACCTATAGGAGGAGTCATAAATATAATTATGAAATCATTCAAAAGGATTAACAACTTCGTACAAAATTACTGGGATGTGCCCACAATAAGATCAGGAGTACGTTTAATGGTGCTAACTTGTCAAGAGACCTCGAAAAAACGAGATTAACGCAAATTATTTCAGGACACATCCTGGAACTGTAGAGGCACATTAATCACATATCGTCACTACTTTTAAAAAAACTCGTATCTGAAAATCATCAAGTTTCTAGGAGGAACAATAAACATTCTGTAAATTATTGCGATTGATCAAAAAAGTTCTTGTTAGTTTCATGAGATACTTTGATAGCCAGTCATTAATTTCACAAATATTCGAATAACTCACTCAAACATTTTTTTATAAAAGTAAATTTTATAAAAAAATGTTATATGTAATAGTTATTCGTAAGATACAAGATTTTTGTTTTAGTATTGACTGAAAGTTGTTAAGTTACGATAATTTTGCTTTGAATTTTATGCTACAAAATGAAACGAAATGTATGTTTTTGTGTTTATTAAATTAACTAAGTAAACTCTCTTCGAGTAACAATAGACGGACTTAAATAACAACGTGCCTATGTAAAAAAAGATCGGGTCGAATTATTTTTTTTCCACTATACATGCAAGAAACTATCGTAAAATGCATGAAAGTCTTTTGGCAAAATCGGTTTTAGAGATTGCAAATCATCATACTTTCGTTTTTTAATGGGGACCGGTCCAGAATATAGCTGAGGAATCGCTTGTTCTTCGGAAATATCATGGAATCTTTGAGGTAGAACAGTCCAGATGTCATCAAAGCGAAGTTTAAACTCAATCGGACTGTGAGGTGTATATTTTAAAGCCCTCAAATCTACCACACATGGGTCACCTGCTCTCTTTCCAGGTCTTATAGATGTGTAGTGCTTAAGTGTGGCATAGTTTTTGAAAAAACTCCAGTGTAAATATTTTACATTGTACTTTTTAGTCAAAGATGCCTCTGTTATTACTTTTACAAAATCGGCAGGCACATGAAGTTCTCTGTTTTTCAGAAGAAATGTATAAGCAATACCATAAAGATTACGAGACATCTTACTTGAAGACATTTTCTTCAATGATTGCTGCCTATTTTATATGACAACTTGACAAGTCACTATTATATTTTAAATACTTGAAAATTATTTAACCTGTACCAAATAAGTAAGTAGGTACCCAAATAAAAAAGGAAAGAAAGGAAAAAGTATAATAAATCAGATACGAGTTTTTTTCAAAGTAGTGACTATAATTTGTTTAGATACGATTTTTTTTAACTAACGAATACTTACTATAATGACGATTTATCGTCGTTGGAGTTTGTGCATCATACGAGGTGTATCTTTATTAGTTTAATGCGAAAATAAACTAAAAAAAGGAAAAAATCAGATACGAGATTTTTTAAAAGTAGTGACGATATATTACTCTTATGACGTATTTTGGATACTGAGGCAACCTGAGGCTTTTCCGCACTTTTTATGGGGTTACTAAACATTATACACTGTTTAGCGCTAGTTTAATTGTTATTGTTTATTGTTACTGTGATCGTAAATTATAGGTATATTTACTCTGTCGCAACTGCAGATTGACTCTCTGCGGTTTAATCTGTACGAGGTTCTCGCCAGAACCTGCCGTGGACATAGCACCGCCGGCGCCGTAGGCCCCGGTCTCCCCATGTGATACTGACCCTGAGCTCGAGCTTGACCCAGACCGCTCTGAAATACAAAACAACGATCTATGTTTGACACTCATCAATACATATAATGTAACGTGTTAATGTCTAGGCACTGGCTTCTTAACAACGAAACGAGACTAATAAATTGCCCTGAAAAGGTTCTTCAAATGTTACCAATAATATCACCATGAATTTAAGTATTATAAATTATAAAGTTAATCCTGGACGTCGCGCGTTGCTCTAATCGCATATTTCCAGAGCATACGGGAAGTTAAACAATAAGACAGTATTTTAAAAAGAGGTCGCGAGCTAACGTTATTGTTGTAGGCATCCGAAACTCCCTTATAGAAAATGATGGAGCTATATCAAATTTATTTAATAGCCTAACGTATAAACACAAACAAATCAAAATCTTTGAAGTAAAGACTCTGTATATATCACAGCGAATCAAGTGATATTTATAACTGATGGCTAAAGAATGAAATTACTTCTGCTCAGTTCCTTGTTGTAGGCTGGGTCAATTGACCGCTGGTTGTCAGGATTGAAGATATAGGCCTCATCACATCCAGCAGTGCCTCCTTCCAAGGCAGGGTTGAAGCATCTCGGGCCGTTGAAGAAGGCGGCAAAGCACCAGGCGCAGCTCGGTGCCCGTATACAGTCACTGCAGGTGGTTTTACTGGAGCAGGGGTTCTGAGCCAGCTGGGCTAGCGGCGCCGGCTGGTCCGCCAAACACGCCACGGACAGGCAAGCCAAAAGGCATAGACATAACGTCGTTCGTGACATTGTGTGCGATTTAATTGTGCTCAGATCGATATCTGGAAAGAGAAGAGAGAGTGCCAGGTAAGCAACGGTCGGAAAATATAGGATTCAATCAGTGAACAGTTTAGTTAATGTTTTCTCAAGATAATGCGACCTAAACGATTGCCTATCGAAAAGATTGCCGTTTTCACATGGGAATTTATGTCAACTTGTTGCTGAAGAACTTAGTATTATTTTTTTATTATATTCAATTCAGTTTTCCAGTACTATTTGAATAATATACATAAAAACATACCTACTACTTACAAACGTTTTCTGAATAATCTAAAATCAAATTAACAACCTGTTATTCAATTCGTTGGGCGAAATCCTTTATTGAATTAATTAGAGGTCGTTGCGAAAAATAGGCATGAACATATTTCTAATTCATGCCCCGGATACTGTCATAGTAACTTCGGGTGAATAAATAATAAGTATTAGTGCTATCAGACAAAACATAGAAATTACCTATTCATTAGTATAATCATAGTATATTCATAGTGACAACTATTACATGACACGAAACAGCTCAAAATGAAAATAAAAACCGGTCAAGTGCGAGTCGGACTCGCGCACCGAGGGTTCCGTACACCGGTTCCAACCCTATTCATTCAGGAAAATCGCAACAATATGTTATAGAAATGGAACGCCATCTGTCGTCGAATTTTGTTACAAATTTGAGCGACTGTATAACTTTGTATTGTGGTTTTTAAGGGATAATTCTTTATGACATGAACCGATTTCATTTTTTTTTTCCTTTATTTTATATTTTTCCTGTAAAATATACATTGGTATCAATGTTATGTAATAATTTCATATATTTTTACATTTTCCCTCATAAATCGAAAATGACTCAAAGTAAAAAAAAATGTTTCAGAATGTGCAACTCAAGTCCTTTCATATGACACCCCACGTGACATATTCACTAGACTCAAATTTTGAACCACCTTTCTTTATAACTGTTCCAAAATTAATATATATAGCATAAGTATTTCTGGAGATATTTAGCGATGTGACAGACAGACAAAGTGAAACCATAAGGGTTACTTTTTTACCATTTTGGTAAGGGACCCTAAAAGAGCCAAGTTAAAAAGTGTGACGATAGGGAAATAGCCTCGTGCGGTGTACATCGCATGGACTTGCGGGCAGTGCGCGGGCGCCGCGAGAAAGGGCGCCGCCCACGCGCGAGATCGAGGTCGCCGAGACGTGGGACGTACGGGAGCAACGTCTAACTGATTGTATTAAGTAACTTGACTCTACCTATAATACACCTGTAATAATTAAACCAAGGGGCCACCAATACTTAAATCGAACATTAAAAACATATTGGTAACTGGACAGTAGTAAGCGCGCAACTATGATGTTTTGAGGTCAATGCAATTCTAAAACTCGTGCGCTTTCTTCCTAATGTTTTGGTTGTGAATAGACATCCATTATTGATTCAATTTTTTATCTTTGAATGTTATGATTTGAAATTGGTTTATTTTTTTAAGCACTCGATGGAACTGTGCTCTTACTTACTTAATTACTTACTTGACAGGCACTACCTACTTAATAAATGTTTCGTGCCAAACATTTGGACCTTTTCTTTCAAATCACTAAGCCAGTAAGCCACAATCTGATTTAACAATTTTGACACCGACGCCCTGGCAACCTGGACTAAGAGAGATTCGGCTAAACTGGTATAACATTTTAATCGGAGTTTAAACGTCAAATTTGCATGGGCTAATCGGGCTGGACTAATTAGTACCCATAGGTATATACAAACGTTGCACATTGTCAATAAGAGTCATGAATCCGATCAGGATCGGGTGTGAATCTTCACACTGATGCGGTTTGATTGGTAACCGCCTCAGATACTGCTTTAATAATGTGGTAACTAATGCTGCTTTTTCATGATATTAAATAATCTTAACCCACATCTTACACTTAAATGCTAAAACGTGTATAACTTTTTTTATTAACATCTGTTCATTGAACTTCTAATTTTAGATTTACAACATCGATGGCGAAGTATACAAACGTTACACTCGAATAAAAAACAAGTATCAAGTCAGTGGAACAGTCAATGTCAATCGCAACATTTCATTGAGTGTTTATCTACCTATATTACTCATGCAAGACTTGCAAGAAGCTGTGAATTCGTCACGTCGTACTGTGGACGTTGCGATGAAATCATCGCGGAAAAATTAGGGGTTACCATACAATTGTCATACCTAATAGTAAATAACATAAGTCGTAACAAAGGGTAAGCTGACTTGGATACATTTTAAGCTTATACCAACAATTTTCCGTTAATCCCTTAAATAAATTCTTAACAAAGAGTCTTAGCATTAACACTTTATATTACCTACTGTTACTTACCAAAATAAGGGGTTTAAAATCCAGAGCTTATTTTGCTCATGAGTATACTACAGTCGACCCACTTCCGTCCACTGCTGGGAAGTTTACATAAGACGTTACATTAAAGTTCACAACACTTTCAGTTTCATACAAACGAACATATCACAATTATATCACTATGGTTCTTTATCACTAAATAGAAAACATGGCATTATGCACAAAAATTGCCGCTATTAATCCATGATGTCAAAGGTCACAATCAAAGATTTGTAATCTTATCTTTCTGCATGCATATTTTTTGAAGATTATATTCCGAAGTTTCAACAAGTACTGAGATGGACTATTTTAATATGAGATACCACCTATTTTGGGCGCACTTAACGCGAAAGCGTAGATAAGCTATCAATATTTGATCTTTCTTTAGCGTGTAGCTATCTAATGAGAGTTCTTTCAAACGAAGTCTCGTAAGGTATTTATTTAAACTTTTACAGCCTTATTCATAAAAAGTTAGAGCCTCCTTGAAGGCTCCTTGAAGGTCCGATGCTAAAAAGCATGATTCATAAACGTCTGCTAACGCTAATCAGTCCTTCAAGGCTCTGCTAAATGGTCCGAAAGTTAGTGGACCGTAGACCCTTCTTTATCTCTCTGTTAACTCACAAAATGGCCGCCACAGACTTGAACAGCTGATTTTTGACAAGACAAAAACCATACGCCAGAGAAGTGTGCTAAATCGAAGGGATTCTGTAGTGTGGGTTTTCCATGGGTTTTCTTAATTAATCATCTTAATTGGGTGTTTCTGAAGATAGGTACGTGTTGATTTAAAACTTGATATATGTTCCAAATAAAATTACAATGATTAACATAGTTAAGTACTGCTTTTTGCACTTGCAGTCAGCAGCAGAAGTAGTTAGCTACGCGTTCGACTTTAATAGAAGGGAATAAAAGCGTGTGCAGATCATTATGGTCAACTCGCCCGCGTAGCTACTTTTGCTGCTGACTGTACAACACTAGGTACACACGGATCGGAAATGGCGGGTGTTTTACGATACCTAAGTACCTATTTTTGTTACTTTCGCGCAATACAAGGTAGCTATCCAGGCAATAGGCTGGCTGAGGAAGTATAAACCACTACAACCGCGACGTCGCTAGATGTATAACAAAAGGGAAATCTTATCGCATTCTTCGAATATTCTGGTCACAAACTATGTCTAACGCGAGACTGTGGCAGATAGGTAACTAACCAGAAGCCCACAACAAGTGGCGATGGAGTGGACACCCACTTCGATGATCGGATTGCTACTTGTCCAAGCAGTGCCTCCGTTGACAATCTAATGGCAGAAGACGGCCGGGGCGTCCTCTGCCATTCTACATGGAGGAGGCGGGCTCTAATGGCCTCGGCTGGAAGGAGCTAGAAGAAGCCACGCAAGACCGTGACAAAAAGAGAACTCTTCTGCGAGCCTTATATCATTATCAAATCCTGTAGGATAGGTTTTGCTTGATAAAAAATTTCGACGGCGGTACCGGTTTGAAACTGACGGTCTAATTTATTGTCGAATTGTCAGGGCAGACGTCACCAAGGACCGGTATTGTTGGATGCAGTCAATGCACGCAACAATACCGGCGGCACCCATGCACCCAACAATCAGAACGACATCTTCAGCGAGTGCTCGCTGGAGATGTCGTTCTTAGTCTAACGCGTATGGTCGGTCGGGCGTAGCTATCGCTGTTGAAAGCATAGGTACGTGCATTCATATTATATGTATGTGGCCATATAAAAGACGCCTGACCGACAGTAGGTCGAGCACCGTTTCCCACCTTATAGAGCTAGGCAGAGAGAAGAATAACCCAAAAGCATATTACTGTACACAAAATTACTTGTATGTTTCTGACTGTACATTAAATAAAATCGGCGTTAAAGATGTCTACATTTTTACTTCTTATTTTATTAATAAGAAAAATGTGTGTACATCCTGTGAAATTTTCAGGCCCAATCTCTTCAACCAAGTTTATTTATATCTGAATTTGAGATGAATAATGTATATGACAAAGTTGCTAAAGAAAATAACAAGTCAAAAAAATAGTAGGTAAATGAAACTTCATGGACATATATAAAAATTAATATATTTGGAGGCAGCATGGGAAAACAATGAGTATAAGTTCAAAATCTTTTAATTTATTTACATTAAACACCCTTCTCACATTATTAATGTCTGGAGCCTCCTGGAGGCACCTGAACCAAAAAAGCATTAACCAGACAGACAGTTTGAGAAAGCCTTCGACAGACAAGAAAACAGTATTACAAACTACAGAACACCAAAATGTTAAAAAGAACCCTGTCTGGTAAATAAACATCTTTGTACTCGTCATTGCTAAGCAATTCGAACTACACTGGAATGTTCCTTATTCATCATCTAGCAGAGCCGGAGGCCGGGACTTCCTGAGTTGCCAGTGACTTCGGCTGGTGTCATTTCTAGGGAGCAGGTTCTAACACTACTGGGGCTTCTAGGACTAGGTAGTGACAACTAGTGAGTTGTAGTAGCAGTCAGTACCTGAAAATAATAAGGAACATATTTAATAAAAATATATTTTGAGCCGACATACTTTTATTTTTAACTTCCATCCACATTACTCATCTACATTAGTATAGTCAATAATATGTATGTCTCACATACTCTTTCTTCATAATTTTTTTCACCATCTGCTGGAAACAAGCATATAAACATAGACATATAATGTTATATCACAATGTTTGATTTGATTGTAACAGTTCATGTACAAGTATCTTCAAAAATACACTTAACAAAGCAACTTTAAATAATCATGCAGTTAGAATCATCTGATGCCTACCTATGTAGGTAATTATTATATGATGTTAATAAAAAGGGGCTTGCCAGAGCATAATGTTGCAGCAAGTTTACTACAACAGCATTTTCAGGCAGACCCTGGTAACTACAATAACTTGATCCATTGCTTGTTGTTGGTCTCATATTATGAATATAAATGCTGCTTATAAATCTATACCTCCTTAAAACACATCTTATTTTTAAAAGTAAAGGTGTAAGAACTTACTGAATGGAACTAACAGGAACCCAATACTCATCGGTAGGTTCATCTGATTCAAGCATTTTATTGTTATGATAATTTGCCTGATTGACTGACATTAATTTTACAGGGAGGCAAAGTCAGATATTATTTTGGGGCTTAATCTAATCAACACATAAATAACATTATAGATGTGTAATATAATCTTTCAAGTATATTTGTTTTGTCCTAAACTTGCTAAAAACTATACCTACACTATTCTTGTACGAAATTGTAGGCACGTTGAACAAGAAAACATAACCTTGGACAGGTGTGTTTACCTACATTCACATTATCTAGGCATATTGACTTGATTTTAAATACTATAAACTACCAACACTCTCTTCATGTATACAGCCCTTAGTCATTTGGATTTAGATGGCAGAACGGCTGGTTACGATCTGGACACCAGTACTTAAATTGTACTCACTCACTACATAAAACATACCGACACAAGCACATCATACCAACCCGATTTATTGCGGCCGAATCGAAATCCTTGGCGTCCGTCTCGAGCTCCAGGGTCCGCCCACGAAGCTAGCTTGTGGTTATTTGGATTGGTTTCGGTATTTTCGTTTTCTATTACATCTACTCTTTCTTTTACCAGCTCTTGAAGCAACATCTGAAAATGATAAAACTGATTAGATTCCATAGAAACACTGACGGTAAGTAAGCAATGATCCACTTCACATATAACTCCAAACTAAGCAAATTTATAACTTTTCTTACTTTATCCTCCGCTGTCCAATTATTGCTTCCTTTTTGGTAGTATTCATTATTTAATCAAATCAAATACTCGCACTAAACTCGCGTGTAAGATCAAGTTTTCTGTTTTGTTTCCCGCTAATTAGCTGTCAATTTTTTTTTTAATTCACAGTGAAGTCATGTTTTTGTCTATGATTTGTCAAGATGGCCAACATAACGCGTCTAATCAGTCTGTCAGCAGCTCAACAACTAACAGAGGGCTAGCAAGCGTTTATGAATCATACTTCTTAACAAGCGTCCAACAAGCCTCATCAGTCTGTTAAGTAACAGACCGATCAAGCCTCAATTAAGGATTTTTTATGAATAAGGCTGTTAGTAAATAAAACCATAGAGCAGCGCAGCGCACGACACGCGTGTGCGTCCGCGGCGGATATGCGGCTGACTAATTGTACAGAAAATAACTTCGTCATCGGTGATACAGCCACAGTCACCGGCGCTTCTCTGAACCAATATTCAGCGAGAGTTCACCTACACAATATGTTTGGCCCAGTAATCTCCGTGGAAGACTGTGGTCGGGAGTTGACAACATCCAATCTGTGTGTGTCAAGGATTGAACTGACCTGATTGCATGGAATTGAACATATTATTTATCCTTATGTCTGCTGCGAAACATTCTCATAGTATCTGCATGTTTTTACCTACTTATATTTTATTTTACAATCCTGGTACATATATTATATGCTTAATTATGCTTAATTTAGGTTTTTTTTTCCGCTACCCAAAGGTTGCCTGGAAGAGATCGCTCTTTAGCTATAAGACCGCCTGTTGTCTACCTCTACCTGTATACTGTTGTTGTTTTGATTCTGTGTGTAGCTGGATTCATTTGTGTGAGGTGTGCAATAAAGAGTATAAAACAGCCTTATTCATAAAAAGTTAGAGCCTCCTTGAAGGCTCCTTGAAGGTCCGATGCTAAAAAGCATGATTCATAAACGTCTGCTAACGCTAATCAGTCCTTCAAGGCTCTGCTAAATGGTCCGAAAGTTAGTGGACCGTAGACCCTTCTTTATCTCTGTGTTAACTCACAAAATGGCCGCCACAGACTTGAACAGCTGATTTTTGACAAGAGAAAAACCATACGCCAGAGAAGTGTGCTAAATCGAAGGGATTCTGTATTGTGGGTTTTCCATGGGTTTTCTTAATTAATCATCTTAATTGGGTGTTTCTGAAGATAGGTATGTGTTGATTTAAAACTTGATATATGTTCCAAATAAAATTACAATGATTAACATAGTTAAGTACTGCTTTTTGCACTTGCAGTCAGCAGCAGAAGTAGTTAGCTACGCGTTCGACTTTAATAGAAGGGAATAAAAGCGTGTGCAGATCATTATGGTCAACTCGCCCGCGTAGCTACTTTTGCTGCTGACTGTACAACACTAGGTACACACGGATCGGAAATGGCGGGTGTTTTACGATACCTAAGTACCTATTTTTGTTACTTTCGCGCAATACAAGGTAGCTATCCAGGCAATAGGCTGGCTGAGGAAGTATAAACCACTACAACCGCGACGTCGCTAGATGTATAACAAAAGGGAAATCTTATCGCATTCTTCGAATATTCTGGTCACAAACTATGTCTAACGCGAGACTGTGGCAGATAGGTAACTAACCAGAAGCCCGCAACAAGTGGCGATGGAGTGGACACCCACTTCGATGATCGTATTGCTACTTGTCCAAGCAGTGCCTCCGTTGACAATCTAATGGCAGACGACGGCCGGGGCGTCCTCTGCCATTCTACATGGAGGAGGCGGGCTCTAATGGCCTCGGCTGGAAGGAGCTAGAAGAAGCCACGCAAGACCGTGACAAAAAGAGAACTCTTCTGCGAGCCTTATATCATTATCAAATCCTGTAGAATAGGTTTTGCTTGATAAAGAATTTCGACGGCGGTACCGGTTTGAAACTGACGGTCTAATTTATTGTCGAATTGTCAGGGCAGACGTCACCAAGGACCGGTATTGTTGGATGCAGTCAATGCACGCAACAATACCGGCGGCACCCATGCACCCAACAATCAGAACGACATCTTCAGCGAGTGCTCGCTGGAGATGTCGTTCTTAGTCTAACGCGTATGGTCGGTCGGGCGTAGCTATCGCTGTTGAAAGCATAGGTACGTGCATTCATATTATATGTATGTGGCCATATAAAAGACGCCTGACCGACAGTAGGTCGAGCACCGTTTCCCACCTTAGGTATAGAGCTAGGCAGAGAGAAGAATAACCCAAAAGCATATTACTGTACACAAAATTACTTGTATGTTTCTGACTGTACATTAAATAAAATCGGCGTTAAAGATGTCTACATTTTTACTTCTTATTTTATTAATAAGAAAAATGTGTGTACATCCTGTGAAATTTTCAGGCCCAATCTCTTCAACCAAGTTTATTTATATCTGAATTTGAGATGAATAATGTATATGAAAAAGTTGCTAAAGAAAATAACAAGTCAAAAAAATAGTAGGTAAATGAAACTTCATGGACATATATAAAAATTAATATATTTGGAGGCAGCATGGGAAAACAATGAGTATAAGTTCAAAATCTTTTAATTTATTTACATTAAACACCCTTCTCACATTATTAATGTCTGGAGCCTCCTGGAGGCACCTGAACCAAAAAAGCATTAACCAGACAGACAGTTTGAGAAAGCCTTCGACAGACAAGAAAACAGTATTACAAACTACAGAACACCAAAATGTTAAAAAGAACCCTGTCTGGTAAATAAACATCTTTGTACTCGTCATTGCTAAGCAATTCGAACTACACTGGAATGTTCCTTATTCATCATCTAGCAGAGCCGGAGGCCGGGGCTTCCTGAGTTGCCAGTGACTTCGGCTGGTGTCATTTCTAGGGAGCAGGTTCTAACACTACTGGGGCTTCTAGGACTAGGTAGTGACAACTAGTGAGTTGTAGTAGCAGTCAGTACCTGAAAATAATAAGGAACATATTTAATAAAAATATTTTTTGAGCCGACATACTTTTATTTTTAACTTCCATCCACATTACTCATCTACATTAGTATAGTCAATAATATGTATGTCTCACATACTCTTTCTTCATAATTTTTTTCACCATCTGCTGGAAACAAGCATATAAACATAGACATATAATGTTATATCACAATGTTTGATTTGATTGTAACAGTTCATGTACAAGTATCTTCAAAAATACACTTAACAAAGCAACTTTAAATAATCATGCAGTTAGAATCATCTGATGCCTACCTATGTAGGTAATTATTATATGATGTTAAAAAGGGGCTTGCCAGAGCATAATGTTGCAGCAAGTTTACTACAACAGCATTTTCAGGCAGACCCTGGTAACTACAATAACTTGATCCATTGCTTGTTGTTGGTCTCATATTATGAATATAAATGCTGCTTATAAACACATCTTATTTTTAAAAGTAAAGGTGTAAGAACTTACTGAATGGAACTAACAGGAACCCAATACTCATCGGTAGGTTCATCTGATTCAAGCATTTTATTGTTATGATAATTTGCCTGATTGACTGACATTAATTTTACAGGGAGGCAAAGTCAGATATTATTTTGGGGCTTAATCTAATCAACACATAAATAACATTATAGATGTGTAATATAATCTTTCAAGTATATTTGTTTTGTCCTAAACTTGCTAAAAACTATACCTACACTATTCTTGTACGAAATTGTAGGCACGTTGAACAAGAAAACATAACCTTGGACAGGTGTGTTTACCTACATTCACATTATCTAGGCATATTGACTTGATTTTAAATACTATAAACTACCAACACTCTCTTCATGTATACAGCCCTTTGTCATTTGGATTTAGGTGGCAGAACGGCTGGTTACGATCTGGACACCAGTACTTAAATTGTACTCACTCACTACATAAAACATACCGACACAAGCACATCATACCAACCCGATTTATTGCGGCCGAATCGAAATCCTTGGCGTCCGTCTCGAGCTCCAGGGTCCGCCCACGAAGCTAGCTTGTGGTTATTTGGATTGGTTTCGGTATTTTCGTTTTCTATTACATCTACTCTTTCTTTTACCAGCTCTTGAAGCAACATCTGAAAATGATAAAACTGATTAGATTCCATAGAAACACTGACGGTAAGTAAGCAATGATCCACTTCACATATAACTCCAAACTAAGCAAATTTATAACTTTTCTTACTTTATCCTCCGCTGTCCAATTATTGCTTCCTTTTTGGTAGTATTCATTATTTAATCAAATCAAATACTCGCACTAAACTCGCGTGTAAGATCAAGTTTTCTGTTTTGTTTCCCGCTAATTAGCTGTCAATTTTTTTTTTAATTCACAGTGAAGTCATGTTTTTGTCTATGATTTGTCAAGATGGCCAACATAACGCGTCTAATCAGTCTGTCAGCAGCTCAACAACTAACAGAGGGCTAGCAAGCGTTTATGAATCATACTTCTTAACAAGCGTCCAACAAGCCTAATCAGTCTGTTAAGTAACAGACCGATCAAGCCTCAATTAAGGATTTTTTATGAATAAGGCTGTAATTGTATTGTATTGTTGTATTATGCTGATAATATATAAGGTTTTTAAATTTTCATTATGACAACATCTCACAGTCAGTCGACATCGACACTATGAGGGGCGGAGTGGTTATAAACAAATTAAAACGATATCAGAATGTACACTAGTTAGGCAGAGCAAAATTTAATATTTGATTAGACGCATAGAATATTTTTGATTGATAGATTTAATTTACGCCGTAAATAGCGGTCCGTTAATTTAAGGACAAGAAACCGGTGTTCGCTGTACGAATTACGTCATGATCAGTATGATTCAAAGCTATCGCAGGCATTCTTTCGATTACACAATCAACCACCGTGGCCATAATAATATGCAAAAACCTATCATTGGTCGAACAGTTTTGGTTGCTTAGTCGATCGATACTAATTTACCGAGGACTTGTTTACGCATATGACTGTGGTATCAATAGTCAAACAATGGTAAATGTTTAAGCTTTTGTAATTTTTCGTTATGTAGAATATATTATAATTAATATCAAAATTACTTTTTTCGATTTTTTGCTAGACACCGGCTACCTAACGGTAAGCAGATACCGTAGCCTATAGACACTTGTGCCGTGTTTAATAAAAAATGTACGGGAATGTGACCGATATCGGTTCGTGTGTGAACACTAAGGGTGGGTTGCACCAAACCGTCTGTAATCGTAAGCGGTGTTCGTTAAAATCTGATTGTATGGAAAGTTTGACAAGTTTCTATGGGATGACAGCTGCCGGCGCCATATTTGACGATGACCGGCCTGTGATCGTATGTTGGTGCAACCGACCTAAGCGGTTTGCCATGCATTTTTATCGGTAATATCGGTGTCGGATTCTACACCGATATCATAACAGATGGTGGGAACAGACCCTTACAGTCAACACAGTGTAGTCAGGTTACCTAGAATTTATACACCACAGGGATTAAATTAGTATCTATAAATTTATTTAGGTATTTTAATCAGTTTATTTGGGTTTTAATTCACTCTGTCTGTCATCAAAGCATTATAGCTGTAGGTATACAAGGCACACTTCCGGTTCCTTCCGTAAGTGTTTAGGTACGGTCGGCCTTACTTACGGGCCTAACCATGAGGTAAGGATAAGACTGGAGAAGAAACGTCATCAATGTATTCAAGCCTAATATTGGCTTAATTTAAATTTGGCGCCAATGTATATACGGCACGACTAATTATGAGATGTCAGAATTGTGCTACATACATATCAGTCTGTGGCGCACCACTACGAGCTGCCCACATCCCTATGATCGGCGCGTCAATGTCATTCGATTTTTCCTACGCGACCGAAAATCTTGTATTATAATTCATTGTAAAATACTTAATCCTTTGTACATATTCATAAAACGTTTCATTATAAATAACCATCCTACTCTCGCTTATCATTTCTGTATATATCATAAAGGCACCAACCGCGGTGCTAAATTGGTGACCGGCGACGTTCAAATTCAAAATGAACGAAAATTTTCATGATTCCGTTGCCGAAGAAATTGTTTTGGAAGGAGCGACTCCAGCGGTAGACCGCGTGGCAGTGCGATTACCACCATTCTGGGCAGAAGACGCGGAAATATGGTTCGCTCAAGTCGAGGCGCAATTTGAAATTTCCGGTATTACAACGGATTCTACTAAATATTTCCAAGTGATTCGTGAGTTAGATCCTAAAACAGCCCGCGAAGTACGGGATATTATTACGAAGCCCCCAAAAGAAGGAAAATACGAAAAACTAAAAAAAGAACTTATAAAAAGACTGTCAACGTCACAAGAAAACAAAAGACGTCAGTTGCTGCAATTTGAAGAGCTTGGAGACAGGAAACCAAGCCAATTTCTTCGTCATCTTCGAGGATTAGCCGGCGATAGTGTCACTGACGATTTTCTTCGGAGTTTGTGGTCGAGTCGTCTACTTACACAAGTGCAAGCCATCATAGCTTCGCAGACCACGGCTTCGTTGGACGACATCGCTGTTCTCGCAGACCAAATCATCGACGTAACACCATGTACATCCTTCAACCAGGTCGCAAGCATGAGCTCGTTCGAAGACATGCTTAAGAAGATGGAACAATCTATTACTGCGCGCATCCAAAACGAAATGTCGCAGCAGATCGCTCAGCTCAGCGTTCGTGGCAGCAGTACTCATCGACGTTCGCGTTTCAACAGAAACAGATCTCGCAGTCGCAGCAGATCCAAGTCACATGGTCGGTATCAATCCGTTAAAGCAGGTATGTGCTGGTATCACAGCCATTTTAATACTAATGCACGAAAATGCATTCCGCCATGCAACTTTCAAGCGGAAAACTGAAACGACAGTCTGTCGCGGCGGCTGATGACTGTCGCTCCTCTACCAGCCGCCTATTCATCACGGACAGAGTAACTAAAATTCAATATCTTATTGATACCGGATCTGATCTCTGTGTTCTGCCGCGCAAGTTTATGCCCAAGTGCAAGTCGCCAGACAGCTACTCGCTTACAGCTGCAAATGGTTCTATCATATATACCTACGGCATTATCAAGCAAAAGTTAGACTTGGGATTGCGCAGGGATTTCACCTGGAACTTTGTCGTTGCAAACGTAGATAAACCAATAATTGGTTCCGATTTCCTTGCTCATTATGGCCTTGTTATCGATTGCAGAAACAGGAGACTTGTCGACAGTTTAACAACCTTGACAACCACTGGACAGCTCAAGCACTGCAACCAAACCAGCATAAAGGCAATATCCGGTAACAGTGAGTTCCACCGCTTGCTAGCAGAATATCCCAGTTTAACGAAACCATCTGGACTGCCGCGAGAGGTAAAACATTCCACTGTTCACTATATCCGGACTACTCCAGGCCCACCAGTATTTTGTAGACCACGCCGTTTAGCTCCAGACAGACTCAAGATTGCTAAGGATCAGTTTGAAGAAATGGTTCGTGATGGCGTAGCACGACGATCTGATTCTCCATGGGCATCGGCGCTTCATCTGGTGCCAAAGAAAGGAAATGGTTGGCGGCCGTGCGGAGATTACCGTGCTCTCAACGCGCGCACGATCCCTGATCGATATCCCGTCCGCCACATTGAAGATTACGCTCATCGACTTGCAGGTAGCAAAATCTTTACTAAAATAGATTTGGTCAAAGCCTACAACCAAATACCTGTGTATGTGGATGACATTTGCAAGACTGCGGTGACGTGTCCCTTTGGAATGTTCGAATTCCCTTTTATGCCGTTCGGTCTTCGGAATGCTGCCCAAACCTTCCAGAGGTTCCTGGATGAGGTACTCCGAGATCTGGACTTTGTCTACTCCTACATTGATGACGTACTTATTTACTCCAAAGATGCGGAACAGCACTTAGATCATCTACGGCAAGTGTTTAACAGGTTCCAAGAGTACGGCATGCTCATCAATGAATCCAAGTGTGCTTTTGGTCAGAAAGAGGTCACATTTCTTGGATTTACCATCTCTGAAGAGGGCACACGTCCTATCGACGACAAGGTAAAATCTGTGCAGGAATTTCCCCCGCCGAAGACAGTCGGTGGCTTGCGCAGGTTCCTCGGCATGCTGAACTTCTACAGGAGATTTGTACCTCACGCGGCCGAAGACCAAGCCCCTCTTCACGACATGTTATCAGGACCTAAAATCAAAAGTTCTACCCCACTGATTTGGACTGAACTTCAATTAGCATCATTTCAAAATTGTAAATCTGCTCTGGCAAAGTCAACATTACTGGCACATCCTATAATAGACGCTCCACTCGCCCTCGTGACCGACGCTTCGAGCGTGGCCTTAGGCGGGGTGTTGCAACAGCTTGTGCACGGACAATGGCAACCACTAGCTTTCTTCTCCAAGAAAATGACACGGCAACAGACGCAGTACAGCGCATACGATCGGGAGTTGCTCGCTATTTATGAGAGTGTCAAGCATTTCCGGTACATGGTCGAAGGTCGACACTTTGTAGTTTATACTGACCATAAACCCATTACTTTCGCTTTTCAGCAAAAGGACAGGAAATGTTCTCCGAGACAATTTAACTACCTTGATTTCATTTCGCAGTTTACAAGCGACATCAGGCACATCTCGGGGAAAAACAACATCACCGCTGACGCGCTCTCCCGTATCGAAGCTATTGCCGTACCGCCAGATTTTGAAGCTATCGCGCAAGCTCAGCAGGAAGATCTAGAGTTGCAGGAGCTTATCGTCAAGCGATCTTCATCACTGAGACTGGAGAAAGTACCCGTGCCAGGTACCAATGTTTACTTATATTGCGACACTTCTCAAGCAAGGCCCCGTCCGTTCATTGTTAAGGAGCATCGGCGGAGAATATTCAACTCAATCCACGGCATGAGCCATCCAGGTACGAGGTCTACTACTAAACTAATAACTCAGCGGTTCGTATGGCCTTCAGTACGCAAAGATTGCGGTACCTGGGTGCGTGCGTGCGAATCTTGTCAGCGTGCTAAGATTCAACGCCATACAGTTTCTCCCCTTGCCGATTTCAAGCTACCAAATGAAAGGTTTAGCCACATCCACATTGATCTGGTCGGCCCATTGCCACCTTCATCAGGATACCGTTACCTTTTTACTGCCATAGACAGGTATACACGCTGGCCAGAAGCCAAGCCACTGTCTGACATCACAGCTGATACGGTAGCCCGTGCATTTTACGATACGTGGATATCTCGTTTCGGTTGTCCGCAAACCGTAACAACTGACCAGGGACGTCAATTTACCTCACGTATGTTTAAGGTCTTAGCAGAGCTTTGTGGTGCACAGCTGCGACACACGACAGCTTACCACCCACAAGCCAACTCCATGGTCGAGCGACAACATCGTAGTTTGAAGGCGGCCATCATGGCCCACAACAGCACGAGGTGGACAGACGTGTTACCAATCGTCCTCCTCGGCATTAGAAGTGCGTGGAAGGAAGATTTGCAATGCTCAGCTGCAGAAATAGTGTATGGTGAGCCTCTACGCATCCCCGGTGAGTTTTTCCATTCCCATAACTCACACACGCTGCAGCCTGATGACTTCGTTACACAGTTGAAGCGACAGATGGCACAACTTAGACCTGTCCCCGCATCAAGGCACGGAAACAAATCAGTCTTTGTTCATAAAGACCTCAGTTCATGCACGCATGTTTTCCTAAGAAAGGATGCACTGCGTGGATCGTTAGAACCGCCATACACTGGCCCATATCGTGTGCTAAGCAGGACAGACAAGACCGTCACTGTTGATTTATTACGAGGACCAGTGACAGTCTCCATTGACCGCGTCAAGCCTGCCTACATGCAGAACGACACAGCTTCACCTACAGGCTGCTCTAAGCCTCCAGCTGTTGTTCAGGCTAGGACCACTCGGTCTGGTCGAAAGGTAACTTTTCCTTTCCATTTTCAGGCAGGACTTTGATTCTCCCAGGGGGGTCCTGTGGCGCACCACTACGAGCTGCCCACATCCCTATGATCGGCGCGTCAATGTCATTCGATTTTTCCTACGCGACCGAAAATCTTGTATTATAATTCATTGTAAAATACTTAATCCTTTGTACATATTCATAAAACGTTTCATTATAAATAACCATCCTACTCTCGCTTATCATTTCTGTATATATCATAAAGGCACCAACCGCGGTGCTAAAAGTCTTCTGATACATCTCAATTTAGTCAGCCTACCATAACGTTCCCCTTAGTTATTCGCTTACTCCTCCTCCTATCTAATCCTGTTTCTACGGGCTTAACATCTTTGTGCCCTCTCGCTTAACGTCATGTTAACTGTCATACTAAATTTCGGGTGAAAGCGACAAAGTACCAAAGTAATCAGCTACTGATGAAGCCGACTGTACATATTTCCCTAAGAATGACATGGGGAACTTTATCTAAACAAGCAGAAAAATTTAAATGAAAGCCCTTTATTAGTTCACAACCGTTATTTTTAAAACTATAATGAACTCATGTACCGACTTTTTCCCAAAAACAGCATGCTCGAATCAAATATGATCATCCGCATGAACTAACAACCATCAATGTCATGTGCCGAATGCGCGTGAAGACATAAACTAAAGAGTGTAAGGTCGGGAATGTCTGGATCTTGTTTAAGAAAATACTAAGACCAATAACAGAACCAAGAAACGTGTTCCTGATTATGCCGCATGGAACCTTCAACTGTACCTTCAACCAGTTGCCATATATCGACTATAACGGTTAAGGGGTGCAAGCAGGACAGGGTCAATGACCCATACCCCGTTGGACTTGCGGACACTGCGACTTTAATACGATTTTTATACCTTATACGTATCAGGTAGGTATGTTCCATAAAAGGCAAACGGGAAAAAGAAGAAAGCCTTACGACATATTCTTAACTGATATAGGCACATACAGGTGGAGACTTGAACCAAAAGCGTACAACTTCTCAGCAAGTACAGCAAACTAATTATTTAAGTCAAATACATTTTTTTTTTATGAAAATAATAAGACTTAAAAGAATTATACCTACAACATTTTGGGAATATACAGGCAGATTACCGATATTGTCCTTGCGTCATATAAGTAAACTTACATGCTTTTAATACATCTCATATCACTTTCGCGATATACCGAAACTTTTTAAGTCTCAATATAAAGGCCATGCCAGGATAAGCTAAGTGAATCTGCCCCCAGCGAGTTTTGGTTTGTATTTTTTTTTGATGATGTAGCTTTGTATTAGTAGCAAGTATGCAAAATATCAGCCCCCAAAATGTTATAGATTTTGGTAAAAAAAAAAAACAAAATATGATTTTTGTTCAGTATCTTTTTTTCTACCAAGTCGATTTTGACGTGCATCTAATATATTGAGCATACAGTAAAGGTGATTATGCGACATCAATTATAGGACACATTGCCGTACAAAAAAAAATAAAAAATTACAAAAACAAAAATTCTTTTTTTTTTTAAGTACTTCTACGTCAGCGACACCTCCAAGTTTTTCACTAAAGCTAGCCTCTTTAATAAGCTACAAAATGAATGTATTAACATAATTTTATCAGGGGTACAACGGGTTGTTTTTTTTAATTGAATTCATCACCGTACATTTTCGTTACCCGCTCATTATTAAAATTAATCGATTAAAAACTCTTTAGAGAAACTTAGCGCTGGTTAATACGGAATTATTGCAATAGATGTCACTTGAATATGATGTTATGTACGTACATAGTAAAATATTGATAATAGTCAATAAGTAATAATTAAGTTTAATGTTTTAGAAATAGCAATAAGTAGATAATAGTTAATAACGGGCGCCAAAGGAATCAATACTTTTTAAATTTTTTTTGCAAGTGGTCAGTGTTCATTATAAACATACAAGTTTCTCTAAAGAGTTTTTAATCGATTAATTTTAATAATGAGCGGGTAAAGAAAATGTACGGTGATGAATTCAATTAAAAAAAAAACAACCCGTTATACCCCTGATAAAATTATGTTAATACATTCATTTTGTAGCTTATTAAAGAAGCTAGCTTTAGTGAAAAACTTGGAGGTGTCGCTGACGTAAAAGTACTTAAAAAAAAAAAAGAATTTTTGTTTTTGTAATTTTTTTTTTTTGTACGGCAATGTGTCCTATAATTGATGTCGCATAATCACCTTTACTGTATGCTCAATATATTAGACGCACGTCAAAATCGACTTGGTAGAAAAATAGATATTGAACAAAAATCATATTTTGTTTTTTTTTTTTTACCAAAATCTATAACATTTTGGGGGCTGATATTTTGCATACTTGCTCCTAATACAAAGCTACATCATCAAAAAAAAAAATACCAAAACTCGCTGGGGGCAGATTCACTTAGCTTATCCTGACATGGCCTTTGAGTGTACCTATGTCAAAACTACAAAAATATCTGCCATGATAGTGAATACCAAATAATACATGTAAAGTAGCAAGCAATGTTTCAAAATGTAATAAAATAATAATAATTAGGTATTACAGTAATTCTGTATCTCCTAGAAAGGATTGTCATTAATTACTCGGAAGAATATTATTTAAACTATTACTATGTCAACATTATCTAACAAAATATATAACCTGAAACATATGTTCCAATAATGATTGTCACTAACACTAAAAACGGAGAATAATAATAACACAGAGAATTATGTTATCAATAATAGAATATGTCATATATTATTGCTTCAGATTAATTTAACAAGTTAATATAAATCATTCATCATCTATTGTTGTCGCCACTGCTTCGCAATCTCTCACAACTCAATGTGCTTTTGGCATCTGCAGCGGAGTGTGACTTATTTGTGTGAGATGTGTGCTATGGATGCCTGAGATTCTGTGAGGAGATGGATACTCGGCAATCTACTGTGCCTATCTATCTTATATGTATCTAGTTTGTAGTAATCTGTTTCGTTCATGACGCATTGGTTTGTTTTATACAGTAATGTCATGTTAACATTGTTTTTCAAAGAAATAAATAAAGAAGTACTTGTTTTGCACCGCGATGTGGAATACAGAACTGTTATTTTATTTTATTTTGATATAGATATTTAGCTGATAGACAATATAATCTTCTATATATATAAAAGAAGAAGGGGTGATCTACCATCAACGCACAGCCGAAACTACTGGAACCAGAAACTTCAAATTTGGTCCAGAGCTTATTTTTATGACGTATAAGAGATAAGACGGGATTTTAGGAAATTCCACCCCTAAGGGGATCAAATAGGGGTGCAAAGTTTGTATGGGAGAAAAAAAATTTTTTGAGCTGAAGACTTAAAAATTAGTAAGAAGGTTACGAACTTAAATCCAAAGAAAGTTTTCAGCGTTTTGCAAGATTCTAACCCTAAGAGGGTAAAATAGGGGTGCAAAGTTTATATAGGGAGCAAATCTGTTTTCAAGTAAGAGACTTAAAACTTCGTATATAGACTCTCTGTTTAATTTCAACAAAACATATTACAGCGTTTTTTGAATTTGCTCCTCTAAAGGGGTGAAAGGAGGGTTCCAAGTTTGTAAAGAGCAAGGCTTTTTTGAAGTAAGATATTTAAAACTTCGTATATAGACTCTATGCTTAAATAAAACAAAACTTATTTCAGCGTTTTTCAAAATTGCTCCCCTAAAGAGGTGAAAGAGGGTTCCAAGTTTGTAAAGGAGCAAATCTTATTTGAAGTGAGATATTTAAAACTTCGTATATAGACTCTATGCTTAAATAAAACAAAATTTAATTCAGCGTTTTTTGAAATTGCTCCTCTAAAGGGGTGAAAAGGGGTTTACAGGTTCGTACGGGGAGCAAATATTTTTTGAAGTGCGGGATATAAAACTTCGTACACGGACTCTCTGTTTAAATACAAAAAAACTTATTACAGCGTTTTTTGAAATTACTCCTCTAAAGGGGTGAAAAGGGGGTTCCAAGTTTGTACGGGTAGCAATTCTTTTTTGAAGTTAGAGATTTGAAACTTCGTAAATAGACTCTATGTTTAAATACAACAAAACTTATTTCAGCGTTTTTCAAAATTGCTCCCCTAAAGGGGTGAAAAGAGCGTTCCAAGTTTGTAAATGAGCAAATCTTATTTGAAGTGAGAGATTTAAAACTTCGTATGTAGACTCTTTGTTTAAATACAACAAACGCATTTCAGCGTTTTTCAAAATTGCTCCTCTAAAGGGGTGAAAATTGGTTTAAAAGTTCGTACGGGGAGCAAATATTTTTTAAAGTGCGGGATTTAAAACTTCGTATACGGACTCTCTGTTTAAATGTGTGTCATCGTCGAGGTTCCTCGGGAGTCGGGGTGCCGATTACGAAAATGATATGCATTTTCAAATCCAAGATGGTGGACTTTTATTTTTCTTAAAAAACGATATGGGTGTCATCTTTGTGGTTCCTCGGAGTGCCGACTCCGAAAATAACAATCATTTTCAAATCCAAGATGGCGGACATTAATTTTTCTTAAAAACCGACATGGGTGTCATCTTCGAGGTTGCTCGGGGTGATGATTACGAAAATTACATCCATTTTCAAATCCCAGAGGGGGACATTTATTTTTCTTAAAAATCGATATGGGTGTCATCGTCGAGGTTCCTCGGGGTGCCGGTTACGAAAATGATATGCATTTTAAAATCCAAGATGGCGGACATTTATTTTTCTTAAAAATTGATATGGGTGTCATCGTCGAGGTTCATCGGGGTGCCGATTACGAAAATGATATGCATTTTCAAATCCAAGATGGCGGACATTTATTTTTCTTTAAAATCGATATGAGGTCATCTTTGTAGTTGCTTGGGGTACCGATTCCGAAAGTTACATCCATTTTCAAATCCAAGATGGCAGACATTAATTTTTTCTTTCGAGTAATTTTCACAAAAGGTTAATAGCCTCAGACGACTGACAGAAACAAATAAACCTCATTTATATCTTTGTTACCATCTAAAATCTACGCGGACGAAGTCGCGGGCGGCCGCTAGTTTAAACATATAACAGCTAATGTTATTGCAATAGTACATAGTACTACATACATTGCAGTAAGTAGCAAAATACTTATACTCAACCAAAAAAGTGTGTGTAGTTATCTTATGTTCATTCAGTCAGTTGCATGCCTATAGATGTGCCTGTTATATGGCCAAATTAATACAATTTGGTAGATATAAATGTATTTATGTCCTAGAACAAGCCAATTATTGAATTATCACAAATAACCTTCCTTACCTGTTATCTAGCATGAATATAAAAAATCTCACTCCGCAACTTTCCATTACAAACTTTAGAAAAAAAATTAAGACTGTTCAATTTTTAAGACTACTCTTTTTTTTTTGAACCTGACTGTGGCTTTATAGGCCGGGCCCAATAAAGCGATAGGAGTGCGCGGTTAGAGAGTAGCCTGGGGAAAATCCAGGCGAAAACCTCCGGCACGACCACGCGTGTGGTTTGGAACACTGGAATACTCTAAGAGTTTGCGCTCCAGTGAGATTGGTTGAGTGGTTTCAACCGAATCTGAGATGTGAGTGGAATCGAGCTACTGGGAGTTTTGTCGTTGGTTCACTAAACCTAGCCTAGCTGAGAAGAGTCCAGCAAGAAACTCAGCTAGGCCCGACCTGGGTCGGACTGACTCTACCCGGTGTGCGGCGGTACCGGGACGAATAGGGACTAAATGTTTCACTGTTGTCGCGATCGCGCGGTGGACGTCCCCGCCGGCGGGAATGCCTAAGTGTACGCGTCGTGTCAGAGTTGGACGCCGCAAGCGCAGCGTTCCATCTTTCGATAGACGCTGTAATTACGTCGTCCGGGTCCGTAAGTGTGTGCCTAGGACGCCGGACCGTGCGGCCCCTAATCAGTGATCGCCGAGTTACGACAAAGGGGGGAGGGATGGGAACGTAGTCCTTCGAACGAACAGAACCTTCGAAGAAAAAGAACGGATTCCTATGATGGGGAGCGTTGTCAAAATAACGTCTGGCAGTCTGCTTAAAGAAACCATACATAGTGCTAATCCCCATGTCGTGGTGCAGACTGAGGTTCGACTGGTACCACGGAGCACCAGTCGCCCTACGGAGAAAACGATTCTGAATGACCTGAAGCGGCTTGAGCGGTGTCATAGGCACGTGAGCAAAAGCTACATAAAAGGAAAAAAGTTGCATAAGACATGATTGGACGAACACAAGTTTTGTAGAGTGTCAGCTTATTTCTAAGTGACATTTTACTAAACTTGTTAATCATCGGCCCAAGCCTTACTAGCACGAACAACGCACGGTTGTGTACCCTACTGATGTGGCTACGGAAAGTCAATTTTCTGTCGAGGGTCACTCCAAGATATTTGACTTCGTTGGCCCAGGGGATGGGCCGGTCAAACATCTGGATCGGAGCCACACGCCTTTCCGTGCTAACGCGGTCAGACGGGTGGAAGACTATCGCAGTGTTTTTTTCCGGATTGACTTCGATACGCCAAAGATTAAACCAACGACCTAGGTCAGTGATTGCCTCCTGGAGGTATCGCCGGATAAAAGTATACTTACAATGAGTCGTAAAGAGCGCGGTATCGTCTGCGAACCCCAGTTGCACTTTAGGGTGCCTGGGAATGTCGTTCGTGAATAACGAATAAAGAGTGGGAGAGAGCACGGAGCCTTGCGGGACTCCGGCCCGGATGGGGTGTGGGTCCGAGTACACTCCCTCTAGTCTGTATCGAAGGCTTCGATCCGTGAGAAAATCTCGTATGGTGAGTACGAGTCTGTCAGGCATACCGAGATGATATAACTTGTATATCAGCCCGTTATGCCAGACCTTGTCGAATGCTTTCGCCACGTCGAGAAAGATTGCACCGGCCCTGAGCCCCTGGAATCGAGAGAAACCGTTCAGCACGTGCTCCGTGACGCGGTGCACCTGTTGGACGCACGACTGCGCGGATCTAAAGCCGAACTGCTCGTCGATGATGACATTATTCTCAGCCGTAAATCTGCGAATCCTAGTGAAAAGGATCCGCTCATATAGCTTTCCTAGAGAGCTAAGTATGCTGATCGACCTATAAGGGGCTGGCGAAGTCCTAGGTTTACCGGGCTTCGCTATCCCTATGACCGCTGCACCTTTCTGCTCGCGGCTGGAAAGTGAGCATTGGTCAGCGTGGCATTGAAGATGCCGACCAAAATGAGGAGGAGGGTTTCAGGGAGAAGTCTCAGGATACGATTGGATACACCATCCGCACCCGGAGCCTTCCTAACATGTAGACGCCTGACTAAGTCACTGACTTCCTTAACCGACACCGGTAATATGGGTGAAGTTACGGGGAGACGCGATCTCCTGTCCACCTCGGAATCGACCCATCTAATATGGGCTTCATCGGTGTGTAGGAGACTAGGCGAACATTGGGACTCTAAGCTACTCGCAAGGCATTCGGCTTTCTCACTATCCTCGAAAGCAGGGGTAGGGTGATCCGGACGATCCAAGGGGGGTATGGTCCAACAGGCATCTGATTTGAGAGATCTCGCTAGTTTCCAGTAAGCCAGATGACTAGGAGCGATCTCACCCATCAGATCCCTGAACGAGTTCTCCCGAAATTCGGTAATTCTCTGTTTGGACTGGTTATACAAGTCTCTCAGGATTTGACGGTTTTCAGCAGAAGGGTGGTTGGAGTAAGTCCTGATTGCACGATTTTTTCTAGTCACTAACTCCCTCAATTCCCTAGGCAGAGGTCGGTTTTGGATATCCTCCGCCGACATCTCCCTTGAGGCCTCACTTCGAACAGTGTTGAGATAGTTGGTGAAAGAATCGATCGCTTGGTCGGTCTGTTCAGTAGTAGTTATGCAGTCAGGGATGTCTCTAAGCAGGGGAGGATCTGTCTGTAAGAGACCTGATTGTACCTTATTCCAGTCCACGAGTGTTCTGGTGCGAGGTGCATTATTAGGGTGAGGTCCTAGTCTCAAAAGACCTGGCCTATGGTCCGAGTCAAGTTCGTGTATCACTTCTACGGAACGCAGAATTAACGCTACGTCCTCTAGGAGTGCTATGTCGAGTATGTCAGGTCGGTGCTCTACGTTATGAGGAAAATGAGTCGGTTCTAATGGAGCGAGGAGATCGAAAGGGAGGCTATCGATCAAAAGGTGATGAAGCCGATTGCCGTTGGGATTGGTTGCAATGCAACCCCAGTTAATATGCTTACTATTTAGGTCCCCGGCCACGACGACCGAAGGACCTAGGGAGGCTAGTGAGTCGAGGTCAGTCTTAAGTAAGTCACGTTGAGGTGAAAGGTAGGTTGACGCAATCGATATCGGGGGGTGGCCCTCCATCGATATACGGCCAACCGACACTTCCATGTTTGTCAGGAGAGGGGGGTGAGACTTATGCAATGTAAGTTACGTTTATAGAAAATGAGCGTGCCCCCGAAAGGCCTACCATCTTGCCTATCATCTCTAATCTGATTGAATCCAGGGACGCGAAAGGCTCTGGTGCCGGGTCTGTAAAAGGTCTCTTGAACCAAGAAAATGTCTACTGAGTGATCACGGAGGAAGTTCGTCACCTCATCCTTCATACCTCTCAGGCCATTGGCATTATAAATACCAATGGTAAGCGAAGAGTAGGTTTAAGCTTTAGAACCGTACGATCCATACTAGTAAACACCGAGACCCTGACTGCCGAACTGAACGGCGATGTAATTTTGTGTCGCAGCACTTAGGTAGGCAGTCAGACCGCTCGCCGCCTCCGGGGTGAGCATCTGAATTGCCTGCATAAGCGCAGAGAGGGGAGATGGAGCGGGCCGGCCCGCTTGCCTGGCGGCGGGCCTCCATGCAGGGAGGTCCGCCTGAGATTGGGATGCAGAAGGCACCGGGCGGGGACCTACGGCTGCTGAGGGCGGCAGGTTCCTAGGGGCACCTAACCCTAAGGCCGGAAGGGCAGGAAAAGCTTGCGAGGTGAACTGGGGAGCAGCATGACCCGCTTTTTGCTTCTGCCCAGAGGAGGGTGAGGACTTTGTCTTTGCACCATTGTTGCGACTCTTTGGGCGGCAAGGGCATCCCCCATAGTTGGCAGTATGCAAACAGTTGCAGCACTTGACGCCGGCCGGGTCCTTACAACCCTTTGGACGATCGCAATCGCGAGACACGTGATCGCCAGCGCACTTGACGCATCGGGGGGGAGAGAAACAGCCACGCGCACTGTTGCCGAATCTCTGGCAGTTGTGACACTGCGAGATGTAGTTCCTCTTGTTGGGAGGTTCTACCCTAACGGTGATTTTAAGCACCTCCTTAAGGGCATGGACTGCCCTACGTTGGTCTGGGTCGGTGACTATTAGCACGATGTCGTACTTACCCCCCCGGTCTTATGGTAGAGGCGATGAAAAGACTACTCAAGGTATAGTTTCATTTTACACACAAATATTATACACTAACAAAAATAAGCACAAACTATATTAATTTTATGATAATAAATAATTTGGTTTTCTTTATACAAGCTTTTATTTAACTTACACTGCTCATATGTAAGTTGTCTTCAAAATTAAATTAGCAATACTTTTTTCAACCACCTGGTATCCGATTGAGTTTAAATTTGGCATATTTATGTAAGTTTGGAGACAATGTAATATTATAGTACCACAGAGCTGATTTGATGATGGAGACAGAAGGTGGCCTTAACAACTCCTAAACTACACTAAGATAAACTGTCATGTTTGGGCTTATTGGAACCATTTCAATGAATAGTTGATGACTGTGGAGAAAAGGTACAATCAGCAATAGAAGCTTGAAAAATAGAAATTCTTGACAGAAACATTAAAAATTAGGATTACAATTCACAAAGTGTTAACACTGTAGGAGAGCACAATATGATTTGGACAATAACAATACGTTTTATATAACCATTAAAGTCTCATGAAAATATTATTAACAAACCAAAATAAACAATAAAAGTTATAGTTGTTTGATATGATGTAAATATGTTATAATATATATTTTTTTCATTTATTTGGGTAAGCCAACAGCCACTACAAATAGTACTTATATTACTTATAGCTATATTGTTTACAATATGTGTGGCCCACAACACTTACCACTGATTAATATGATTAATGGTTCATTCAGAGCAAGTCTGGTAGGCAAGTATTTACCGTAAGTCGTTAGGACTCACGGTGGCAACAACAATATTAAATATTTAAATAAAATATGATAGATGTTTCATACTGGACGACCTTTTCTGCATCGTGGTTCGTAAAAGATGTAGTCGATATTTAGTAAAATAAATTTATTTATAAACATTAGGCAAAAAAAACTGTTACAGTGTAGGCAATAAAAGTAGGAAAGGAAAGTTTTTGTAATGGAAAACGAACGCAAGTTCAGATATTTTTACACTGTACTCGATTTTTCTCTGCAGTCTTTATATGGCTGTAAAGTTTACATAGGAGCTGACTAATCAGGTCGCCCGTGGGTTGGTCGACATCTGCAAATTTATCATATCATAATTCAAATATACTTACCAGTCTTATAATCGCGTAAACAAATTAACGCACAACAGCACTTACACTACACAATCATTCCTTTAATTTAATAAACCAATCCAAAACAAGTTTACTTCATCTTGCTCGGAGCTCGGAGTCGAAACTTTTTTTTAAATTTTTCACACAGACTATCTTTACAATGCCTGTAGAAATTGGTGTTGCCAAGATTACTACTTTAAAGTTCTGTCAAATCTCATGCTATATAATGGTTCACATAATGGGCCATGCTAGCCCAATGTATTGAAGACCTACCGTGAAGCGCTTTTCGGTTCGTGGTAGGCCCTCTGGGGGCTTACCGCGGCGTAAACGAAGTTTTTCCCTCGCTCTCGCACTTGCAAGTCAACTCAAGTCAAGTACTTAAGTGCGACAAAGAGGGAAAACTTCGTTTGTGGTTCACGGTAGCCCCTCAGAGGGGCTACTACGAACTACGATATCCGTACTTGGTATTGTGCCGTCCCTTTCACTCATATAGTGAATAACATGAGAATGAAAGGGACGGCACGATACGAAGTTCGGATTATAGAGCCAGGGGCGCTACCGCGACAACAAACGAAGTTTTCCCTCTCTGTCTCACTTATGTGCAAACTTGCAAGTGCGAACGAGAGGGAAAATTTCGAATGCCGTTCGCGGTAGCACTCCTGGGCTGCTACCGCGACGGCATTCGAAAACTTCCCTCTCTGTTACATTTGCAAGTTTGCACATAAGTGCGACAGAGAGGGAAAACTTCGTTTGTGGTCGCGGTAACCAGGAGCGAGTGAATTATACGAAAAGATGCAGTTCATTTGAATCACTCCTTCATGAGTTACACACATCTCTAGCCATATTGTTTCTTTGTTGATCAGTTCGTAGTGTGGTTTGTAGTTTTTTATTTTGGTATTTATAAATGGTAGAAACCTTAATTTAAAGTGAAAAAGCATGTAGTAAGAAGGCAGTGTGTTTTTCAACATGCCACGGACTATTTCACCCTATAGGGTATGTGTTATTTGCGGTTATCGTGCGGGTCGAAAAGATGAGCAGAAAAGGAAATTTATGGCAAGATTTCCTTTAGATCACTCAAGATCACGACCGGTAAGCAATTAATTGGAGATTATCTATTAATATGTGCCACAGCAAGTTACATGTAAGCAAAATAAGTAGCCTTATTTGCAATTTAGTTTTATTCGTATGCATACTAGTGTTGGCTGTAACATATCGATAACTAGCTTATCATATAATTCATATAGAACTCATGGTATTTTTCAGTTGCAGACAGTAGGTGAAATTATTGGCAATGAAGACCTAGTCTACGTTCCGATTGAGAAGTTGAATGAATTAAAATTTCTTTGTGGTGACCACTTTCAACCCAAAGATTTTAACCGAAAGAAAAGTCGTCTAAAGAGATGGTTAATATATTTGAAGCAACACAACTTTATACTTTTTTATTTTATTTAACTCTAGCCCTACCCACTGCGGAATAAGCGCATGGAAGTCGTAGTGACCCCAATTGTTAATAAAGGAGCATTCAATATTAATGTGGTGTTTTAGGCCATAAACATCTCACGTAATTAGTGGACGCCCTCTAACTGAGATTTTTATAAACACGTAACCCACGATATCATTAATCATAATTTATCGATATCGTTAACCGTATTACATCAGAGTTACATCCCTATCGCGCTGTTATATTGGCATTACTTATTTCCTTTTTTTATTTTATTGTGGTACAGAATGTTTGCCAAACTCTACGTCTATGTCATGCAATGACAATGTCACTGTCATCCAAAACTTAGTTCGAAGTCCCGTCTCTTAGAACGTAGTGGTTATATTCTCTTTGCTACATATTATAAAACGGGGTGATCCATAACGGGCATCTACACGGACGAGCGTTGCTACCGCGAACCTACTGTGAACTAAAAATGAAATATCTCCCTCTCTGTCGCAATTGCATATTGGACTGATAGACAGATATGAGACGAAGGTTTTCTCGCTCTATCTTAGGGCTTGGCGTACTGAGCCTATACTCCGAACTTCGAAATCCGAACTTCGTATTGTGCCGTCACTTTCACTCTTGTTTTACTCACTATATGAGAAAGAAGGACGACCCGATACTAAGTTCGGATTTCGAAGTTCGTATCGTAGCCCCTCTGAAATGTTAGTCCGTGGGGATGCGCCTTATTTTTAGTTTGTTGCGGAATGTTGGCTATTAATCGATTTTATATGCTCATGTTGGCATTTAATTCCAACCAATAACAAAATTTGGGGCCTTTCTTCGAAGAGAACATGGCCGACATTTTGGTCTTGCTGTCATGAAGATTTTTTAGTGACAAATTTTATCTTTGTAGTTCTTCATGCACGGTTTTAAGTTCCAAAAACGTTTTATTTTTAATTGAATAGACGGTGTGTAGTATAAGATATTTTATTTTTATAAAACATGGCAGCTGATCGAGAGATTGCTGCTGAAGACAGCATAAGAGTCGTGTGCCGATTTCGACCATTGAATGACTCCGAGGAAAAAGCTGGTTCCAAATTTATAGTGAAATTCCCTTCCGGACCTGATGATAATTGCATTTCCATAGGGGTAAGTGAGCAGCCTGTATAACTTTTCATGAGTTTTTGTATCATCGCCCTAAATTAGATCATGATGACTAATACATTACGACTCGTTCACCTGCTACGAAATGGCCTTTCTTTTTTATTCCGCTTCGGTGGTTATGATTACCATCACGAAATTTTAAAGAATTTTGTTGAAATCTATACTCATAATACAGGATCGTCTTTGTTTTGCTAAAAATCAATACAAATATCTTCTGACCTTGACCTCGAATATTTTTTGAATAATTTGAATTGTATCACAATTTAACTGTTTATTTTTGTCTGAACTTGTAATAACATTTGAATATGTTCAATTGCTATCATCAGCAATTTGTTCAATTAAAAAGGGGTACACATGTAGTAAAATAATTTTGTATAAAAAAAAATATTTTCAGTACTATTGTAACAATGACATTTATATTATTATTACTATTTATATTTATTCTTAGTAATTCGGCTAAGGACAAAATTACACCTTTTTTGATATTTTTTTTAAAGTTGCTTTTGTATAAATTGAAATGAGTCTAAGGAAGCTATAAACACTCATTTTGGGCACTTGTGTTTCTAATTGCGTATTTGCGTATTTTTGTCATGATTATGTTTAAATGTGATTATGGCTAGTGATTACTATCACTCTACCTGATAAAAGTTAATTCCAATTTATTCTTTCCTCACAGGTGACCAGTTAATTTTTGTGCATCAAATAAAATGTGTTACCTACTTTTTAGTGAACTCTTTTGAACTCAAAATGGCAAACAGCCAGATATAACTTGTATTATTATATCCTGGGTACTTTCAGTTTCTTTACTGTGTCATCAAAATATCATAGAAAATACTTTTATTTTTATCCAGACAGATTGTCTACCTACCTACACTCAAATAATCTTCCATAAAATGAAATGTTGCAATAGTCACTGTAAGTCATATTGGCAAAGTGATAAGAGTCTAAAGTTTGTGTAAGTTCTAAAATTTTGAGTTAAGTTCCTTATTAACCCGTCCTTGACTTGCATAAATAATAAACAATAGCATTCTTTTGTTATGTGCCCGGAGATCTCCGCCATGGGTAGACACTGGCTTAAAATATTTATTCCTCTTGTATATCTATCATGCCACTTTCCTGATTAGTACCCCTTTTTTTCGTCATTCATCTCATACCCAACTGATCCATTTACCTTATTGATTTACTTTCACTGTTAGTGTATTTATGAAACCATTCACTCATTTTCCTCATCTACCCAATTCTGCGTCCTCATTCTGTCAGTACTTCAAAATGGCCTCCAGTTTAAAAAAAAGTGAGCTTTTTTGCAGAAGATATAAAGATTCACACCTTGATTTTTACATGTTAGAAATTAAATCATGTGTTAGTAGGTTAGAAATGTTCACTCTAATCTATAACAACATAGAAACACTATTCTCAAATTCAACATTATTTTTGTAGGGTAAAGTATACTTGTTTGACAAAGTATTTAAGCCAAATGCAACTCAAGAAAAGGTCTACAATGAAGCTGCCAAAAGTATTGTCTCTGATGTACTGGCGGGTTACAACGGCACTATTTTTGCTTATGGACAAACAAGTTCTGGAAAGACACATACCATGGAAGGTGTCATAGGTGCGTATATAAACTAACCTGAGGCATCACAATCATTTTTAGTTTAAGTACTTAAAGTAGCATAAAATAACATTAAATGTATTTTTGCAGGGGATCCAGGGAAACAGGGTATTATTCCACGGATAGTCAATGACATATTCAATCACATCTATGCCATGGAAGAAAACCTGGAGTTCCACATAAAAGTTTCATATTTTGAAATTTATATGGACAAGATTCGAGATTTGTTAGACGGTAAATCATACTAAATGGTCATAGTCATTTTTTATATCTATAACTTTAAGATGATGATAATTATTACTTGATTTTTTCAGTATCTAAGGTTAACCTCAGTGTGCATGAGGACAAAAATAGAGTTCCATTTGTAAAAGGTGCTACGGAACGATTTGTGTCGAGTCCTGAAGAGGTGTTTGAAGTTATAGAGGAAGGAAAGTCAAATCGACACATTGCAGTGACAAGTAAGTGCTAATTATTACATGCATTATTTGTATTGATTTAGAATTTGTCACTAAATGGTTATTCTTTTTCAGACATGAATGAACATTCATCTAGGTCTCATTCTGTCTTCCTCATTAATGTAAAACAGGAAAACTTAGAAAATCAGAAAAAACTTTCCGGGAAGTTATATCTTGTGGATTTGGCTGGTTCTGAAAAGGTAATAAACCTTATTAAAAAAACCTGTAAATAGACCCAGTAGGTATATGAATACTGGTTGATAATGTGGAATTTGTAATTACTCATTTTGTGTCTTTAGGTATCTAAAACTGGTGCAGAAGGTACTGTACTCGATGAAGCTAAGAATATCAACAAATCGCTGTCTGCGTTGGGTAATGTCATCTCAGCCCTCGCAGATGGAAACAAATCTCACATCCCTTACAGAGACTCAAAGTTGACGCGTATCTTACAAGAATCACTTGGTGGTAACGCAAGGACAACCATTGTCATTTGCTGTTCCCCCGCTTCTTTTAATGAGAGTGAAACCAAGAGTACACTTGATTTCGGCAAAAGGTAATCTTTTTAGCGATGAAACTCAATTAGCGTCTGACCCAATTGTAGATAAACTGATTATCATACTCGTAATTTTCAGGGCCAAGACTGTTAAGAACGTGGTTTGTGTTAATGAAGAGCTTACTGCTGAGGAATGGAAACGTCGTTACGAGAGAGAGAAAGAGAAGGTGGCTAGGCTGAAGGGCAAGGTTAGTGCATCCCTTTCGTTTGCAACTGATGCGATAACGATTCAATGTATGAGATTATTCACGTGTTGTTCAACAGGTTGAAAAGTTAGAGACTGAGCTGAGCCGCTGGCGCTCAGGCGAGACGGTGCGCCCCGAGGAACAGGTGAACCTGCAGGAGCTCGAGGCCGTCACACCCGTGACGTCATTCATCGAGGAGAAACCTCCCGCGCCGGTTAGTGCTGATGCACATTTATAACTTACAGTGACTCACCAGAGATGTGTGCAGGAAAATTAAATTCGTTCCAGGATTTGTTACGTCATTTATGCGGTTGAGTCCCTATTACCATTGTTTCTGTGGAATGTATTATTGTGCGTTAGCTATTGCTATTCGTCAAACTGATTTCTAGTTAGAGTAATAATAGTAATATAACCAATAATAACTTCTTGAAGAAATAGCTAAACTTATCTCACGCAATGATGTTGGTTTAAATGACACCATTCTCCAATTAGTCCAATTCAGTTAAAGGCTTTAAAATGTAAAATGTCGTACAATGCAATACTAATGCTATTTATTCTATAAAGAGAAATAAAACCGTAATTAGTAATGACTTACATGTAGGTTGTATATTGTACATTATATTTATTCAAAATTGGTTATCAATATTTATTGTTTAGCAAAATATATTCAACTCTTCTAATAGTATTAATTATTAGAATGCGGACTAATGAAGATAGAAATTGCTTATAGATTCAGATTCATTATTCACAATATAAGATTACAATATAAATTACATGTCAATTTACAAGAATCTCTATTGTGATCGTCAATAACATTAAATAAAACAAAATAAATCAAAAATCAATGAATAATGCAGTTAAATAATACAATGAGTATGATAAAATTCACCTGAGGATCGTCATGAAATACAATACAATACAATGCAATAAAGTCAGAACTAAGATTAAAATTATATTTATGCTGTTATGTCAAAAAATTCGCTTACAGAATACAGAGGATATATGCACTTTAAGGGGATTAAAACCGCGTTTATTACTTGTAGCCGGTACCAGTAGCCGTTTCAAGCGCTGTAGAGGATGCGGCTATGCAAGGCAAGCTGGAAGCCCTGTACCAACAGCTGGATGACAAGGATGAGGAGATTAACCAACAGTCACAGCTGGTCGAGAAACTCAAGGACCAGATGATGGAGCAGGAGGAACTTATTGCATGCACAAGGTAATTAAAAAAACCCATAAAAAAGACACATGAAATAATTCAAAGTAGGTAGCCTTTCACTGAGTTTATAGAGGGTACAGTATTTTTATCTCACGAACGCAGGGGAGCCATGGTTGTGTGTTGTAATATATATGCACATTGTCTATGTGTGCGTCAGCGTAGGATCTATGTGTTTGTATGTGTCACAATTACAACCTATGGCTAACCCGCGCTCGTGAGATAAAAGTACACGGAAAGAACTTAAATGAACAATGTATTATTTTTCAAGGCGTGACTATGAAGCCCTTCAGGGTGACATGAACCGCATCCAGCAAGAGAACGAGGCCGCAAAGGAGGAGGTGAAAGAGGTGCTCCAAGCGCTCGAGGAGCTCGCTGTCAACTATGACCAGAAGTCGCAGGAGGTGGACAGCAAGAGCCGCGAGTGCGACCAGATGTCCGAGGAGTTGCAAGCCAAGCAGGTAACATACCAATTCTACTGATTGTTTGTATGAAGCCGTCGTCTCCCGGCGAAAAAAATCATCAAGCATTCTTTTGTTATGATCCCTGGGATCGTAGGGACCGGTAGACGACGGGTTAATAGTTAATGTTCCATATTTTACAGTCCAACCAATATTATCATTTTTCAGATAAAATAAAAATCTCATAATTTTTCAGAGTATTATTTAAGTAGACGAGTTTCTGTTGTTCTGATTCTTTTAGAACCCGACCACTCTATACATATGTAAAGTTACAGAGCCCCTTTGGAATCCGCATTGCAGAATTTACATA
Source organism: Epiblema foenella (assembly GCA_963556455.1). Classification (NCBI taxonomy): domain Eukaryota; kingdom Metazoa; phylum Arthropoda; class Insecta; order Lepidoptera; family Tortricidae; genus Epiblema; species Epiblema foenella. The sequence goes on from OY747104.1 coordinate 11,121,855, forward strand.
AACCATTGGGACAATGTGTGTTGGATGTTTAATTTGTTATCAATGATGAGTGTTGTTGGAAACAGACGGCATTAGCATCAGCGACCGCCGAGCTGCAGCAGCTCCGCGACATGTCCGCGCACCAGCGCAAGCGCATCGCCGAGCTGCTCTCCAACCTTCTCCGCGACCTCGCCGAGATAGGCGCGGCCGTCGGCGGCTCCGAGCTCGACTTCAAACTCAACGTCGACACCGTCGGCAAACTAGAAGAAGAGTTCACCGTCGCCCGACTCCACATCAGCAAGATGAAGAGCGAAGTCAAGAACATCGTGCAGCGCTGCCACTCGCTAGAGACCGCCAACATCGACGCCAATCAGAAGGTAATTACGTTACGGTAGTGTGACCCAGTTGCGATAGGAAATATTCATTACTGTGAAGGCCGCGCTTTACAGTTCTTAGAGAATGCTCGTAATTCCTTTATTAGCTTATGTAACTCGGTGGTCAAGTTAAGGCGAAACCATTATGACATAATCTTGGTTGTCCAATTGTATATTTTGGTAACGAATTTCGTTATGTATTTGATCTATGGTTACCTTCTGAGATTTACTCGGTATTTGAATTAAACAATCCTAATCTAAATCTATCTAAATCTAAATATATAAAAGAAGTAGTGCTGATCTACCATCAACGCACAGCCGAAACCACAGACCATCTATTTCACTAGACGTCGCCGGTGTACGTACTTCGCGTGCCAAAAAGTAGTCAAAACGTCAAACTTCTACGCAATCTTGCTCTGTCCGCCTTGAACGGTCATTGCCGCGAGACGTCAACCGAAATACGTAAAAATGACTCGTTGTTCAGTATTGACTTGTAGAAACTGTTCAGAGAATGCTGACCCAAATAATGGACATGTTTCCTACCACAATAAGTACCTTCTAAAATTATGTTTAATTCCATTTTAAAATCATTTATTTTATATTTGTCGTAGTTGTAATATGAAAAATAGTCTATTTGCGACAGATGTACGATTACTTCATGTTCATGAATAATATAGTTTACAGAAGTATATTACAATATTTTTTTAATAGTTTATATGTGATTTATTCAAATATTTATTTCGTTACTTTGATAAATTAGCTAAGGGGGCGTCCATAAATTATGTGAGATGTTTAAGGGGGGGAGGGGGTCGAGTCAAATCTCATCTAATCTTACGTTGGAGAAAGGGGGGTTCTCGGCAAATATCACGCATTTTTTTTTCCGATTGAAACAAAAAAATATACTATTTTGGCCCATTTAATCCAGATTGTACACGCTTATAAGATTTAATCTTAAGCGTAATCATAATACGATTAAGATTATTCACTAATTCGTTCGAAAGAGAATAATTTCATTCATACTTCGACGTTAACTCTCAGCAATATTGATTAGGTACTAGTCTTAACTAGTCGTAAATAAAAGCACGAAGCAATTTTTTTTTCTTTTTACAATAACAATCCAACGCGTTTACGTAAGAAACCCACATTTTAAAAAATCTCACGTGAGATTGGGGGTTGGGGGAGGGGGTTGAATAAAATCTCACGACATCTCACCAGGGGGGTAGGGAGGAACAAAAAATAAAATAAAAGCACCTCACGTAATTTATGGACGCCCCTAAGTAGGTATTTGAAATAATTCCAGCGTATGGACCGGCACCCCGTCCTCCTACGTCCCAAACTGGAAAAGCAAATGCTGTCAAGATACGCAAGCAAACATCTACCTTATTTACTCTTAAATTTCTAACAAACTATACCTTTTCATGACAACAAACGTATAAGTTATTAAAGCACAAAAGCTTAACCGTAAAATACATGTTATTTCATCTTCTTTACACACATCTTTACTACTTACTCTGGAACTCCGTACAGGATTTCCACGCGGACGAAGTCGCGGGCAAAAGCTAGTGATATATAATTAGAAAATAAAATTACCATCAAAGTGGATAGGTAAAGGAGTTTGCGTTTGAAACTACAGAATTATTATATTACATTTGTACCTATTTCATCTTGTTAATTTGCTCAGATTTTAGGATAAATTTATGGATAGTTTGGCTCGTTAGTTTAGTTTAGCCATTATCAAATATGTACAAATACGGGAGGGAGGTTCCTTAATTAAATTGTTGTTATTGTGGGAAATATTTACCAGTTCCTTTTTGACAGTTATGAATTGGCGTTTGTAGTGATGAGGGCAAGACGAATCGATTGTCTTAATTTGCGATTATTAATGAATATTCGAATCGATTTTATAACAATTTGTTTTTTAATGTTCCTATATAATTCACTACTGGATACGAATCTAGAGTAAAACCTTTTATAATATGATTTTTATTGTACCCACGTATATTTTGTATCGTTCAAAAATCGGTACTGTATTTCCAATTCCGCGATAAAGGTAATTTCACACTCCATTCGTTTGGAATTTATTGGAATACTTGTTTTTTTTTGTACTTAACACGTAAATTTATTACGGTTATAAATTAATTCATTTGATCGATTTCCATCAACTTACGAAAATATCATCTGAATCAAAATAAATGGTTTAGTCACTACACTAGATTTAAAAAATTAAAGATTTAGTACGTAACTGTTTTCATGGTGAATTATTATCATAAATTACTACGCATCAGTGATAGAAAAAAATATAAGTACTTATATTAATTTGATTGTTCTTCTAAAACGCGTATTACAACTACGTAACTACTCATGAAGCTCTAATATCAATCATTACTTGATTTTATTCACTGTTTCGATGTGTAATGCGGATTTACATTATATTGGTGTTGTGATGTGTCACGAAGGAACTGGTAAATATTTCCCATAATAAGCCTTATTATGCCACTTCTATAGACGTTGTGCACCTGAAGGTGTTAAAAGCTCCAACGAAATAAAATATAGTATTGTATGAACATATATTCTATCTTGCTTCAGATTGAGGAGTACGAGCGTTCCCTGGGCGAATGCAGACTATTGATCTCTCAGCACGAGGCGCGGTGCGCCTCGCTCGCGGAGTCGATGCGGGAGGCGGAGAACAAGAAGCGACAGCTGGAGGAGGCCGCGGACGCTTTGCGCGAGGAGTGTGCTCGCTTGCAGGTAACCCTTAAAGTAATGTTCTTGAAGGTCGCATCCGTCTTCAACCTTTCAAGCCGGGTCGAGGCGGGAGTAAGACGTAATGTAATCTTAGTACGAGCGTTCCCTGGGCGAATGTAAGGCGCAGTGCGCGCAACTCGCGGAGTCGATGCGGGAGACGGGGAACAAGAAGCAACAGTTGGAGGTCGCGGACGCTTTGCGAGAGGAGTGTGCTCGCTTGCAGGTGACCTACATCATTATAGTAAGGCTTTATTCATTACATCAATCAGTCTATCACACTTCGCAAACACGCGTGCGAGTCTCGTAGGTGTATCAGGGCCTTAAGAGGGTACGAACATTTCGTTACAACTCGTCATAATCGCGATCGCTTGCGAGCGGCCATGTTTAGCTACCCACACTAAAACGATTACTGTGTGCGTGCGGTTCGAGTCCTGCCTGGTTGAACTGACAAGTGTTGATCATTGTTATAGAGTTTAGAGTGAGGTAGGAAAAAAAATGTGATGAGTTTTAAATGTTTTTATTTTATTAACATTACGTACACACTTATTAATTATCTAATACTAGGTCCATATGTCCCTCATAGGCATCGATCTACTTTTTCTTCCGCCAACCATTTCTGGCAAGACATTTTTGATAAAAAAATATTAATTTTGGCTCCATTTTCTCCGTCCAAAACAAGAGTCTTGAGCTGGAAGTCTGCACCTGTCCACACCGCAAATAAACATACGTTTATTTGGCTGAAAACAAAATAACATTTTTTTAATATTTTAATTTTATTCACATCTTTTCTTGATATCACTATACTAAAGTAAACTAGCCGATCACTCATGTAAAAGCGTCGAATATAGCTCGAGCACGAAATGTCCAAGTGTTCGATTGCCTATACAAGTCGAACTATATTCGACGTTTTTTACGAGAGTGATTCCTTTATTGTCCTCCAATCTACTTAAAAATCGATTTGCAAAGTTTTGGCTAGATAGCAAAGTAGGTACCCGGTAAATTTATTTCCAAATTTCAATTACCTGATAACATATGTTGGGACTCTATACAAACTATTTTTAGAGGTGCATGTATACGAAATAATTAACAAAATTGGAATAAGTTTGTCAGGAAAAAAGTCAAATTTGGAATGATAATTACGTGGATTACGTGTTTAGGGCACTAGTTTTACTTTAAATTACTTTCCACAGGAACTGCTTGGTCTAAAAATCTGAAATTGCACGTACATATAATTCGATAACTAGTCCAAACGAGGAAATCCTAAATTATCTGGCGCTAGTTAAGAATTAAACATTATTACAGTTTGAATTTTACAATTAGTTTGATGAGGGAGATTAAGGAAAAAGTTGAATAAAATGGAAACTAATGCACTCTGCTTAGTTCTAAAAACTGATCTGGAGTCCTGGTTAGATTGCGCATTCCACTGTGGCGTCAGAAATAGCCGCACGATTTTGAGTTTCGTTAAGACGTCAACGTCAAGAATATAAAGGAACATATCCAAACATAAAAATATCACTATCAGCAATAATATGGTGATTTTTTAACTTGTGTGGCCGTAGTACTGTTGGATTGTTTCGTCCCAAACAATTCACGTTTATTACCCATTTCTATAAAAAAAATCATATCACTTTAGTGCATTGAGAAGAAATAAAATAAATAAACTTAGCATGTAAACTTACTTACCATGTATCAATCCGTAGCGGACGCGCTACATCTACAGAATAGGCGAGTGTCGGGGTACGCTCGGTCACAGACCTTACCGCAGCGACGAGAGCGATATGTCCGTTCCTTGGGAAGGCCCGGCGCGTAATGAAAATGAATCGAACAATGTTTTCGCGCGCGGTTATATAGTGGTTTTTAAAAAATCGTCTAAGTTAAGTGGGTCATCCATGAGCGTTAAAACAAACAAGAAATATCAAGCATAACCTGTAGTTTTATAATAAGATTTTTTTTTCCAAAACATTACTAAATACGTGAGAAAAAAAATGTTTAAACAAAAATAGTAAAAACCAATATTTTAGAAGTAGTGCGATCACTATGTACTAAAAGACTATACATCCTATTGTAAAATATTCAATCGTTTTTGTCAGTTTAAAATGGAAATATTGTACCTGAAAGATAGCTCTGACGCGTATCTTTGCAAAACACTCCGTCGAAAACGTGTTTTTTTTTTCAATACCCGTTTATAAAAATGAAAGTATAGCAACGAAATGGTCTAGAATAAGAGTTTATCTATACAAAATAGAAGTTTACTTTAACAATGTAATCATTTGAACAAAGATATGACGTTTGAAAAAACGTTATTTTTTCTAAAATACCAACTTTTCGTTCGTACCCTCTTAATGCTTTTGATGGTTGCATCCGTCGTCAACACTTCGGCGACTATCTGGTTCTAATTCATTCTCCAACATAGGCAGTATAGGTTAGATAGTAGTTATTTGCAAGTAACATTTTACAACTTCTAGAAGTCCATACCTTTACCATGAGTTTACATGAACGTACTCGCTAGCGACTGCGTAAAAATTTGTATGGGCAAAAGTACAGCGCCTCTGGCGGTTACGCAATAGAACTAAGAATCGCCATACTAAATCGTTTACGCAGTCGCTAGCGAGTACGGTCATGCAAACTCATGGTAAAGGTACCGGTCGAATAGAATTTTTGTAACACGATGCGATATTGCGGTACCATAGTGCTGGAATTAAAACAGTTAAAGCATCGTGTTTGGACTTATGAGAACCCTGTTATTGAGTATTTGATGATTGTATAAAAATTAAAGTTTTTTACTAAAACCTTTTAACCGTTTTTGACATACAGATATTGCAAACATAATGATGGAATGAGCATTTGCGGCTTGTTACAAGACATAGTGCGGCGTTATGAAATAAGGAAATTAAATCAATGAAAATGCACAGGAAGTTTATGACGTGGATTTTGTAAGGAAGCCGCTAATGATTCTAGTTACTCGGGTCATCGACGGACGGATGAACGGGACGGGACTGATTGACGCGTGCCAAGGGAACTGGGCGGCGAACTAATAACCGCCGTTATTAGAAAAAAATCATGCTGCAATCAGTAACTGCGACGTAATAAACTTAAAAAAAGAAATTTCAAATCCTGTGTGTGTGACCATACACAAAAAAGCACGTGTTAGATTATATCTCAGTAAGCCATGCTGGCGGTACTAGCATATTTTAATTATGGAACCCCAGAGTACGAAGATGACAATAGCCAGCAGATATAGTTACGGGTTTTTGTATTATAAACTATAGTTACAGTATTGCCAGGCTATAAAGAAGGAGCAGCGGATGTAGAAAAAACATCCGTTGGGGTACGTAGGTTCTCGAGTGGCGACCGCGCACTGGAAACGTAGTTTTGGAAGGTTACCAGCGTGGTGAACTGAACTAATTCAGCCGCGGGTAGAGGTGTAGCTGCGGGGCGAAAATCGTGTGAACCAACGCAGGGCGGACCGCCTGCCTTGCTCGGCGGTTGGCGCAAGACCGCTCCTTGGGGAAGTCCTGGATTTCGTCCAGTAGCGTTCATGTTCCGGTTTAAATTATGATGATAATGATAAGTTGGTATTGTGTGTCAGGCTGCGGAGCGCGTCAACTTAGGGCAGATCGCCCCCTATTCTCCGCTGTTAGCACAAGACCGGTCGTTGTTGAACTTCTGGCCTTCGTCCAGTAGTGGACATGCTCCAGTTTAAAGCCTGTAAATAAGGCTATGAGACTCGAATGCGTGTTTCATTTTCATTACACTGCAGGTCATGGAGCTATAACGAGTTTAATCGTTCTATAAAACCGCGCAATGTAGTTAATGCGATTCTCGTACGTGTGCATTAGGGCCTTAAATGTTGATGATGATAAGTCGGTATTGTGTGTCAGGCGGCGGAGCGCGTGTCGGCGGCGGCGGCGGAGCAGCGCGCGGACACGCAGGTGCGCGGCGCGCTGGAGGCGCAGCTCGAGCAGCTGCGCGCCGCGCACGCCACGCAGCTCTCCACGCTGCGCGACGAGCTCGCCATGCTGCAGCGCAACCACCAGGACCTCAAGGAGTGAGTACACCACCACACCACCACACCACCACCGGGATTAGTTTAGGATCGGAATAGCTGTCATTTCATTATACATTTTGACGTTATATGGGAAAACTGTCGGCTAGGTAATACCTGCCTACGTAGCACAATCGACTCCTTGAGACGGGAAAATCTAACCCCCTTTTTATAATTTGCACAGGCTTTTTATAATTTTGAAACAGGTGTCACCGAGGCGACGCGACATAACGACAAGTTTTGCGGGCCCACTTGATGTTTGTCCGTGACATTCTATCGTAGTTCTGGTTGGTTCCCCTTTAACGCACGTTTTGACCGCACAAGTGCATTAAGTAATCAATAAATGTTCTTTCTGATTGAGAAATCTCATTCCCATTCCAGGATATTTTTATTTGATTTATTTTCGTTATAATAAATAGAGAGTATTTAAATAACCTCAAAGGTAGAGATATGATTGAGGTATATCTGACTGTTTTGCTGGCCTTCCATTTCGTTTTGAATCGTATCATCTTGACGAGAAGTACGAGAACTACTTGAAGCTCAGATTTACTTTAATGAGATTAATACAGTTCTACTGCCTACAACTTGTATGTAAATATTTGGACAGATGTGACCTTGACTCCAACAGTCTCGGTATTGTTATAGTTGATTACGCAACTGTCTTATTAAGTAAGAAATCTAAATATAACGGGAACTTTTCGTCTCGTGTTGCAGCACGTACCAGGAGCTGACGCTGGCGCGGCAGCAGCTGCAGGACGACTACGACAAGCTGAAGCGAGAGGAGGCGGACAAGTCGGCCAAACTCAAGGAACTCATGTTAGTGTCCCCGCGACGACACCTCGATAAGGCGGCCAAGGAAGTCGCCAACCAACAGATGGTGCTCAAAGACGAATTTGACCCCTTCAGGGATTACATCGTATCCCCCAAGAAGGAGAAACTAGGTTTCGGATACGCCATGGGCTTTGAAAAAGCAGCTGCGACAGAGGAAAAGTCGCTCTCGGCAATCCCAAAATCCTTCACCCGTCACTCCTGCAACATACACCCGCTCCAGTTGCATTTATTAATTTCCGTTACCATGATCCTACTCACCCATCGCTACCCTCAAATAGTTGTTTTAATTTAAGCTTACCCAGCTTCATCTCTGTGATATTCTGCATGGATCTCTGTACACTTAGGACAATATTAGTTGCAGTTTCTATTTCTTGGTTGACCAAAGCTTAGGGCTCGAAACTTTGTGTAGAGATCCATGGCTTTACTCGAAAGTATTACTTGAAACGCAATTGGCTTATATTATTTCAAATCAATAATGAACTTGATAATCGGTCTTTTATACTAAAAACGTAATCCTTATTGATGATATTAGCCAAGTAATATTATAATACCACTTCAAAGAGTGGTACTTGTTTTGGAATTTAACATATACCTTATTTTTTATACATTTTTCTGCTTTGCTTCCGAGAATTGTGATGCTAGTCGATAAAGCATTTATTTCACTAGTCACGAATTACGTACAAGTAGAAAATCTATATTATGTACTTGTAAGGTAGATCGTATATGCGTACGCAGTGTGCGTTGTAGTTCTTTAATTCGTAGCATGTTTGATAGTGTGATGTGCATTTAGTTTAAAAGTTGGTCGTTACCTCGTTACGTGTTAATGTTCAGTTTTAAATACCTACTTGTTAATGATCGCGTAGAATTTAACTTCGGATCCATGTCAGGTAGGTAAATTAAAAATGTTGGTGTGTTTTCATGTTGTATTGTGTTAACTTTTACACTGCCTTGTTATTAGTTATCTAATAAATAGAGTTAATTAGGCGCATACAAGGGCGCAATATTTTGGTCTCATTTTTTTATTCATATTGTGTAAAATTAGGCACAAAATTTCACATTGAGTTGTTTTACGACGGAGATATAACTTCAAACGTATCTATATGTAAATACTTGTAAATAGTTTAAATGTTTGTATAGAGAAGGCGAATGCATATTTTTAACTGGTATTTTTATATATGGCAACTACAAACCATCAACATTTTTAGATATAATGTTCTTCACGTAAGATAGACATAGGAATATATATTGCCTAGTTCAAAGTATACAATATCAATACGGTTATTCTAGTATGAAAATGATGCAATAAAGATGCTACTTAGGTTACATGGAACCATTAAGTAATAACGGCAAAACTATTTGTATTACAATAAGAGTATTTAATACCACTTGTAGGACATTCCGATGTTGGCATTTTAAAGACATCATATGCATTCCTTCTTTGCATTGAATCATTGTTGTTTTTGCTGTCATGTCCTGTGATCACGCATGCTTGAGCCATACATTTATTATCTCCACCACTAGAGTAGTATGTTGCATTAACACATAACATTATGTCCTTGTGTCCAAATCACTCCCTCTAGTCTATGTGCACTCGAAATGCCGAAGAGTGATTGTTGCCTCGACTGGTCATGCTAGCGTGTAAATAGAGATGCATACATATATTTTCATGATAACTGATCAGATTATCTCTATTTGCATGATGCTCCAGATGTCTTGAGTTTCAAGATTTAATCTAGAAATATCTAGATATTAATGTGATTAATGACTGCAAATTTTCTAGATTAACTGTCTTGTAATGTGTAGTTACTACTGATCATTCTCTAGGATACTACTTGTTAGTCATTGTAGTCAATTTACAGTTTAGGCCCAAAATATGTTTACATTTTGTAACCTTATTTTATTAAAGTATGGCGTAAAAATGTAAGCATATCCGACCCCAGCCTGTAAGTACGAAGTAGATGTAGAATGCAGACTTGTTGCAACGCCTTCTGCTTTTTATAACATTTTGAGTTGTCATTTTATTCCGCACGTATCCCATTCATATTCATTCTGCCGGGAGCTGGCTCATCCGAAACGGGGACGATGTATATGGATGGGTCGTGCTGCGTGATATGACAACTCAATCGCATCTGTTTGCAGGTAACTGGGCAATCATGTTTTGGTGATTCTTTGTTTATATTTATTTATTAATTAATCATATTTTGTTTCGGTGCAGCCAAAGCGTGGAGAGGCGTGAACAGGCGCGCGCCGATCTCAAGGGCTTAGAAGACACAGTTGCCAAGGAGCTACAGACCCTGCACAATCTGCGCAAACTGTTCGTGCAGGACTTACAGGCGAGTAACCTCACAATACCGTCTTTTTACATTACCATGATGAAAATCGGTAATTAATTTAAATAAACTGTTTAGGCGAGGATAAAGAAATCGATCAATTCCGAGGAAGGTGCCGAAGAGGAAGGCGGCTCTCTTGCCCAGAAACAGAAGATCTCATTCTTGGAGAACAACCTCGAGCAGTTGACGAAAGTGCACAAACAGCTGGTGCGCGACAACGCCGACCTGCGCTGCGAGTTGCCGAAGCTCGAAAAGAGGCTCCGAGCTACCATGGAGCGCGTCAAGGCACTCGAGACTGCACTTAAGGTACACAAATAAACCGTATCAAATCTATCTTTAAATCTATTTTTTGATCAATGTGAAAAATTGAATGCCCCAGGTGGGATTTGAACCTACGACCTCTGGAATCCGTCCACTGCTCTTAATCAACTGAAGTACCGTTTGTATCCCTTGTGACGACTATTATTTTAATTACGCCTTCAGGAGGATCGTAGTGGACGCTTCCGCTTGACAAAATTTACAGTATCGTTAAATCCACGCGAATGTTTCATGTTTCAATGTTTCATGTTGTCATTTAGTTTGTGCCTTCGAAAATTCGATTTATTGTGCTTATTTGACTCTTTGTTATTGTTTTTAGGAGGCCAAAGAGGGCGCTATGCGAGACCGCAAGAGGTATCAATTCGAAGTGGACAGGATCAAAGAGGCCGTTCGCGCCAAGAATCTCGCCAGAAGAGGCCCGCAGGCGCAAATCGGTACGTTATGTTGTAAATTTGTGTATTTAAAATTTGTGAAACTATTTACAGAATTTACCTAAATTGAACATTAAAGTAAATTGACAGAAATCATATAACTCTGTCTCTTATCGCCTGATTAATAATACGCTAAATTACGAAGATTTTTCTTGGTTTTTCGTTTTTGTCTTGGTAATACATATGGGTTAGTATTCGGTTATATTTACGACAATGACATGCCGTACTTGCAATCGCAATGACTTGCCCGAGTTCACCATGAGGTTTATGACGATGTGATCCTGTTACGCACATAATACGCCATTGATGAGACTGATTGTCGTCATTTTCATGATGTTTCTTACTAGGTATTTATAATAAATAATAACGATATGGTATGCTAATTGGCTATTTGACTAAAGAAAAATATGGTGCCAACCGACGATCAATTGTTTATATGGAACGGGAAAACGAGAGCTAAAGTACAGCATAGCTGATGAGCAATAAAAACGCTCCTTACTGACAGGCAGTAAAATGTGATGTGCCTTAGAACTGTGACGTCACAGTTCTAAGGCCTCGTAATACCGTTGTATTGAAAAACGACTAATTTGCTATTTTATGCGTCAATGGACATAGTTGCCGTCCAATTTCTTTTTTATTGGCGCATAGAATTCTATTGGTAACTTCCAATATATAAATGACTATTAAACAAAACAACATTTTTGCGAATCTTTATAGTCCCATATCTTTTTATGATTTTGATTGATTTGTCTAATTTACTATTTATTGTGATAAGTAATTTGATGGTTTTCTATCCATATATAGCCACACTATGTTATAAATAGTAACATGTGTCACCTATCCCATTTTTACGGTTTGTTCGACAGCGAAGCCGATCCGCGCCGGCGGCGGGCACGGCGGGCACGGCGGGCACCTGGCCGGCGCGCCGGGCGTAGTGCGGCCCGCGCCCGCGCAGGACATCAAGCGCAAATCCATCATCGTCGGCGGCCGAGGTACGTCCTATCCATAATACTGCGCCAGGTGCCAATCCGGTACATCGGTTAGTAGCACGGGCTTTTCACTCGGTACATTTATTTGCCTCGATCCTCAGATTTTACTCTGTGGTTCAATCTGATTGGCTATAATGCCGACTAGTTATCGAAATGCACCTCTGACGTGTATGCTCTGCGTCTTTGTGTATGCATGCGTGTGTGCGTACATGTGTTGTGTGTGTAATTACTTCAGCTTGCTAGCCATTACATGGCGCAGAATTCGTAAAACAGGAGTGACAACTCTACATCAGTATATAATAATTCCCTCTATGGTTAGTAGTGTGGGTGACACGAGCTACAGCAGCTGTTGGCAACAGGCGGCTCGTGAACCCCCTTATTGACAATCGACAACAGGAGGGTACCTTTTGCCTGATAGAGTCACAAATTATTAACACGTGCGGCCCGCTACATTTATTAGCTACTATGTCGCTACATTTATTAGCTACTATGTGACCCCTGGCTGCTTAAAACTTGCCGACTCCTGAGCTACGGCATCAGCCTGTCGATGGCATGCGGACGCAAGTGTGTGTCATCGACAGTGACGTCACTGTCAGACCTTGTGATCATGATTATTAGATCGAATGATGTGGGCAAAAAAGCTGATTGCGCGTTTCCGGCATGTTGTGTAGAGGCGTGTCCTAGCGCACACTCCATTGGCCTTAACGTCTTTGGGTTCATTTTATCAATAGCTAGATAATAATTTTCGTCAGTAAAAATTATCTGTCACTTTCTAATGCCATATGAAAGAAAAGGACAGAGTTAACTTAACATTTATCTGACAGATAATTTTAACTGGGGATTGAATAATTGGCCCTTAAACGATTTAAGCAGCGACTTGGGAAAGAGCATGAGGTTGAGTAGCTATTTTAACCGGCTTCAAAAAAGGAGGAGGTTCTCAATTCGTCGTGCGCGAGTCCGACTGGCACAAAGCACAACAAAAAATAACCATTTTTTACGCATTATTGACAGATATCCAAATGAAACATATTTTTTATAGGCACATGGAGGGCTCACAGTAAGCTTTTGAATAACAATTGAACGGCCTAATTTTTGTTTCAGATGAAAGTTGAAGAGCTAGCCGCCACTCATCATAGAGAATTTAAATGGAACTTCATAGGTGTACCTAACTTACGGCGAAAATAATTCTCGAACATTATATCCATTATAATAAAAATACGTTTAAAAAGCCTAATTTAAGCTGCAACAAAAAAAAGAAATATCGTAGTTCTCTTAAGCTTAAATGTTTCGGGCGATCTAATTATAATGTCAGTGCACATGGACTTAGACGGTATAGCTTTTTGCTAATATTTAGGCTACTTAAAATTCGATATGTAATATTGTTAGGTACCCCTGCAAAAAGTATTACCTTCGATATAATCTGATCCGAAGCTTTGACGGTTGCTTTTTTTTACAAACGAGATAAAATATTTTTATGAAATGACAGAGTATTAAATTTAGCTTGATAACAACGTCTTGAGTGCTGATCGCATTACATACTAAATTAAGTATTCTAATTAATCTTAGTGGTATGATTCCGTGGGAAGAAATGCGGCCGAGGAAAGTACGTTAAAAATGCAGTACAAAGACATACCGAGCCAGTTACCAAAATTTCTGGAATCACTGAGACAGTGCCCCCATTTCTCCCATTGGACACGATAAATATTTTCAAAGTTGCAATACGTTGTTATTTTAAGGTTCGCTGTGAATAATTTGCAGACCTGCATATGCTACCGCACAAATAAAATAAAAATACAAAAAAAAAATGTTTTAAAATAAGTGTCTATTACGGTTGCTGCACAGTCCTCGTAATCAAGTGTGGTGGCAAATGCATACCAGTATGCATCTTCAATGTGTAGTTGTAGATTAGGCTTCATTGATATATATTTTTATATATTGTGATAAGCGTTGTTATGCCGACAAGCGAGCATTTATTTAATTACTAACGGATATCGGTATGTTCGTTAAGGTGTCATGGGTGATAACGAGAACTCGAAATCGTCGAAACAGGAACCGGATAAAGTAAACAGGTTGTCGGGCATTGGATTCAGCACGTGAGCGCCTGGGCGACTTGCTGCACCAGCAAGTTCTCTGCCACGAGGTGCAGAATGCGACGCCGGAAGGATTCATATTATACACTTAGTGGGTGATTTTTGTATTCCGTACAGAATATGAAAATCTCATTCAACTAATTACAATTTTGCTCTGGTTACTAGGAATACATATAAAATAATATTTACCAATGCGTAGTAAAAGCACTTATAGAAGAGTTCTTGCATGAGTTAGTGTAGGTTGGTTATCATTCATCATCACCTTTCGCTTAGCTCTCATCGCGTCATATTCACGTTTGCTTGTGATCTGTGATTTTAGCACATAATATATGAACCCCGTCTGCTTAGAAAGTCTCAGTGGTTAGTAGTTACTAAGTTTCAAGCATGTAATCACGGAACGAAAACGAATAAATGTGCAATATTCCAATCAGCGCATACTATAACGAATGATAGATGCGTTAATAAAGTACCCGGTACCCGATTGGTTGAAGTTCTTTATTTGCTTTTAGGATACATCCGCTTCATCTAGATCTGTAACTTATATAAGTACTTACGAATGTAATCAAGATAGGGGCCACCAGCGGACGCGCCCGACGCGAAGGCCCGCGCGCGTACGATGAGGAGTTATGGAACTACGTCAACCACATGTCAGAAAACCAAAGATAAATCACATCTTTACATTTATTCATTGAGATTAAATGCCAACTGAAATTCAGTAATTTATTTTCCGAATTACTCGATGGTTCCAAAGCTCCTTGTTTTCTTGCAATACATATATGATTTAGGTGTAAAGTTATAGTAAATTATTTCACAATTAAGTTAGGTACTCGATTTTATAATTTTTTTATTTATTGTTTCACAAACCAAAATTAACTCGTTTTTTTCACTTTTAAAGTGTTGTACGCTTTTTTTACATACCTCTTTACATTATTTTAACAATCATGATCAAATACATATATTTTTTTCATTAAAAATGGGAATGTAAGCAAAGATGCATTCCACGAGGAAACTCAGTCTGTGTCTTTGTTGTCGTTATGTCTAGATTGTTTTGTTTTGTTAAAGAGTAGGTACATAAGAGGCTATCCTCGGTTACACGCGCCTGTTGCGGACGGTCGGCGCCGCGCTCGACGCTCTGCGGACGCCGCGCGAATGCAAACAAACCGACAGGCTTGCCTTTGCACCAAGTGATTTAGTTTGTATTGACATCTTTTGTATGATGTATTTAATATACAGAAAATTCTCAGGAAGAGTGTTTTCTTGATTTTTATTTATTATAAAAATAAAATTATGAATTTAATTTGCTAGAGAATATTTTATTTCATATGCCTCCCCTGACATATCCCTACATGACCTCTATTTTCCAACTTTAGGGGGTGAAAAATTAACCCACTAGAGACCACTCATGATTTCAATAACTCGTGTTGTAAGCAGACTAGAGGAATCGCATGCGCGTTTGCCATCTTTTATTGAATTGAGGATTCGCTATTATATATGTGGACAGCTAATGGCATCCTTGAAAGGTCTGGCAAGCTTATCACAGAACACCACATAGCCCACATAGGTACTTACCTACAGAAGAATTGTTATTTTGACTGCGGTCTGTAAGGTGGAGGGACGGGCAGGCCAATTGACCACTTCAAATACGAACGCGAAGTAGAACCGGATAGAAATGCATATCGAACTGCATGCCGTGACGGATATATACGTCGTTGGCGTTTCGAAGGTTAACCGTGGGCCATGTTGCAGAATTTCTTACACTGGCAATATTTTTAATGATAAGCTAGTTAGTAGTGGACACCCCACTTGACATATTCACTAGACTTTGAAATTATGAATTTTTGATCAGAGGGCCGCACGAATATGCAATTGCGACAGAGGAGATATTCGAACTTCGTTTTCGGTTCGCGATAGGCCAACCATCTGTCATTTTGCAAAGAAAAAAAAACATGTTCTATGCATCTAGGTTACCCTTCTTTATAACTGTTCCAAATTTCAATCGATAGCGCAAGTAGTTCTTGAGATATTTAGCGATGTGACAGACAACGCACTTGCGACTCCTCTGGTGTTGCAGGTGTCTATGGGTGACAGTAATCGCTTGATCAGGCGATCCGTCTGCTCGTTTGCCCCCTATAACATAAAAAAAAAACAGAAAGACAAAGTGGAACCATAAGGGTTCCTTTTTTACCGTACAGGCCCGTAACTTCGCCTGGGTTTTGGCACTTTTTTGCAAATTTCTCACAAATTAACACCCTATTTTTGCTGGTTAAGGTCAAAAACAAATTAATCTAAAAGGGACTTTAGTTTACCGTAATTTAAGGTCTAAAATTCGCTATGGAATGACTACAATTGGACTCCAAAGGTGGTAGGCGAAGTATAGGCAAGATGCCCTGTCTTCGCCTACATACTGCTGGAGCGTAAATTATAGATAAAATTTGAAGTTGCCTCCAGCTATCTTATTTATTTTTAACGTGTATTTCGAATTTGAACCTTAACTATTCCCAAATAGTCATATTTTAAAAAAAACGATGGCAGGCGAAGTCAGGTGACGATCTGAAGTTAGTTTCATACATTTGCTGTTCTTTCGATAGGGTTGTCAAAAATCACGTCATCTTACTCGACAACAAAAAAGAAAGGGTAATGGTTTAGGACTGGTAAAAAATACTTGTTTTAAAATTATGAATTTATTTCAAACAAGTTGTAATAATTTACTACTCAAAAATAAATAAGCACAAACAAATATAAATGTATATAAATATACACTATATACAGATGTATACACAAATATAAAAACTAGGTAGTCAATAAATTATGAGTCATTGGAGAGCCACAACCTCCAAAATATATAAAACATATGATTTATAACATAATAATAATAATAAAAGCAACTCAAATCAGTTCACCCGTTTCAGAGCTATGGTGCCACAGACAAACATACATAGCGGTCAAACTTGTATAAGACCCCATTTAAGCGTCGAAGGATGAATTATCCTTACTACTAAATGAGAATTTTTTTTATATATCACACACTTGGATTGACAACCCTAGGGGTAGGCGAAGTGTAGCTACAAGATGGCCGGAACATCACCTCAATTACATTTTAATCGATTGCTACGTATACACATAACATACGTAAACAATAATAACACCATAAGAAAGAGCATTTGTTATACATTATAATACAAGAAAAAGCTCACCTTTATCTCTTCTTTTGCACTTACTATCGTTAAGTTCCGCCGAGGTAAAACCGAACACGTGCTTTCATTTGAACGAAAAAACCGCGCGTTTTGCAAACGGCGTTAAGTTAGCCACAATTGATGCGAGAATATTGCCATGCATAAAAAACACTTTCTATTTAGTAGTTTTGTGTGGAGCCTGCCCTAAAAACTAGGCGTGAATTTCAACTTTCATAAAAATAGGCGATGACAGGTATCCCAGGCGAAGATACGGGGTTCGACGGTACTATTTTGATACGGAACCTTAAAAAACGCTCGGGAAATTAATCTATATCGCTACAAACATTTCAAAATTAACATCAGAATTGACATTTCATATTTTCTTTCAACTACTTAATTTAATGAACTAGTTAGAAAATAGGTGAAATTTTAAAGAAAGGGCGTAAGTAAAATATGACGTCATGCTCCCAACAAAAATTTAAAGAAACAAGTACAGACTTACAACGATGACAATAATTGACACTGACTGACGGTAGCAGTGTTGCCAGATGGTTACATTTCTTACATTTTTCGTAAATTTTAACCGGCTCGCGTAACATGTAAGTAACTTCTGTTCTAAAGGAATTTATTGTAACTTTTGGGAACAATGAAACTCTATTTAAAAAGAAAGTTCAATTGTATCTAACCGGGACCAAGCGAGACAATTTATAGGCTTCCATACAGAAAAATGACAAAAGAACCTACATGGTACGACTCGTCTGTCTGTCCGTCTGTTGCAACATTAACATTTGAGATACCGCCCATCAGCCTGGCGTAATTCTGTCTCCTAACTCACCGAATTGTAGCTGTATGTTATTTCTATGCCCATTCATTTCTTTAAATCGAATGTTTTCATAAGTAATTATGAAAGATATCAAAAATGTAATTTTTCGAGAAAAGAAACGTAATTTTCGTTCCAAAGGCCCTGGCAACACTGGACGGTAGTGACAATTTGAGACTTGTTATGCCTAGTTGTTATTTTCGTTAGCGGTTTGAGAATTTTAAATATTCGTGATAAAAACGTTTAAAACTATGGTATTAAGTAGTAAAAGCTAGTCCGATTCTAAAATCAAATCGAAAACATGTTCTGAAATGCATTTTCTACTTGTTCCGATACTAATGTGAAGATGAAGATCATTGAATGTAAGTAATCTCTGTTTTTATTTGCTTTCAAAAACGATCTCGATACGCAAGATATAACTTTACCTCAATAACACAAAGTATTGTCGAAATATAACTGATTATTATGTATTGTTTCAGTTGGAAGGCGATGAAAGCAACTACTAACCAATGCAAAACTCAAACTCCACTTTCCAATATTCAGGACACCTTTACGTGAAACATCCATCTTTTCAATGGAGAATTGATACTTAATACTTCCTAGGAAGCAAAAACTGACCTACATGCATGTCAAGGTGTGCAGTGCCCATCTGAAGTGACACTTACACATACTTTAGATCTTTAGATGATGCTGCACTTGTGGCCTGTGGTTTGATACTTAAATTTACAATCACCGATAATAAAGAGTTTAAAGGATTGCTTATTGTTTCACTTGACTAACTGGCTATGTGCATGACCTTTTAAGACAGGGCAGATGAGAATGTATACTTGCCAATCTATGCCTCCTGTGGTTTTAACAGATCTGTTCACTGATGCTCTGTGGATCTGTTCTTGAATCTGTTACACTTCATATAATGCATTATTATATTAATTGTACATAATGTTGATTTTGTGAGGAGTTTTACGAATTGGGGTAAAGAGGAGGGAGGAGTACATATTGTAATAAAACCATTAAAAATAAATTACCATTAATAATTCATAAAAAATGTTACTATTCTGACTCCTTTAGTGAGTATTATATTCTTTGATGCTGACATAACCGACCTGAGAGGCTACTCCGACTTCGTATCATGCCGTCCCTTTCACTCGTACATGTATAAGACAAAGAGTGAAAGGGACGGCACAATACGAAGTTCGGAGTACAGGCCCTGTTGTCATATAATAGCGTCCTCTTGACAATAGTCATATACCTACGTCTGATTGGGCTTTAGGAATATGAGGAAAAATTAAAAGCAGCAATATAGGTATATAAGAATAATACTTTATTCGCAAGATTATCTCTGTAACATTTAAATTAAACTAGAGGTGGAACCGGTAAGTTTAATCATTATATGACTAAAATGATGGTCTAAAATAATGTGAAGTAAATATAAATCACTAAAATAAAATTATTAATATTTGCCAGAATGAAAACTTATATAGTGATACATTGAATAATTATGTAAAATGCTTTAGGCTAAATACTTTTTCACAAAACATTTATCTTTTCGTTTATACTGACTAAAAATATCACAGACATTATTCTGGAAACACATTAATAAAATATTAGGTTAGGTACTCGGAACCTTGGAATTAGTAAAACATTTATAGTACGTCCGAAACTGTAGGTAAAGCGAAATGAACGCAAGCAAGAATATACCTTTCATTCATTTTTGTGTCGTGATGTCCCTTTCACTCATACACGATAGTGAAATGGACGGCACGATACGAAGTTCGGATTTCGAAGTTACAGGCCCAGGGGCGCTACCGCGAACCACAAACGAAGTTTCCCCTCTCTGTCTCACTTATGTGCAAACTTGCAAGTGCGACAGAGAGGGAAAACTTCGTTTGCTGTTCGCGGTAGCAACCCAGAGGGGCTACCGCGAACTGAAAACGAACGAAGTTCGAATATCTCCCTCTCTGTGGAACGTATTAGCAAGTGCGACAGAGAGGGAGATATTCGAACTTCGTTCGTTTTCAGTTCGCGGTAGCCCCTCTGGGTTGCAACCGCGAACAGCAAACGAAGTTTTCCCTCTCTGTCGCACTTGCAAGTTTGCACATAAGTGAGACAGAGAGGGGAAACTTCGTTTGTGGTTCGCGGTAGCCCCTCTGGGGCGCTATCGCGACCCGAAAACGAACGAAGTTCGAATATCTCCCTCTGTGTCGCACTTGCTTATTCGTGCGGCAGAGAGGGAGATATTCGAACTTCGTTCGTTTTCAGTTCGCGGTAGCCCCTCAGCAAACGAAGTTTTCGCTCTCTGTCGCACTTGCACGTTCAGACGTAAGTGAGACAGAGAGGGAAAACTTCGTTTGTGGTTCGCGGTAGCCCCTCTGGCCCTAGTTTCATACGAACTATAACAACTGAAACTGAGGGCCTACTCCGAACTTCGTATCGCGGAAGACGCTTTTCAATAACAGTGACAAACAAAAAGGTCATACAGCTGATTAAATTTTCTATAAGTTAGTGATAAATAGGAAAACACTGGAAGAAGCACTTAAATATAGCCAATAAAATAATATAATTCCGTGGTAAACATATATTAGTTACGAATAATGTATGTTGATTCTTTTGAAATCATTTAGCTTTTGTGAATTATTTTCTCATTGCACCCACATTTGCTAGTTTCTGTTTGGCCCTATGGTCGACTGGCAGAGAATGCCTCATGGCATTAAGTCCGCCCTTAGTACTTATATCCTTTTTGTGCAATAAAGTTTAAAATAAATAAATAAATAATAAAATAACAGTAGGTATACCGATAGTCCCACGATTGTACACTACTTTTATCTTACGAACGCGGGTGAGACATGGTTGTGTTTTGAGATAGGGTCGTTTCGCCGGTTTTTGGGTGACTTCTTCTTCCGTACAAATGCTTATAATGAGAATATATAAACAATTACCCGTGCATGTTTAGGTTCGTTGCGTTCCTTAATACCTAACCTAGAACTATATTCAAATATTATTTAACAACATGTGAGCAAGATATAATTAACGAAAGTTTGAGCCACGTTTTTGAACCGCGAAAACCGTGCCAAATTAAAAACATATTAGTGGTACAGGAAATTTTCTAAGTAAGTTTTGTTAATGTTTTCACCTTGTTGAAGTGATATTTTTGATCCATATGACTAGTAATATACATAACGAAGACAACTGATTTTGCCTACAAACTGCATAAATTTAGGTGACGGAGAACCGGAACATCAATTTTGCTATTGTGCCAGTTTTCGTCAACGTCATTTTGCTGGTTTTTCACGTTGGTCCGGTTTTCGTCTAATTGGCGTTTTTATGAAATCACATCAAGATTCAAGGTAATCAAAGCCCAGAGTAATTAGTAATCGGATCGCGTAGGTGACACCAACACGATTTTTAAAACCGCGGTTTTAGTAGCGGCGTACGTAGCAGTTAGTTCGTGAACTTTTTTTAAAACTGCCGATTGTCGATGGATGACATGTCACTCGAAGAGATCATGGCGAGAGTCAGGGATCTAAGTTGTACTTGAAAAAAAAAGATGATGAAGTTGTACTTGGAACGGATCAGCCTTTAAGAAGACTTATGATTATAATAGCATTTTGATCATTTCTTTATTTCATAGTAATAAAAGCCAACAACAAGCAAACACAAGGTAGTACGGAGTACCTATTTAAGGTTTTTTACCCAGAAAACTGGTTTTTCACTCTATTGACGAAAACTGGGCAACGTGGTGACGAATACTGGGCAAAAGTGACGAAAACCGGGAAAACCCATTTTCATTTATCATCTTTTTTAAGCGTAACGGTGTATTTAAGTGTTTAAATCCTAATCATGGCCAAAAATAGACTATAGTTCAACATATTCTTTTCCCCTCACAATGTTGGCAACTCCACTAATGTGACGAGAACCGGCGCAACGACCCTATATGTACATGCATATTGTCTATATGGGCCTCAGCGTAGAAGCTATATGAGTTCACATGCATATTGTCTATATGGGCCTCAGCGTAGAAGCTATACGAGTTCACATTGTCTATGTGTTCGTATGGGTCACAACTATTACAACTATGGTTAACCCGTCCTCATGTGATAAAAGTACTGTAACATGAAGAGAAAGCAAGTTTGAATAGGTATATATAGTATGGTATAGAAGATATTATTTGAAACTGTAACGACTGAAATTTAAAGGTAACAAACACTGTATGATGATCGGGAGTACCGGGACAACCCGTATGTGTTTCGTTCATTCTTTGAAATCTTGTACTGTGCCTTTATTCCACTTATAATAAAAATAGGTTTATGAATGACTTTTTACAGAAAACTATCCATATCAAGAGCGTGTGTCGCATGTGCGACTCCCAGATAGAAGGTACACTGCTTTGTCGGTAGTCAATAAAGGCGTAATTCTGTTTATTACGAGTATAACGGTATTTACGACATTGGCAACATTGAATTTCATCTATTATGTGCAAAAGTTTGTTCACTATAAGTAGCCTATTATTTAAACCGACAGATTGGCTTTTGTTTGGGGGCGACACATTTAACAACATCTAAACATAATAAATATCGTGCAACTAAAAAGTAAGTTAAGGCCCGCTGCCATTCGTTTCAAGTTATAATTCAGAAATTGTTTTAGACATGAGATGTGAAAAGATTAATCAACATGATAACATAAGGACTTTTAACAGATTCATAATAATAGTACCCAAGTACATACTAATTTTTTGTATATAAATTTACAATAAACGGAATAGTATAAAAATTAAATCCTAATACTTTATGTGTCCATCCAATTTAAAGCTATTTTATGTCTCCTTCGTGTACTTTAGTTAGCATGTATATAAAGTACAAAATATTAAAATAAATAAATCTACTCTAATACTTAAACTACGTGCGTTGTTACTGAAAATACTTTTAATTATATATTTATATTTGATTTGATAGATTCTATCGTAAACACATACTTCGTGGTGGTCACAATGACAGCTGCGATTTTCGCCTTTTCTGTTACCAATGGTAACTAGGTATTGCGCCTTTACTACTCGCTAGCGACTGCGTAAACGATTTAGTATGCCGATTCTTAGTTCTATTCCGTAACCGCCAGAGGCGCTGTATTTTTGCCCATACAATTTTTACGCAGTCGCTAGCGAGTACGGTCATGTAAAGTCATGGTAAAGGCACTGGGGAAAGATCCCCGGTGTTACCTCTAAGGGTAGATATCACTAATACATTAGAAGTAAAAGCTTGGATTTTTCCCCCATTGCACCGCGATCGTGATATACTAAATGCAACCATTATATGTGCTAAGTATTGTAATAGGTTCATTATATATGACCAGAGGTGGGCATCAATCGATTAAACAATCAATCGACACAAGATTAGTCACGATTAATTTAATCGTGATTAAACTAGACGACAGGGAATGAAATGAATTAATCGTCATTTTAACAGACTAAATTTCACGATTAAATGTCGATTGAAAGTTGGAAGACGATCATTTTACGTAGCAAACACTGAATTAGTCGCGTACACTTAAAAAAATCATCCTAGTGTGATAAAATGCCTTGATTCGGTCAGCCACGCCTAGGGATTGCAATCCGGTCCGGCGGATCCGGTAATCCGGCCGGATCTGGTATAATTTGACAGCTTTCAGACCCGGTAATATTCACCGGATCCGGTGGTTTCAAAAAGATTGCCAAAACGCAGCACTGCAACTAGTCTTGCTTTGCAAATTTTACTATTCGCGCGAATGAGTGCGACGTTGCTGTTCTTACGACCTTCACCCACGCAACGACGCCATACTGTCCAAATTTTCTCGTCAGTCGTTGGCGTCGACGCTTGACTTCGGCCGACAAAAGATGAGCGACGTGCCGACTTCCGACGTGATTGTGAGATTGTCCACAATCTAAACTAATACTTACGGTACGAAGTACCTATCAACGTACCGTAAGTATTAGTTTATTGGTGTACGCATTATGTTTAGCTACTTCTGGCGTCGTTTAAGCAGGTCAAACTATAGCAATTACAATAATGTCGTCGTTGTTATACAGGGAAAGGAAACTGTTTACAGTGTTTGTGTTTTTCTCGTGTTTCTTATTGTGCGGTTTGCTACAATATTATTGTCCGTCATAAAAGATAAGCATACTTCGTAAATAAAGATTGCTTGTGCATTAACAATTTACCTGATTAGCAACTCTAGGGCCTTTAAATTGCTTTAATAGAAATGTCACGTTACACGCGTGGCGGCCCCGGCAGCGTTCGTGACTAAATTAATCGGAACTCGTACAACTAAGACTAATCAATCGTCATTTTTATTCGTTAGTCGCGATTACGTAGGCTAATCTTAATCGTTAGTCGATTAAATTTTGCCCATCTCTGTATATGACCTAGAATGTACAATTCATTTACTGATTGCATTGCGGCATAATAACGAGGAAGTACCCTATTAGAGAAGGCCAATGCCAGTTGATATTGTATCATTTGATTTTCCTAACAATACTATATTTACTAGGGCGTTTTGACTCAAAAAGTACCTTTTACTTTTTCTCTATCTAAAAAAACAGGTCAAGTGCGGGTCTGACTCGGCCGCCGAGGATTCCGTACAAATTTCGTTTATAAAGGATTTTTGATGATTATAAAAAGCATAGACATGGTTATATTTATCCTGTAATATTTACATTCATAGTAAATAGCGATCATATGTAATAATTTCAAAATATTCGCTTGGATGAGCCTTGTTTACAACTACCTATTCCAAATTTCAATTCGATAGCATACTAAGTTGCTGAAATATATTCGTAACAGACGGACCGGAGTCAGACTATAAGGATTCCTTTTGTAGGCCTGGAACCCCAAAAACCATAAGTTTTCAAATTTTGAGAGAAAAAGTAAAATATACACTTTTGAGTAAAAGTACCTTACTTATTACACTGGCCCAAAAAATGCTTAGAATAGTATGAGCTTGACAGACGTCGACGTCGAATGATTATAATATTTAAAAACATTATTCTTAAATCCAAGTGGATCTCAGAGAGCATCATAAGTGGAAGTAGACTCGTTGGAATGTTGATGATTCAGTAAGTGATTCGATCCGTTACATGCCGAAGATGACGATGTACTGAAAATAAACAAGCAAGTTGGCGTTTGAACCAAATGGTGCAGATATATCCGTCGGAGGCTTTTGAACCGATGTGTTTACACTTACCCGAAGAATGGTAGGATTGTGATGAGCTGCGCGCGACTCGTGCACTCCCGCAGCTCGGGCTGCACACGCAGGATATGCCGCAAGTACGCCTGCAGGGCTACGCGCCGATTCTCGACGAGGTGGGCGTCCTGCGAACATCATCATTATTTAAGAGCTAGGCTCTTGTCGGTAGAATAATCGCCACTTTTCTCTATTAAATGCCAGCCCGTTGATTTCCTCGTAAGTCGCGGCAGCCTTTATTTGACCTAGGTAAGTCAATCTAGCCCTTCCTCTACCTCTTTTGCCATCTATTTTCTCCACCGGAATTTTAAAAAGAAGCTGTCGTATCGTATCAGGTGGCCTACCATCTTGCATCTTCAATTGTTCTTAATAAGCACACTTACAATCATTATTTAAAAAAAATTACATTTATTTCAGACCTTAATTGATTCATAATGGGTTGGTAAGTAAAAATATGTACATGTATAAAGTGTATGTGGTCATATTTTGAATGTGCCTTCATCCAATTTGTGACGAGCTGACTGTCCAGCCTGTTAACCAAAACTGCCAGGTTGCTGCTAGGTACAGAATTATGGCCCATAGTGCAAAAGTAATAAATAAAAAAGAAGGATGATATCTCATCTAGCGTCGCATCGCGTCACGGCGTCAGACCTACTGCCTTGCATAAATGATGGTGTCAAGGGACCTAGGGTCAAACCTAAAGAGAAAAATCCATATCAATTTGTGCGAATTTTTATATGAGAAATGACCGACGAGATTAAAAGAATATTACGAAAACGCATTCATTGTTCCACAAAACTAAATAAGATTTCATCACATCCCACTATTCCCACTGTACGAGCTAAGTCATTAACTTATAGGTATAAGCTTATAATTATAACTTACTCGTTTTCGCAGAGTTTTCTTTGGAGGAAAATTGTATGATGCTATATCTGGATGTAATTTCTTCAAATGCATGTGGAGCTCATGAAACTTTGCATATCGATGATACACGTTCCACTCCTCTTGGCCGATTTTGAGAAATATCTGTAAATAAAATTAAATATAACATGAGTATATTGTATGTTGAGAACATTTCAGACTGAAGTGAAGGAGAGCTGTCACCTGATAAACGTGGTACGATTGCGTTTTCTTCCCGACGAGGAACGCTGTGGGAATGTAAGCCTTTACATTCGTTTCTCGGTGGTCCAGGATGTCAAGTTCCGACCTGCTTTCCAACTCTTGCAATCGTTTTTGTAGATATTGATTGAATTCCATTAGCTCCGCGTGCATTTCCGCAACCTGGGACGAAATGTGATTTAATAAGAAAAAAATAATTAATTACTTATTGATAAACATGGGCGACTTATAGGGGCCGCTTACACGGTGATTATTATCACAATACTCGGGAGTCAATATAATAGCGTATTTCAAAATTGTTTTGTTTTGCTTCAATATTCATCAATACCTACGTGTGAATACGTATTGTGATAAGTGTGAATCGCGTGATAATGATCACCATGTAACCGGCCCCAATCAGATTGTTCCTTGTATGCTTAGATTGACAGTTCCAACATTAACTGCATATCCGCCAATGTAGGACACATTAGCAAATATTTTGACTGTCTGAAAAAATGGTTAGTGCAAAATAACTTTATTTACTAACTAAGCATTTTATTGATAGATATCATGCCCTGCTATGGACCTTCTGGGTTTGAATGATGTAAAATGGTAGAACATAGACAGAACATACCTGGACAAGTTTTTTCTCATACTGGTGAGTTTCATGGTCTTCACCACTAGTTTTTAAAGCCACTCCCATTTCTACAGCTGACATATACTGTCTCAACTGTTCTTTGAGACGATCATTCTCCCTGAAAAACAGAAGAATACTTTTTTTAATAATAGAACACTGTGAAGAGTGAACTTCTCGATAGTAATATACATATCCTTACTACTTACTTGCTTAGATCCAATATAACTTTTTCTAATTTAATTATCTTTTCTTTGCTGGTTTGCTCAATATGATTACACTTTAATTGTAAATTTAAATATTCCTTTTCTCTTATTTCTAAAATAGAGTGAGATTTGTCTTCAGGTACACTCTCATCTTCTGTGAAACAAAGCTCGAGACAGGAGGTGCTTCCGTTGATGCTTCCGGCCACTTCTTCACTGTCACTTTCTGATATTTTCAAATTGTTAATACTTGATACAGATATGTCATCTTTAAGTACATTGTTTGTATCTATGCTATTAGAAGAAGAAAATATCTCTTTAGCACACTCTGACAACTTTGAAAGAATTTGTGAAGGACTGTCTATACCTTTCACACTGTCTGGAAAGAAATGTCGTATACTGCTCTTGTATTCAGAACTGGTAGGTTCACTTGAAAAAGCTTGAGGAAGAGTGTTAGGGTCTGGGGAGTTTAGACAGGTAGCTGGGGCACTGTTCCATAATGAATCATCATTCACTTCAGCGGACTGCAACATTTTTCTGTCGTGTTTTGTTTTAGTTTTGAAATCGTTTTTATCAAATGATATAACTTGTCGTAGTGGCTTTCTCTTCAGATTTGAAGTTTTTACAGGTGCAGGTAAGGATATTACCAATTCTGCTTTATTTGTTTGATTTGCTTGCTGTATTTCATTTAATTCTGCTCTATCAATTGATAATGCAAACAATATTGTTGATAAACCTTAAAAATGATTTTAAGTTAATAATAAGATTCTACAATGTCAATCAAAGTACCTATCTTACATTTTAGGTATTTATTACCTGAAGCCATATTAGGCAACTGGTATGCTAAATCATTGTTCCTGACTAATGCACCTTCTTCATAATACTCCATCAGCAGACCATGTGCGACCCAGCTCTGTAGATACCTAGCAACAAGAACAAAATATCATCATGTAATGTTTTATTTTTCAATAGATATCATGAATCAGCACATAGGTAGGTAATGAAATCGTAAAGCTATGTTGCTTTACTATGTAAGGCTACAGAGTACCCTACACTATTACCATGTAATACATACCACACTTCTAGAGCCAGTGCACATTGCTAACAGTTGCTTCTTCATATTATTTTTGTTTCTGATTCAATGCACATTTTTTTGATACACAAACAATTTACCAAAATCAGAGGTTAAGTTTTTTAGTTAACAAAATGATTCACCTTTGTTGAAGTCAGTTTAAAATAAATTGCAAACCTTTCAAGTGATCTTTCATTTAAAGCAGCCCTGATGAAAGCCCTGAAGTAGCCAAGTGGAGTGTTGATGTTTGATAGAATTTTAAATCTTTCCTTTTCATGTTTAGTAAGGTGAAGGCAAGTATAACTCCACAATGAATTTCCTGAAATAAGTATTCATTTATGTACATGTAAAATTTATATCAAAAGTAATGGTTTAATTATTTCAGTTTGCTTAATAAAGAAAAAGGATCTCTTAGCGGGTTGACACTGGGTTAATGGTTGTGTTTGATAATAACTGTGTGTGCACTGTAGTAAGACCTCTTTTCCCTGAGAATACTGAATAACTGATATGAATTAGCAAATTAATAAAATACATACCAATATTGACAATGTTAAAGGTAAAGTTTAACCCAGCGGTCACTAAACTTTGTATAGCCGAGTTTGATAAGTTTGTTCTTATACCATGACTAAGAACTTTTTCCCATCTTTCACAAAGTTGTACTATTCTGAAAAAATGGCAACATTTAGAGCACAATATTATGAGTTATGACTGTGAAATTATTAACTTTTCATTTCGGATGTTCAAATACAGGTGACTGTGGACTACTGACTACTGTGACTACCATTCACTGTATCAGAATGTTGGAAATCAAATGTTAATAAATGTCATAATTCATCATTTTACAATATGTGAACATACAAACCATGAGCATGTAAACTGTTATTAGTAATATTATAATCTTACCTTATATCATCTTCTGTAGCAAGTTCTGATTTACCTCCAAATCGATTTTGACAGTTCTGTATGCATGTCTGCAGCTCTTGTGATAACTGTTTAGATGTTTCTATCCTCGTCTTCAATTCCTCTTTGAAGTCCATGGCATTTGCAATTGTACTTAATATTTTACTGTTCTGTAATTCCGAGATTTGCAAGACATTAAGAATATTCAAAAGTATCTGTGAATTATAGTGAAGTTAATTGGAAGGTAATTAGAATGATATGGTTTTCTCGTTCATCGCATGAGTATTTCCAATAATATTTATTTTGGCAATCTAATGCAAAGCAGTGACATGTGACGTAGGTTCCCACTAGACATTTATTAATTAAAACATTACTGTAATTTGCTTGTAAGTATAATTACTTACAGGTAATATAATTATGGGTCAGAATAAGTTAAAGTTGATATTGATAAAATCGCAAACACATACAATCATATAAAATGTTAGCAATTCATACACGTACCATTATGAATAGTGTATAAAAATCATCAGAATCGTTGAAATATTATAATTTATAAATAAATTATTCTTCGTTTCCACTCCACAATAATAAACTCCCCATAAAAAGTAGTGATTATATTCTCTTTCCACACTTTTATCTAGGTCTCTTTCTTTACTCCCCATTTGTTCTGTCTAATCTGTCAATGTCGAACTACGACTGCGTTCAATTTAAATAATTTAATATTTATCGCGCGATAAAGCCCTCACAGCTGCGCTATAATGTCCCACCCAAAACCAGGGGCGCTACCGCGCTACAAACGTAGTTTTTCCTCTCTTTCGCACTTGCAAGTTTGAATATAAGTGAGACAGAGAGGGAAAACTTCGTTTGTGGTTCGCGGTAGCCCATCGGAACGTTATTCTCTTTGGTCCCACTCGGGTAATACGAGGCGTGCGCATAGACAAGACTAAGAGCAGGAGTAAGACGCACCCCACCCTATTTCTTTCCTTTTCTAGGAATGACAACTTGACAAGACGTAGAATAAAATGGCGTCGAGTCTCTTTTTGCATGAAGCATGAAGTCTTCGTTACGTTACGAGCAAATCTAGTACTTATATGAAATATTGAACAGTTGGTGATTGTGCTGAAAAACTTTATACATAACTGTGATATTTAACTTGGAACCTCATTATGAGTAATTACGATGACGAACAATGCGAAGATGGAGAATTAGCGCGCAGTCCAGTTCAAGACGACGAAGATATGGATTTCAGGTATTTAACTCAATATTTATTAAATACCATAACTTAAATATGTACACAATGAGCACGTTTTATAATATTACTGCCACATGACTCACGGCCATGGCTCATACCTACAAAATGTGCCTTGGCGTCTGATTTGTGTAATTTTCTTTCTTCCACCTGAAGTGCATCTCATCATCATCATCTCTATTTATAATGCTACTGGCGGATTACGTTGCTTTTGCAAACACGCATACATATGATCACGTTTACGTGAAGGTGTACTAAAAAACGTGTAATATAGAATGTTTATCATAAGTATCATACAATAAATGGTTCGACATGCGCGTATAAATTTGAAAGACAGTTCAATTCACTATTAGATAGTTATGAAAGTTAGTTCCTCATTTTTAGTTTATCTGATGAAGATCGTGACAATGCTGATTCCTTGGTAATCAAACCTCCTCAAGCTGTTATACGAACATCTCACAGAGACAGAAGAGTACATAAGAGATCTGTCAAAGACAGGTACAAGGAAAGTTCAAGAAAGGATAAGAAACACTTATACAGGTAAGGACTCCTACAATTTCAGGTTGTTTTTGACACTACTGCCATACTACTGTTACTGCTAATGTTTTTAGTATAACCATATGTTTTATTTAGAATAATGGTGTAGCTAGGTTATTTTATGTTGTTTTCTAGTTAGTTAACTATATTATTATTAAACAGGGACCGGGAAAAGTCTGATAAAACTACCAGGGAAATTTCAAAAACTCTTGAACGTGATGATGTGTCCAAAGATTACCATAGAGATAAACAGTACTACAGGGAAAAGGAGTCATATCGAGAAAAAGATTTAAGGGATAAGGAACTTGTGCGTGAAAGAGAAATGAGGGATAAGGATGTTTATAGAGAAAAAGATCCTTATCGAGAGAAAGAATTATATAGAGAGAAAGAAGTATATAGAGAGAAAGAAGCTTATAGGGAAAAAGACGTTTATAGGGAAAAAGATGCCTATAGAGAAAAGGAGGCTTATCGAGACAAAGAACAATATAGGGAAAAAGAAGCGTATAGAGAAAAGGAAGCATATAGGGAAAAAGAGCCCTACAGAGAAAAAGAATCTTACAAAGAAAGGGAACACTACAGAGACAGGGAAATGTTCCGAGACCCTTCCTATAGGGATGTAGCAAGACCTAGGGAAGCTTACAGAGATAAAGACACTCAAAGAGATAGGGATGGCTACACAAATCGTGAAAGACAATATAAAGTTTCAGAAACAGAAAGGAAACATCAGGATTCTGAACGGATAGAATCCAGGTTACGGTTGCTGGCTGAAGATGGACATGCAAACCATAATAATGAAAAGGAAAATAGGTCATCTGGGGACAAAGCATTAGAAGATTTAAGAAGTAGGTTACTAAGTAAAAGAATTTCTAAAGAAATGCAGAGTAATGACCAGAAGAGGCAGAGTGAGTACTCAGAGAAGGAATCCAAGCCTGAACGTCAACCAGCTCTTGATAAACACCAACAAGAGAGAAGGAACAAGTTACTTGAAGCAGGTAAGTTTTAAAAATTTTGTTACAAGACCTATGACAGACTGTTATTTGTGTATATTGGTACACGAAACTAATGTAATACTTCTAATATATATGTATACCTTGATTAACTAATAACTACCTGCAACTTTTTCTTTAGAAAGAGAAATGGAAAAGAGGAAAACAGAATCGCGGAATGAATTGGAAGCTAGACGCGAAGAACGTCGCCGTCGCGGTAAAAAACGTTCTGCTTCCTCCGAGGAGACTTCTAACAAGAAAAATAAATCAAATCATTCTCCTCACTATGGAGATGTTGTCACTGTTTCTGATGCTAGTGATGTAGACATGAAGAGTGAGGCTGAATCTAATTCGGACCCTGAGGAAGGTAGGAATGTTCTAGTTACATTGATATTATTTATTTACTTTAAGATTTACATTTATATCAACATTGAAGAGTTAGTAATTTTGGTTGTGGGTGCTGATAGTTATAAATGATTTTATTAAGAGTTTGACTATATTGATATTTGTTGATCATATAACTTTCTGTTGTAATGTTTCAGGGGAACATTCAAATAGTGAAACAGATGATGGTAGTTCTAGCACAGATTCAGACTCAGATGTGGATTCCAAATCTGAAGACGGTGATGGCAATGGTGATGAGAGGAAAAGTGACAAGGAGGAGGAGCAAAAAACTGAGAATGTCAAACAAAAATCAAAATCACCCCCTGTTCGTAAATCAAATCATGGGACGCCATCATCCAATGAATCTAGAAGGTTGGTTTTGTTTTTGCTATATAATGCTAATAAAATGTAGCATTGACATTACATAATATCTAAACTCTAATATTCAGACCACTTTTCACTGTATAATTATTTGATTTGCAGATCACACTCCAGATCTAAAAGCAGAAGCAGGTCTCACTCTTTCTCGCCTCCGCCGCCGGGCGAAAATGGAAAACCGGCAGATGAGGCACAGGAGCCTAATGAAGATGAGGAACAGGTTCGACTTAGGGAAGAGGTTATCAATGCTCTGCCACCATATTTCCCTGCACTACAGGTAATTACCTTGAAAACCCACTCTACCCTGCCGAAACAAAGTGGTAAATACATGTACTGATATGCTATCAGCCTATCTCTTTGTTCAGGCTTGGTAACAATTACTGAATTTAACTTAATCATGCATTTTTCTTATAGATTGACAGCATTAGTGAGGGCCGTAATAAAACAAGCATATTGTTTAGTATCATGAATACCATGACTTGTAACTGCTGCTTTTGGCTTAAGTTTAATTATTTTAACTATTACTTGTTATTTAAATTCTATGTTGATCTAAAGTGATATTGTGTTTATAGTTTTCCATTAGAAAAAATAATGGTAGCACGAAAGTCGCATAAATTCGAAAGCTAGCAAATAGTGTGATCACAAAGTTCCGTGTAACATATGATGGAAAAATTATTAATTAAGATTATTTACAGGGGTGTCGATCCGTTGAGGAGTTTCAATGTCTGAATAGAATAGAGGAAGGCACCTATGGAGTTGTTTACAGAGCTCGCGACAAAACTAGTGATGAAATAGTTGCTTTGAAACGACTAAAAATGGAGAAGGAAAAGGAAGGCTTCCCTATAACATCTCTGAGAGAGATCAACACATTACTTAAGGTAGGATCACAATTTCGTTTTATTATATTAGAGTAAGCTCACTTGAGCCATCTCAATGCATCACTGCTGGCTGTTAGAAGGTATCTCATTTAAATGTTACTTTTCTATGAAGCAGCTTGTTTGAGCCGCAAGCTGTGAAGCACTCGATGGCTCATGTGTTGAATTCAAATGATTAATGCCTTGTATTTTATTCCTACAGGCCCGGCACCTCTTACCTGCAAGAGGGTTGTGCTAGAGGTGTGACCCAATTGCAAGGGTTAACAACTTCGATACACGGGCGGGCCTAAGTATCTTATAAGGAATTTATTCCAGGGGACCAAACCTACAATGCTCCTCCTTTAATTATGTACGAACACAATGTTCATTCATGAGTAATTAACTACATTTAGCTACAAAGTTATTTGAGATGGCGATACAATATCAATTATAGTATAATTGAAGTGCATAGGAAGATTTCATCCATCATCACATCTATATCAGGTAACATTATAGATATTAAGTATAGTGGTTATAAGTTGACAGGGCTCGCATGATACCATTATTCGCTGACGTAAAATGCTCGCCTCTTTCTAGCAAGTACCAATGGCGAATGCTTTATGCTGGCAATAATAGGTATCTAGCTAATATAGATATAGTCTAATAGAACTGTATGATGTATTGAAAAAAGTGTATCATATACACAGAGTAATTTTTTTCGATTCATAGCGTAGGTTACTGCGTTATATATGAATGTCCGTATCTTGTAATGCGATTGAATCGCATTTGGCCTGCGTTATTCATGAATTCAACTCTGAATCCATTCTGTCTACTTGAATATGGTCAGAAACATTACATGGGCGAAGAATAAAAAAGTACTTAAACTATAATTCAAAAAGTGTACACCACATAATGTATGGAGAAAACTTTCTGTATGATGTTACATAAGATTGTAACATTTGTCACTGTACTACTTTTAAATATTTCCTCATTACTGGTTTAACTCGAGAGCACTCCTACAAAACAAAATGCAAAATATCGACTCCCTTCGCATTTTTCTAGCCAGTATATTTTGAATTCCTGAAAAATGAAAAAATCAGATGTCATAACTATATAATAGACTGTTTTCCAAGTATAATGATTTTTCAAAATAATGGCGAACTTTCCCCTAGGGTTCTGAACTTTCTCTGACTTTTCAAGAACTTGGGATTTTTTTCCGATTCTTGTCGTGCTGCTCGAACACGCGCGCGCATTGCCAACGCTGTCGCTGTCCAGCTTAAACTGGTAAACTCTAAAAACAGTCAGCCTGCAGTTTTTACAGTTTGCCCAGGTTTCAGGAGACAGATCTTTATGCCACAGACAAGCGGGGATACCACAACTGGCGCCGAAACAGGACGAGAGAGTCTCTTTTTACTTGCATAGTGAGAGTGGGATCGAGCCGTGAGTCGCCGTGTCGCGCGCGAAGCCATTTGGCAGAGGAATTTTCTTAATCACCGTAAGGGAGTAACGATGATGGTTCAATCAGCTTCCAGGATTGTTCCTCTTACTATACATTTGCTGGCAAGCAGTGCTCTTATCCGCCGAAGATATCGCTGGACGGCGACGCCGCCTACCAGTTCCTTGTTTTCAAGTAAAGACCTCAATCTCCTGAAGCCAAGTAAAACGAACAAACTTGGGCTTCAACGAAGCGTTGGCTATGCATGTGTTCCAATACTCGCGTAAAATGATGCTAGGTAGCTTCAAAAATTGAAATTACTGAATCATTTTAGTAGTACATTTTGATGCAAATGCGGAAGGTTTGTCATTTCGCACGAGACCCGAGTTATCGGACTCGTTCGTTATCGGAGAGACTCGGGACAAGTAAAAATGACACTTTCGAACGTATGTCAAACGACGTTTTTTAATACAGTTGCGAAAAAATATTTAAAAAACAAAACTAAATAAAACAGTAATCGAAGGAGACATAACAAAATGTATTTACTTGCCATTATGGACTTGGCATGTACCTGGTCTACATCTGGTGTAGTTTATATACATTTTATTTAACAATCGTATAAATCGCACATTATCACAAAATATTATTAAAACAATACGTTATTATAAAATTAATTCGTGAAAGTATTTATGAAAGGACAGGAATTAATAAAAAGTCGGTTAATACTTTGACAGCTAATACCTCACCAACGGTTGACTTAAATGGACAAGTTTTTTAGAAACCTCCATATGATTTTTAAAGGCCTATCCATCGATACCCCACACGACTATGTGCGTTGAAATTTTTTTTTCATCCACCGGTTAGATGTATGGGAGTGCCCCCCCCTAATTTATAATTTTTGTAATTTCACATTACTTTTATATAGCGGTTCATAGAATACACCTTCCTACCAAATTTCATAATGTAGTGCTTATAGTCTCCGAGTAAATCGGCTGTGACATACGGACGGACGGACGGACAGACATGACGAATCTATAAGGGTTCCGTTTTTGCCATTTTGGCTACGGAACCCTAAAAAATGGAAAAGTAAAAAGCACTAGTGCGAGAAATCCAACTTTGCGCACGATATTCAGCTACATAAAGTACCACTTTTTGAGCAGCTGTATTAAAAAATGTATTATAGTGCAGTTTGTAGATTTATGTAGCTACACCTGTAGGTACATAAATAAGGTATAGGGTGAATCAACTTTTTAGTGCCACTCGTTGCCGTGGTTACGTCTAGTTGTCCAGGGGACAAAATTCGAATAAAATCGTGATTTTATGCTATTTAAGTTTATCAAACATACGTATTTGCGGTACTTATAAGCTATTTTTATAATGGTCCATCCACTAAGCATGTTAGTAGAACTTAATACAACATTATTTTGAACAAACTGCGCCACTAGTGTCCCTTGGACAACGGGTCGAGATAACAACACAAAAGAAGTTGATCCACCCTATAGTACTTTTTCCTCCTGGGCGCAGTTGAGCCATGGTATACATGCACAGTCATGCATGTGAGTCTATGTGCGTCAGCGTAGGAGCTATGAGTTCACAGTGTCTACGTGTTCGTACGTGTCACAACTACAACTATGGCTAACCCGCGCTCGTGACATAAAAGTAGTATAGTACAATGACCATACTATCCTGTTATAATATATATAACACTCGCAAGGCATCCAAATATAGTTTTAAAGTAAGTTTTAAGAGAAATAGGAGCAAAGTTATCCAAAGTTTGGGCAACTGTGATGACCTGATGACCTGAATGATAAATTATCTCTTATATGTCGGACATATAAACGATCACTTTAGCCCCTCTGGAAGCGATTGGAGCAATTTCACCCTTAGGTCAATTTTTCCGCTCCATACAAATTTTGCGTAGGTACAATTGACGTCTTATAGTGACAAAGTATGTTTGAGTTCAATATTTGGTTATGACACTCTAAAACCAAATAAACAATTGGAGCATAGTTACGCAATGCGGAGGAAAGTAGCCTCATTTACGGTAAGAAGCTTTCATTGTTTAAAATATTTCAAGGGGTAAGGATGACAAAACTAAATGGGGAGTTTCATTAAATCGTTAATTTGTTAATGGTGGTAATTGTCATACTCATACAGTTCGCCGCAAAATTAACGGTAGAAACGTGATTTAAGTAAAATATTAAATACTACTACTTGAACTCCATTCACACCACCACATCCATTCCACTCTTGGTACTCCATTTGTCAGAACAAAAACAAAAAATATTCTGTGAAATTCAAACATGCAAAGTGCGTCGATTTTATTGATCGGGAGAAATTAATTTTATGGTATAACAATATACAAACGTCAAGACAGTTAACTGGCCAATGCGCATGAAGTGCACGAATGTTCAGTCAACTGTGTTGGCGATGGTACCTGGGTCATTCTACTTTTCATGACCAGCTTTCTATTACAAAAAAAATCTAATGAGGGTGGCATTTGTAATACCCTCTTAAATAAAGAATAAAAAAAAACTATGATGTGTATTGAATTTTAGTGTACAAAAAAAGAATTTCGAAATTGTACCTGAACCTAATAAAAATAAATTTATAGGTAAAAATACTTAAATATTAACATATTGCTGTAAAAGGTGGGTAACACAGTGGTAAAAACCATTTTTTCATACAAATGGTGAGACATCCAAGGACTACTGAGTTACTCGATTTATGGATATTAGCTGTGGTTCGTTAATTACCAAAACTATCGGAAATGATACTGCAATTAAACCTCTTTCTAAATAACAATACAAAAATATGAAGTGAGGGCCAAGTATCCCAAAATCTGCATTAAAAAAATGTCTTAAAATTATGTACATGAAAAAGTAGAATGGCCCACCTACCTTAAGTTTTAACAAATGGGGATTTTATCCCCTACTAGTTTAAATATCTCTTCTGTCACAAGTGGCGACAAATTTGTGGTAACAGGTAGGAATCAGGATCAGTTTTAACAGTTATTTTGAAAAATGTCTGTAACTAGACTGGTTAAAGGTTTATAAGTTCCCATACAGCTAAAGGGGGGCGCGAAAAAAAAATTAGAGTTCGTATAGTGCAAAAATATTGAAAAAGAGAGGAATGAGAAGCCATTTATAGTTTCTTAGAATGGACTTTCCTTTAAAATCTAATTAAACATTCGTTTTAGCGAAAACGTGCGTAGAACCTTTTTTGTACTACCATTTTGTGCTTTGGGCCACCGTTTACGAGTTTTTTTTACGAAAAACCGAAAAATCGGACCTTCTAAACAATTAAGTCAACAATGCGAATTGCTGCTTTGAGAACATATATTTTGATCTTTTACCTGTAGGGAATAGCCCTAATAGAGATGTTGACTCAAAATTTGACTACTTCAAAAGAATCAAGGCAAAAAAATCCTATACAAATGTCTGCCAAACGAGTACCATGTAAATGACGATCGTTCCATTACAAAGGTGCGTTTTGCCGAAAAGGGACAGAGTATGCCCCTTCTTAAAAGCTTTGAAGACTTAAAAGGATAAATAATTACATAATTATACTTAGAGAGTTACTTTTTTCGCCATTTGATTAAAAATTTGATCGTTTTTAGAAAAAACTCGAACTTGATTTTCTTATTTGGTGTCAACATCCCTATTTCATAAACAAAAGTTTTCTTTGCTCATAACTGTTTTTGTAAGCACTGCTTTTGTTACTAAGTATATTTTAGTAAACGGTTATATCACCTGTTAATTGTCACTCTAGGCGATATGTACGGGTGGCGTCGAGATCCGCATGCGTCGCAAATGCAGTTATCCTGAGGAAGGACTCCTGAAGAGTTCGAAACATGTCGCCCGGAGTGACAAACAACACGCGAGTGTTACCGTTTAGTAAAATATAGTTATACCATGACTCACGAAATTTTAAATTGAAGTACCGCTTTTATAAGTATAACAATAGAATAAGAATAACTTTTTTTAAACAAAGTATACAAGTGAGTTTCAAAATAGGCTGAGCCTGTATCTTAGAACCCTTAGTACTTTTGTTTTTTTTTCTTGTTAATGTTATTCTAAAAAGGCTTTGACTAATGAAAATAAAATACTTTTTTTCATACAGTATTTCAAAAAGTGGTACATTATGTAGCTGTATATCGTGCGCAAAGTTGGATTTCGCGCGCTAGTGCTTTTTATTTTCCAATGTTTTTTTAATTTTTTTTTGATCCAAGCCACACATCCCACCGAAGAGTTTTAGGTTCAATGAGTTTACTTATTTATTTAATGAACCATTTGGCATTAAAACTATACTTCTGTTATATTTAAAAGATTAAAATTGCATATTAAACAAGTTAAAGGGTTATCAAATACTAAAAAATCTGAATCTGTTTTCAAAAAGTTGACCAATGACCGGAAACGAGTATTATGCGAGACCTCCTATTAATAGAGTATTACGCAAGACCGCCACGCCGGATGAATAAACGCTTGTTTTTTTGCCAAAACATACATTTATTTACAAATAAATATATATGAATTAAATTATATTAAATGAAATAATCTACCATGTGACCTCCTAAAACGTTACACAAAATAGTTCTTGATTTGGCCGATTGCTTGTCAGCAATTAAAAGTTAAACCGACTTTTTATTTCCCGGCTCTTCCATTTATAATTTCACGAATTATTTTTTTGATGAAGTATTGTTTTAATAATATTTTTGTGATACGTGCGATTTATACGATCATTAAATAAAATATATGTAAACTACGCCAGATGTAGACCATCAGGTACCTACGTGAAAAGCCAACAATGGCAAGTAAACACATTTTATTTTGTCTCTTTTAATTACCTATATGTTACATTTAATAGCACATTTTGATGCAAGTGCGGAAGGTATGTATGTATGGCACGAGTCCCGAGTTGTGTTGTCTGAGACTCGGGACGAGTGAAAATGAGACTTGCGCACGCACGTATATCAAACGACGTTTTTAATACAGTTGCGATAAAATATCAAAGAAACAAAAATAAAACAATAACTAAAAGAGACAAAACAAAATGCGTTTACTTGCCATTGTGACTGTAGTTTACATACATTTTATGTAACAATCGTATAAATCGCACATATCACATAAATATCATTAAAACAATACAAGTAATTACAAAATTAAATCTTGAATTTATGAATAAAATAGGCGCGGGAATTAAAAGGTCGGTTTAACTTTTAATGACCACTTTTGTCAACATGCCATGATTGTTGTCAGCATTCAGCCAAATATCAAAAACTATTTTGAAAGAGGTTTTACGTCCTATGGTAGTTTAAATACATTGAAACATTTATCATTTTTAATTTTTATAATTAATTTATATTTGATTTATTAGTAAATAAAAATATTTTTTAACGAAAAAAAATAAGCGTCCTCCAGCGCGGCGGTCTCGCATAATACTCTATTAATCGGAGGTCTCGCATAATACTCGTTTCCGGTCATTGATCTACTCAATCAGTCAACTTTTTAAATTATTTTAAACTTAAATATTTGATAACCCTATAATTTGTCTAATATGCAATTTTAATGTTTACTTCTATAAGAAGTATAGTTTCATGCCAAATTCCTTATTAAATAAGTACTTAAGTAAACTGATTGAACCTAAATTTCTTCCAATGGATGTATGGCTTGGACTAACAGTAAATTAAAAAAAAATGGAAAAGTAAAAAGCACTAGTGCGAGAAATCCCAACTTTGCGCACTATATACAGCTACATAAAGTGCCACTTTTCGAGCAACTGTATCAAAAATTCCATTAAATGTCGAGTTCCAAACTTTTTAAAAAAGTATATGGGCCATTATAAAGACGGCACGTCTCTTATATACAGCCGATTCTAATGCCATTTGCGATTGTATGCAATGGCAATTGCAGGCTTCGTATTAATTAAACGGCCCCCGACAATAAAACACATTAATTTAATTATCCATACCTGGCCTTGACATAACATTATATTACAGCACAAAAATACAATTATCGCATAGTTTAGTCTCAGATCTGGGGGCACGGCAGTGCCCCCCATGAGTCGAGCAAAACAAAGAGGCACGGCCGTACCATCCTATTCTCGAAGCGATTCAAGCTATTTTCAACATCCTGTAATTTTGTGCTGGCTAAAGCTAGAACCCTGAATTTTCAGTAACATGTAGGGCATAATATGACTTAGATATTTACTCAATAATATTAGATTTAAACTAGTAGTTTAAGAATTATTACCCGTCAAATTTCCTTAGTTTTGTCACTGACACATTGATCATCATAATTCTCAGGTACTTCTAGCAGACCCACAAGCTTCTAATTTGAAACATAATTCGATTTTAGCCTATCAAGTCATAGAAATTTTGCAATTTCAGTCACGTTTCAGAGATAAACAAACTGCATAAGTAAGTTTGTAATCCTATACAAATATGTGCGATACAAAGTTATATTTTTGTAGTTCCTGCATCTACGAAGTTTTTAATTCTAGATGCGTTCATATTTGTATTGACACATTTATTTTCAAAGATAAGTGAGATCCCATAAAAAAAACATTCCATGTAAAAATAGGGCAAGTCTCGAAATTCTTTCACCGTAAAAAGTTGTGAGATATTACGTAGAACCAAGTGAGTCATTGTTATTAATCTTTATTTGCTTACTCGGCTTATCGATTCCGATTGTTATTCTTTAGCTAGGAATAAAATAGAACCATTAACTTCAGTCTTCCGCGCGTAGCCGAGGTGAACGGACGCGCTTCTTAATTTTTTTTTTTTACTTTTTTAAACCGACTTCTTTCCCGCATAACGTAGAGCACCGACCTGACCTTCTAAAGAACGTAGCGTTAATTCTTCGGTCTGTAGAAGTGATGCACAAACTTGACTCGCACCATAGGCCAGTCTACAAGGTACAATCAGGTCCTCCCGTGCTTAGAGATATCCCTAATAATATAACTACTACTGCATAGACAAACCAAGCGATCAATTCTTTCTCAACACTGTTCGAAGTGAGGCCTCAAGTGAAGTGTCGGCGAGAGTCCCAATTTTCGCCTAGTCTCCTGCACACCGACGAAGCCCATATTAGATGAGTTCCGAGAAGATTGCGTCTCTCCGTAACTTCACCCGTTTTACCGGTATCTGTTAAGGAAGTCAGTGACATTGTAAGACGTCTGCGTGCTAGGAAGGCTCCAGGTGCGGGTGGTGTATCAAATCGTATCCTGAGACTTCTCCCTGAAACGCCTTCCCTCCTCATTTTGGTCGGCATCTTCAATGCTGACTAAGCTCACTTTCCAGCTGCGTGGAAAAGTGCAGCGGTCATAGGGATAGTGAAGCTCGGTAAATCCCGGTCCTGGCCTGCCTCTTATAAGCCGATCAGCTTACTTAGCTCTCAAGGAAAGCTATATGAGCGGATCCTTCTCACTAGCATTCTCTGATTTACGGCTGAGAATAACGTCATCATCGACGAGCAGTTTGGCTTTAGATCCGCACACTCGTGCGTCCAACAGGTGCACCGCGTCACGGAGTACGTGCTGGACGGTTTCTCCCGATTCCAGGGGCTCAGGATAGTCGCGATCTTTCTCGACGTTCTGCACGTCAGTTTTCCACAAGGCCTGGCATAACGGGCTGATATACAAGTTATATCTTCAGGTCGGTATACCAAACAGACTCGTACTGACTATACGAGGTTTTCTGAGGGATCGAAGCTTTTGATGCATACTTGAGGGAACATACTCGTACCCACAATCCATTCGGGCCAGAGTCCCGCAAGGCTCAGTGCTCTCTTCCACACTTTATTCGTTATTAACGAACGATATCCCCAGGCACCCTAAAGTGCAACTGGGGTTGTTCTCGGACGACACCGCGCCCTTTACGACTCATTGTAAGTACACTTTTATTCGACTATACCTCCAGGAGGCAATCACTGACCTAGATCGTTGATTTAATTTTTGTCGTGTCGAAGTCAATCCGGAAAAAAACACTGCGATAGTCTTCAACCCTTCTGACCGCGTTAGCACGGAAAGACGTGTGGCTACGATCCAGATGTTTGACTGGCCCATTACCTGGGCCAACTAAGTCAAATATCTTGGAGTAACCCTCGACAGAAAACTAACTTTCCGTAGACACATCAGTAAGAGTACGC
This sequence comes from Epiblema foenella, assembly GCA_963556455.1. Lineage (NCBI taxonomy): Eukaryota > Metazoa > Arthropoda > Insecta > Lepidoptera > Tortricidae > Epiblema > Epiblema foenella. The sequence goes on from OY747104.1 coordinate 11,165,066, forward strand.
TACCGTGCGTTGTTCGTGTTAGGAAGGCTTGGGCCGATGATGAACAAGTTTAGTTTTTGTCACTTAGAAATAAGTTGACAATTGATAAAACTTGCGTTCGTCCAATCATGTCTTATGCAAGTGTAGTTTTTGCTCACGTGCCTATGACATTGCTCAAGCCACTTCAGGTCATTCAGAATCTAGAAATAAGTTGACAATTGACAAAACTTGTGTTCGTCCAATCATGTCTTATGCAAGTGTAGTTTTTGCTCACGTGCCTATGACATCGCTCAAGCCACTTCAGGTCATTCAGAATCGTTTTCTCCGTATGGCGACTGGTGTCTCGTAGTACCAACCAACCAGTCGAACTTCAGTCTGCACCACGACATGAGGATTAGCACCATGTATGGTTTCTTTAAGCAGACTGCAAGGTGTTATTTTGATAACGCTCCCCATCATAGAAATCCGTTAGTTAGAAAGGCTGCCGACTACGTTCCCATCCCTCCCCCCTCTGTCGTAAGTCGGCGATCACTGCTTAGGGGCCGCACGGTCCGGAGTCCTAGGCACACACACGGACCTAGGCGACGTAATTACAGTGTCCATCGAAAAATGGAACGCTGCGCTTACGGCGTCCAACTCTGACACGACGCTTAGGTACACTTAGGCATTCCTGCTGGCGGCGACGTCCAATGCGCGATCGCGACAAGATAGGTCTACCCTATTCGTTCCGGTGCCGCCGCATACCGGGTAGAGTCAATCCGACCAGTTATAAAATCACAGAGTTACGATGTTTATTATATGGCCAACATTGCTGTTGTCTTAACGGAAATGGATTATTCTCGCCTAAGACCGCCAATTTGCTACCATTTACCACGAAAGTGTTGGTGGTAGGTAAACGCAAATTAGTTGTAGTTGGGAGTTTTACTGATCATAGTTGGGGAAAAATTCAGCTGTTACCAGTCGTAACAAATTGGTGGGTATCAGGTGAGAATCATCTTCTGGATCGCTAACTCCGTGTTTGTACAGCTTCAGATAAAGTTAGACGTCGCTAAATCCTTACAGCTGGAGAACTGGCTACAGCCAATCGTTGGTAATTTATAGAGACACGAAATCCGTCTAGTTAGTATGCCGTCCTGGTATTAATTGATCCGGGTGGGGGTGGGAGTAGTTGGACAACAAAAAAGGCGTTGTGAAAAAGCAATTCAAGGTGCCCAATTTATAGAGGTCTGGATTTGGTGTGGTATGATAGCTAATTATGTATTTAATTTGAATATGACGTTGCCAGTCATCTTGGGGGAAATGTAGAGCCAGTTACCGTCGAAAGTGCGTGAAAATACGGTTGTAATTTATGTAGTGATGCAATTTGTCATTCTAGGGGAGTATAATGATCAGATACATGTTTTGATTTTCCTTATTTTTAATTTTAATATTGTAAAGTTAGCCCGTTTTAATTACATTGAAAAGAGGTTTGTGCCCAACAGTGGGACCTATAGAAATATTAATATGACAATAATCCGTGAACACCGATTGAATATTTCGAAATAAATGCTATTAAGTTTGTTATTATATGTTGGGAGTATTTATGTGATCAACATCGAATATTTGAACTGTACCTTATGTACACATTTTATACAACCTTAAGGAAATAGAAAGTAGGTACCTACATTATTGTGGAGGTATGGAAAATGGCAATAGGGATGTTGACGGATAGTCAAACTAACTACTTTTATGAAACGTCAAAAATGCTTTGTTAGTATGAGGTTTGTAGGGAACTCGGAACAAGCGACGTTTACTTTTATCATTGTCAACATCCCAATTGCAGGCAATTGAGTATTTGTTTTAATTGATACGAAGCCGGCTATTGCCAGTCGAGGCTAATTGAGCCCATTTAATAAATAGGTAGTCTAAATCACAAGTGTATGTTTTCACCGAAAACTGCAAGCTGTGTCAGACATACAACAATCGCGGTTCCAACAGTAAAAAAAAGGTTAGTTTTGGCTGTATACGAGTTGTGTAAAGTTTTTATATGGCTGTTTGTTCTTTTAAAATGTTTGCTACTTGACAAATAATGCAATTTACTCGTTCGTTTCGAGTTGGCCGTTTCCTTGAGTGGCTGGGGACTGAGGTAAATATGTAACGAGGGAGCGGCCAACTTGAAGCGAACGGGTTGTATATATAACATTCCAAGCGAGTAGAGCGCGCATGCAAAGGTATTTTTAAATTTATATTTGATCAAACTGTTACCTACAATATAGAGTAATGTCCACTTTAAAAAAAAACTATTTTCACACCCGCTATTCAGAAAAATGTCATTGTTGCCCTCAAATGAGGGATGAGTGTAGTACTTTTCTTGTGAAGAGCAGTATGTGTCACACGGTAGCAAAATTATTTCTATCTTGGGCGTAAACACTTGAATCCATCGCTAATCGCTCGCGATTCTAAAGTAGAATTAATTTATTGTAGAATCTTTCTTTTCACTCAGGATTCAATATAAAGCAATAAATAAATTATGAATTAAATAATAAGCTCGCCGTAAATATATCATTTTGCTCTCTGGGGACAAACTACTATTGTTGACCTGTAATTGTTATTAATATCAAGAGCAATTGAAGGGATGTTTACAAAAACAACATAACTGACTTGTTGCAAGAGTAACTAATTGGTTAATTCTGTTAGTCATTGAAGGAGCTTACAGTTAGTTACAAAGATATTGTCCTGTGTGTATGATGGTCCCGTATATCAAAAAATCATTTCAAAAATGAGGGTAGTAAAGACAACGGCTTAGGAATGTAGAATTAACATGCAGGTAACTAGGGTATTCAATTAGCATAAAAAATAGTAATCTATATTATATAAATAGACCCGAATCTATCAATAAAAACTTTCTACTGCCCTGATGTTATATTCTAGGTTAAAAAATATGATAAAAAATTGGAAAAGTAGGGGTTGCTTGTCAGCCTAAACTATGATGGTTTAATGGGAGCGAATGGATAGAAATTATCCTCATCTGTTATTTGATATAAATTGTATGAAATGAAAGGTTATTAATTTATGCCTTATCCGACTTCGGTTGCCTCGGCGGTTAGAAACGCTCGCGTCCCTTTCTAAACCATAGTAATTCAGGCTGACCGCAGGCATCTCCTATTTTTCCAATTCCTTATGTCATCATCATATTTTTTCACCAACTACTAAATATTAACGAATAACACCCCTTAAAAAAGTTTATAAATAGGTAATATTAAGTTATTTTTTCAACAGGTTTAGTCTAGGTTTTAGATAGGTAACCCCTCTATATCTAACATGTAATGTATGTCATTCATGTCATTATCTAATAACAGATGTGGGTATATTTCATTTCATATGCCGGATCTTATACCATAATTGACACACCGGTGGAAACGCTGCTGCCTTGTGGTAAAAGCTAATAAATGAACTATAACTATATATAGTTATTCTTCCTCCGTGATCATTCAGTAGATATTTTCTTGGTCCAAGAGACCTTTTACAGACCCGGCACCAGAGCCTTTCGCGTCCCTGGATTCAATCAGATTAAGAGATGATAGGCAAGATGGTAGGCCATTCGGGGGCACGCTCATTTTCTATAAACGTAACTTACATTGCATAAGTCTCACCCCCCCTCCCCTGACAAACATGGAAGTGTCGGTTTGCCGTATATCGATGAAGGGCCAACCCCCAATATCGATTGCGTCAACCTACCTTTCACCTCAACGTGACTTACTTAAGACTGACCTCGACTCACTAGCCTCCCTAGGTTCTTCGGTCATCGTGGCCGGGGACCTAAATAGTAAGCATATTAACTGGGGTTGCATTGCAACTAATCCCAACAGCAATCGGCTTCATCACCTTTTGATCGACCGCCTCCCTTTCGATCTCTTCGCTCCATTAGAACCGACTCATTTCCCTCATCACGTAGAGCACCGACCTGACATACTCGACATAGCACTTCTAAAGAACGTAGCGTTAACTCTACGTTCTGTAGAAGTGATACACGAATTTGACTCGGACGATAGACCAGTTCTTTTGAGACTAGGACCTCACCCTAATAATGCACCTCGTACCAGAACACTTGTTGACTGGAAGAAGGTACAATCAGGTCTCTTACAGACAGATTCTCCCCTGCTTAGAGACATCCCGGCGACCAAGCGATCGATTCTTTCACCAACTATCTCAACACTGTTCGAAGTGAGGCCTCAAGGGAGGTGTCGGCGGAGGATATCCAAAACCGACCTCTACCTAGGGAATTGAGGGAGTTAATGACAAGAAAAATCGTGCAATCAGGACTTACGGGACTACGGGGACTCTGCTTTCCTGGATCTCGATGAGGAACTGCTTGGCAAGCTTGAGCGCTTGCAGAACATCTGCATTAGGTACATTTATGGTTTGCGTAAATTTGACCATGTATCATCTTTTTGCACTCAACTTAAATGGTTACCAATTCGCCGCCGCCGGGATTTGCACACACTGTTGCTTCTCTTTAATGTTTTATTTTCTCCTTCTGCCCCACCCTACCTTTCAGAGAGGTTCAAATTTATGGCGGATGGCAGCGGTCATCGGCTGCGCTCTAGTGCTAATCTCACCTTAGCCATACCGCCTCATAAATCCCGTTCGTACGACAAATCTTTCACAGTACACGCTGTCAAATTATGGAACTTGTTGCCCCCGTCACTCAGGAAGTGTCAATCTGTGGCCTCGCTGAAGGGGAAGTTGAAGGAATTGTGGTTGTCGAGTAGTAATATATGACTGGATATTTTATTTTATTTTGACATTTGCTTATTACATATATGTGCGTATCTATTTATATATACTTATATTCGGTATTTATATATTTATCTACATTTGTTTTTTTTTTCGTTTATATATATAGATATAAGATATATATATATTATTGTGATGTTATTAAGATAATTTTGTGTTCGAATTGTACATGTTTCTCGGTTTGCCTATTAATCTTAATCTCAACTCAATGGCTCAAAGGTTAGCTGGAAGAAATCCCTTACAGGGATAAGCTCGCCTTTGTCTATGACTATATCTATATCTATATGTCAACGACTATATCTATATGTCAACGACTATATCTATATGTCAACGACTATATCTATATGTCAACGACTATATCTATATGTCAACTGTTCTTGTAATTTATGTTATGTTTTACTCATGTACAATAAAGAATTTTACATACATACATACATACTTACTCCAACCACCCTTCTGCTGAAAACCGTCAAATCCTGAGGGACTTGTGTAACGAGTCCAAACAGAGAATTCCCGAATTTCGGGAGAACTCGTTCAGGGATCTGATGGGTGAGATCGCTCCTAGTCATCTGGCTTACTGGAAACTAGCGAGATCTCTCAAATCAGATGCCTGTTTTACCATACCCCCCTTGGATCGTCCGGATCACCCTACCCCTGCTTTCGAGGATAGTGAGAAAGCCGAATGCCTTGCGAGTAGCTTAGAGTCCCAATGTTCGCCTAGTCTCCTACACACCGATGAAGCCCATATTAGACGGGTCGATTCCGAGGTGGACAGGAGATCGCGTCTCCCCGTAACTTCACCCATTTTACCGGTGTCGGTTAAGGAAGTCAGTGACTTAGTCAGGCGTCTTCGTGTTAGGAAGGCTCCGGGTGCGGATGGTGTATCTAATCGTATCCTGATACTTCTCCCTGAAACCCTCCTCCTGATTTTGGTCGGCATCTTCAATGTCGCGCTGACCAATGCTCACTTTCCAGCCGCGTGGAAAGGTGCAGCGGTCATAGGGATAGTGAATCCCGGTAAACCCCGGATCTCGCCTGCCTCTTATAGGCTGATCAGCTTACTTAGCTCTCTAGGAAAACTGTATGAGCGGATCCTTCTCACTAGGATTCTCAGATTTACGGCTGAGAATAATGTAATCATCGACGAGCAGTTCGGCTTTAGATCCGCGCACTCGTGCGTCCAACAGGTGAACCGCGTCACGGAGCACGTGCTGGATGGTTTCTCTCGATTCCAGGGTCTCAGGACCGGTACAATATTTCTTGACGTGGCGAAAGCATTCGACAAGGTCTGGCATAACGGGCTGATATACAAGTTATATCATCTCGGTATGCCTGACAGACTCGTACTCACCATACGATATTTTCTCAGGGATCGAAGCTTTCGATACAGACTAGAGGGAACGTACTCGTACCCACACCCCCATCCGGGCCGGGACGAACGACATTCCCAGGCACCCTGAAGTGCAACTGGGGTTGTTCGCGGACGATACCGCGCTCTTTACGACTCATTGTAAGTACACTTTTATCCGGCGATACCTCCAGGAGGCAATCACTGACCTAGGTCGTTGGTTTAATCTTTGGCGTATCGAAGTCAATCCGGAAAAAAGCACTGCGATAGTCTTCCACCCGTCTGACCGCGTTAGCACGGAAAGGCGTGTGGCCCCGACCCAGAAGTTTGACCGGCCCATCCATCTAACGAAGTCAAATATCTTGGAGTGACCCTCGACAAAAAACTGACTTTACGTAGCCACATCAGTAGGGTACGCAACCGTGCGTTGTTCGTGCTAGGAAGGCTTGGGCCGATGATTAACAAGTTTAGTAAAATGTCACTTAGAAATAAGCTGACACTACAAAACTTGTGTTAGTCCAATCATGTCTTATGCAAGAGTAGCTTTTGCACACGTGCCCATGACATCGCTCAAGCCGCTTCAGGTCATTCAGAATCGTTTTCTCCGTAGGGCGACTGGTGCTCCGTGGTACCAGTCGAACCTCAGTCTGCACCACGACATGGGGATTAGCACCATGTATGGTTTCTTTAAGCAGACTGCCAGACGTTATTTTGACAACGCTTCCCATCATAGGAATCCGTTAGTTAGGAAGGCTGTCGACTACGTTCCCATCCCTCCTCCCTCTATCGTAACTCGGCGATCACTGATTAGGGGCCGCACGGTCCGGCGTCCTAGGCACACATTTACGGACCCGGACGACGCAATCACAGCGTCCATCGAAAGATGGAACGCTGCGCTTACGGCGTCCAACTCTGACACCACTCATACACTTAGGCATTCCCGCCGGCGGGGACGTCCACCGCGCGATCGCGACAACACTGACATATATTATATATGAGGACTATAATAGTCCCTATTCGTCCCGGTACCACCGCACACCGGGTAGAGTCAGTCCGATCTAGGTCGGGCTTAGCTGAGTTTCTTACTGGACTCTTCTCAGCTAAGCCAGGTATAGTGAATCAGCGACAAAACTCCCAGTAGCTCGATTCCACTCACACCTCAGATTCGGTTGAAACGGCTCAACCAATCTCACTGGAGCGCAAACTCTTAGAGTATTCCAGTGTTCCAAACCACACGCGTGGTCGTGCCGGAGGTTTTCGCCTGGATTTTCCCCAGGCTACTCTCCAACCGCGCACTCCTATCGCTTTATTGGGGCCGGCCTATAAAGACACAGTCAGGTTCAAAAAAAAAAAGCACTATGGTATATATACACTATGAATATGAACCTGGTTAAAATTTTCAAGATTAATGACATATGTATATGTAGTGGGTTATCGCATTAATTTTAAGTATTTCTAGATGTAATTAAGTGTTTAGTAAAATAAGATTAATTATAAAGGTAAATATCATGAATGAACGATTGTACGCGTAATGACACATCTACGCATAATGCCACATACGCGAAATGCCTCAGTTTAAAAGACGGTTTGCTCTTCTAGCATATGATGCAACCTAACCTACCTCATTTTGCATGATGTGTGTCGTTTCGCGTGGTCGTGGATGTGTCATTATGCGTGTAACTGAATATATCTTGCATATGTATGCACATGTACCTATGTATGAATCTTGTATCGCCATTTGAAATAACTTTGTGTCTGAAATGTTATTTTTACACCTGAAAATTAGATTAAGCCGCCTATTCTTCCGATGCGTTCCTAGCTATTGCAATATGTTAAATAATAGAGAATTGAAACTTCTACTGATTTTTTAATATGTAAAGTAAAACTTATGTCAGACTGTGTTCATAATATGTATTTAAATATTTGAATCATCAGAGTTCTTAACAAGGCACCATTTTTTTGTTAGATAGGCAAATGTTATGAATATTATTGCTTTTTATATGATTAAGGATTTCGCAATGATTATATTAGTCCCTTTCAGCAGAAATTATCATTTGTGAGAATATTGTAAATATCCGGTTTTCATTTCGTATTAATTGGCGAGCACAATAATCCAGTAACCTGGTCGCCTTGAAGTATGGAGTAGTGTGCGTCAAATCAGCTACTGATACGCTTTCTTAAAAAAAGCATTTAAAAAAGTATTGATTTATGACTGTTGATTTTCGCTACATGTATCGGTAATATGTCGGGACGTTATTTCTATATTCGATGCATCAAATAGGTGATCATCTTCTAATTCCGAATATATATATCTTTTCAAAAGGTGCTGTGTCCATTGTGTGGGTTTAAAAATACACTTTTATAATTAAGGTCCCGTTTCAAATTCTACTATAAAAAACCGGTTCTCTAAAATCTAAATGCTCATGTATGATAATTTTCCACCGGCTGCCACCGGACCGGACCGATGCCATTTACTTACTTACTTACTTACATTTATGTCCTCGTCTTCATTGCTGATAGAAGAACACTTACACTGCAAGTTAAATAAAATGGTAGAAGAGAATAACAAGTATAAAATAATATATTTACCAGGTGTTAATACATACTTTGGGCTTCGCAATGCAACTGGGTTTTTAATTAATTCTGTGACTCATTCACGATTTAAAAACTTCACTCCCTGTTCATATTTTGTTTATATTTTGTTATTACCTAATAGTAAAAACGTGGTTCTGAATCTACTACCAATATAAAACAACCATATAAATATGACCCCTTAATTTTTTTTAATAAAAAAAAATGGTCAGCTTTAGAGTCTTACTCAAACGCTCATCTATTGAGGCCATTTTCTGTGTGTATTGCCAAGTATCTTGACTTTTTTGCAGTGGTTAGTACACATATACTTTTAAAATTGATGATGGTTGCAATACTCCTGTTTTAGATTAGAACAGGAAAATTGTAACCTAATGTCATCAATTTTAAATGTATAGATAGATTTTCATGCAGAAATATCGTTTCAAACATCACTCCAAATCGACCATTATCAAGCTAAAAATTGTTTTTTTCCGCTTAAATTCTACTATTCACAATAGAATCAAAAAGGGCTCTGTTACTATCTAGAACTTCAATAAAATCATCATATCCTTTAATAACTATTGGTATTATCAATACTGTCATATTTTGAAATAAAAATATTTTAAATCTTGTAAGGTCTCTTAAATTATTAAACCATAATTTGATTCGTTTGAACTAGATTATAATAAAGCTACAATTTATTTTATGAACCATAAAATGTTACTCAAAGTTCATATGCAATATGTAAAATAGTTTCTGTCGTTCTTTGCCTTTTTATTAATCCGAGAAATATAATTATAAGGGGGGGTAATTAACCCTTGTGCCACTGGGTGTATGTCTACCAAGAGTTCAGAAAGCAAACATAAAACAGTAGAGTTGGTAGTTTTGTACATAAATACTACAGTGTTGGATTGATAATTCTGAACGACATTTGACATCATTAGGCTTCCTGGCTTTTCGTCAACGCGATATTGGTCTTAGGTTAGGCATCTTAAAGTTTGAATCGACTCCTCTCACTTCCTTTTGTTATGTCGAAGACTACTCGTGTAACGTCTGTTAGAGCATTTAAGACAGGAGACGCCTTCAGCGCATCTTCCCGAACAAAATATCTCACTAAATTTATCGCATGGCTAAATTGACCAATTTTAATAAGGACCACATTTCAGAGAAGTTCTTATAGAAAGTAGTCCTTGTAGGTCCGATATATATGGTGAAGTTTAAAGTCAAAATAGCGGCCAAGCGTGATGGTCAAGTACGAATGTTTTTAAATCGACCTTTGGCAGAGGGGTAAGTATATCAATGGCGTCTCCAGTCTTATATTTATGCTCTTACGTGTAACGTACATTTGGATGAAGTTTGTGAATCTTTCATGAAGTCGCATTTTATATATTTCCTTCCGATTTTAAACGTACACATCTTACTTGATTTTCTATTTTTTGATTCAATTTACACTCAGTACCTACGTGACGTGTGTGTGATGTATGGTAGGCGACACCACGTAAGTAATAAATATATCACTCCGATCACTAGCTTATATCCTCATCAAATTGTTTGGATGTCATACTGAATTTCTGGGTTATGGAATCTTAAGTACGTTGTTGTTACGTTTTTTTAGACGGGTGTTTGTATGGAATTCTGATTATTTTAATATTTAATCTGGATTATGATTCGCAATTCTAGGATTTCTCAGCTCTTCAGTAGAATGTTTATTAGGTACTTTTAGGCGCTGGCGTGGCAAATATCTCGCCACGACGAGTTCCTGTCAGCATAGGGGACTGTAAAGTGCGCCCCATTTTAACTAACAAGCGACACGTTCCATTTGGTTTTTACAGGGCCAGCACCCGAACATCGTCACCGTCAGGGAGATCGTGGTCGGCTCCAACATGGACAAGATATTCATCGTCATGGACTATGTGGAGCATGACCTAAAGAGCCTCATGGAGACAATGAGAGGAAAAAAACAGGTGTTTCTGCCAGGTAAGCTATCATGTTTTCTCCAGATATGTATGTCAAAGGAAAAAGAGCTCTTATTTATTATTCATGTAATCACTTTCAGGGGAAGTAAAATGTCTAATGACTCAATTACTGAGAGCTGTTCACCATCTTCACGACAACTGGATATTGCACAGAGATCTCAAGACTAGCAATCTTCTTCTTTCACATAAAGGAATTCTAAAGGTACGTTTAATTTTATTACATTATATTGTTAACCAAATTTACTTATTTTAAACATATTGATTAAAAAGGCACTTATCCTTGGTCAAGCGTTTCAGAATAATTCAGTATCACGACTTAAAACGTATTGAAAAATCTCTTAAACGAAATTAAATTGTACGCCAACGTTGTAAAGACCGACATGTCAAAGCCCTTGTCAGTCGCAGTCGCTGTATTAAGTACAGTACTTATATCTCACATAAGCGGATGAGCCATGATTGTGTGTTGATGCACGTGCGTCAACGTACGAGCTATGTGTTCACGCTGTCTATGGGTTCGTTGTGTCACAACTACAATTGTAGCTAACCCGCGCTCTTGACAAAAAATACTGTACCAACTATTGTATCATAATAAATGCTGATTGTCGTATTTATGTTATAGGTGGGTGACTTTGGTCTGGCCCGAGAGTACGGCTCGCCGCTCCGGCAGTACACACCCATCGTGGTGACGCTATGGTACCGCGCACCCGAACTGTTGCTGTGCGGCAAAGAATACTCCACGCCTATCGATATGTGGAGCGTCGGTTGCATCTTCGCTGAATTTATCACTATGAATCCCCTCTTCCCAGGAAAATCGGAAGTAGACCAATTGAATAGAATTTTTAAGGTTCGTACATTTGATTTTGATAGTATATTGTATTTGACTATTGAGAAAAGTGAACGACTCAAGCAAAGCGGTGAATAATTTTTTTTTTTTCTGAAATGAGTTATGAAGTAAGTGTCTATAGGCGTCATTTATGGATGGATGGTGGAACGATGCGGAGCGTGTCACGTAAGTGAGCATCAAAACGCGCACGCGTGTATATAAATGCTTAACACTTTCATCTGAGAAAAGTTACGCAGCGCTCGCTAGGCGGGTTCCTGGCAGTGAAACAATATGTAATAAGGCGTCGTTTATAAATGTTGCGTGACGGATTATATGGCGCAGTAGGTGAGCGTTTATATACGCACACGTATGGGCGTTTTCATGCTCGCTTGTACGTGCTGTGCTCGTGCTGTCGCTACATCGGTTTCACGGGTACATTCAAGATATAAGTTTGGCAGTGAAACTGTTAAACCTTTATTTCATAGGAAGGAAACTTCGACCCCCATGTTTATACTTAATAAGAGAGAGATAGTGACTTTCCAAGTGAACTGCGACCGTTGTGGTCTTATTAAGTATAAACAAATATTTTTTTACGTTATGCAATAAACAGAACGTGGCAGTAAGTGTTCCGGTCGATTTTCTTTTATCGGTTTCTGTTTAACAACTCTCTGACGTAACCAGGATCTGGGCACCCCCTCCGAGCTAGTGTGGCCGGGCTACAGCGAGTTGCCGGCTGTACAGAAGATGACGTTCGCGGAGCACCCGCCGGGCGGGCTGCGGCAGCGCGTGGGCGCCGACCTGCTCTCCGAGACCGGGCTCTCGCTGCTGCAGTCCTTTCTCACGTACAACCCTGTGAGGAGAATAGCCGCCGACGCTGCTTTAGACCATGCCTATTTCAAAGTAAGTATACTGTATTTATACTGCACTCAATTGGTGTTACAATCTGGCAGGAGAATGTAGACACTGAACATTTTTGTCATGGACAGCTCCATTCACGCAGCAGCAGTGTATTTGTAATCTAATAAATGACGTAGATGTAGGATTTTATGTTAATACTTACTGCAGCATGAAAGGGACCGTATCTGGGATAGAGTAAATGAATTTAAGAGAGGGAGGGGAGATAATATATGGCGGTGGAGCTGTTTGTAACGAAAAGTGGAGTGCGGGAATAAAATAATAGTGTTTGTTGTGATAAGTGATATTTATTTTAGAATGACTCCTAACCCATCCTACTAAGATGTGCTTTAAATAACGATGAACGTTTTCAGGAGCAACCAGTGGCAATCGATCCGGCGATGTTCCCGACGTGGCCCGCCAAGTCCGAGGGCAACCGGCGCAGCACGCACAGTCCTCGGCCTCCGGCCGGTGGCGCGGCGTACGCGCAGTACGCGAGGGGAGACTCCGACGAGGCGCTCGGATTCCGCGTGCAGCCCTCGCGCTCGCTCAACGTCGCGCCTGGCTTTTCCCTCAAGTTCTAGCGTCCGCCACTCAACAAAACTCGGTGAGACTCTCGCTGATTTTGTTGCTAGTTGTGATTTGAGACTTTAAGAATTCCTGCTCCTCTACACAAACTGCCGTTTTATGTGATATGAACTAAACTGGTGATACATTTTTTACGCTCCAATTCGCCATCAGTCGTCGGCAATATTGGTATTAACTTTTCAACTCTCCGAACGAGCTGATAATAAACTAGGTCCAGTACCCGGCGATAAATATTGAACATCGGTGTTCGGAAAGAGACAATTGGCTGTTTATAACGATATCCGAATACTCGTGAACGTCCAGTAGTCATCTTATTTATTCAAATAAATACTGCACTTTATGGACATATAAATACTGCACAGATGGCAGATAATAATTATTCTATTTGATGGTTTATTTGTATTCTGATTCAATGTAATAACTGAAAGTCTCGGGAACTTACAGAATAATTCTATAATTTACCCAACTTTTTCATGTAAATCATTTTATTTTATTTCAACTTTGATTTGAAAGCAGTCTATCAACGAAATTTTGACATTTAAATTTATATATTTATTTATGTGTTCCGGAATTAATTAAAATGATTATAACGTAAAACACATCAAAATAAGTATTTGCTAGTGAATTTGCGTGGCGTGAGCGACTCCCAACTTGTAGTTGTCGTACGTAATGCTAGAGTGATTATGAACGAGTTCGCTAGTTCGGGAAGAAAGCGGAGTGGGAATGTGGAGGGAGTGGCTATTAACTATGAGTTCCCGGTTCTGAGGACCCAAAGCTGCGGTTTTTTTCATCCGACTCAGAGAATACCATAAGAATTTCCGGAAAACATCAGTCATACCTACACAAAATACCGTCGATATAGAAAGTACCAATTGAATGTTTTGACTGTGTATTTAATTGTTATGTAAAAACATTGTTATTTAAAGTGTTTATCATTTATTTAACTCCATTTTCTAATATCTAAAACACACTAATCCTTTAAAAAATGGACGAAACTTGGGATTACTTCGCTGCCAAGTACTTGTCAAGTCAACAAGAGCAAGTAGCAATTTGCAACATAAATGTTAGTTATTTAAATATTTGCTAGTATTAGGTTTCGACCCTGTATATTTGGACTACGACAGGCATTCTCACATAGCAGGTAGTGTGCGACAACGCTCTACGAAACCGAAATTAGCCCAGTCTCTTTCCAATATATATTTCCGGGTACTGTAACGCATTTACTACCCGTCTGTTGTAGGGTTAGTTAATGTTTAGCACAAATAATGCCCGTTTTGCTTACCTCGTTAGTAATAAGAGGACAATCAAAATGTATTCATTACCAGATGCCGCTAGTACACGTACTTTTTCGCAGTCTATAAAATATAGTCGAGAGAAATGTTAGTAAATGTAACCGACATGTTGAGCGTTTTGTGCAAACATGGTTGAAACAAATAATCACTTGTACTTATAAAATTTATATATATAATGGATAGTTCGTATCTTACACGTTATAAATTAGTCAAACACTTGGTGTCATAACATATGTATATACATAGATGGATATTTTTGCATCACAGGTAAATTTTCATGTAAAACTAGCCAGTTTAGATTCCGTGAGATGGCAAAATTGTCAACTTTAGTAAAAACATCATTGTAAATTAGATTCACTTTTAGTTTTAATATCGAATTGTGTAAATAAGTTAACTACTTTTGCTATTTTAAGGCAAAATTTCTCTGGTGTGGGCACACTGTACAACGTGTGGACCTGTAACATCCTATATTAATTGCCGCAGTGGCGAACATTACCCGCACGTCAGTGGCGTTGTGCCTTTAAATCTGTTAATGGTATACCTTTTTATTATGGTAAATATAGAATAGTGTTTTAGTCTAATTAGCATTATAATTAAAATGTGGTACAATATAACATGTTTGACAAAACGTTTAATTTATTAATACCCTCCCTTTACGTCGTAAACAGTAGAAATTGAATTTGATGCAGGTAAACGAAACATGCGGGTCAAATGATAATAGTGTGTGTATATTGATTTAGACTTGCACAATTTTCGCACATTATTATTGATAAACGGGCTTTGAGTTTACGTTGAGTTGTTATTCTTGTATTGATTTCCGCTAGTAAAAACATGAATGTGGCACAATGCAATTGGATGTATTTTTCTTTTTATGCCCGACACATGCTGAGTGGACTCCTTTTTTGTGACAACACTATATCTTTTAGATTTAAGCCTTTTGTAATGCAATTTATTCTGTTGTAGTTGCAAAATAAAAATTTATTCTATTCTATTCTAACGGGGTTACAACAGTAGACTTGAAGGTCGAGGCCAAGCATGTGATACATTTAGGGAATGCAATCCCGATCCCGCGAGATCTCAGGTAATTTTTCGGGATCAATCCCGACGCATCATATGACGAGATCCCGTTCGAGATTGACGGGATTGGGCGGCAGTAGTCAGCGATTGCATATAATTGCTTCGCAACGCTATTGCCAACCAGTGTTGAGTCGGAGAGGGCATTCTCAGCAGCGGGTTACATTGCAAAGGACATTAGATGCCGTTTAGCAGATGATACTATTAATACCCTTTGTTTTTTAAGGAGTCATTTTCAAAATCACTCGTCTTAGGTAACTACTTCCTAATTCCTTTGAAATATGTTTATTATTGTGATTACCTAATTTACCTATGTTAATTTCCTTAAAACCTGATAATTATTTTTGGTTGGTAAGATTAAAGGTTTTTATTTTCTCTCGAGTAATATGTTATTTTAACCTCACTATCACAAACAAGCAGTTATTAGCTTTTTTAGTCATCCAAATTTATTATTTTTTTAAAACTAGACGGGATCCCGAAAATTCCGGGATCCCGCGGGATTGATATTTCTAATCCCGCGGGATCTCGAATTTGGAATCTCGAGTCGGGATTGCGTTCCCTAGATACATTAGAAATGCGGGTCGAAACACAAAAAATAAATTAATAAAGTAAGTCCCGTTTACCAATGATTATTGTGTGTGTATATAAATGAAAGAGCCAAAGCCATTGGACGAGTTATAGATGTAGTGAATTCAGCGTCCAGCATCGTTCATGCCCTTGGGCAGGGCTAGGAGTGAGTTGATAATGTCTGCGTTTCGTTTCCACGTGCGGTACTTAGTATCGATGAGGGAATTGGTCTCGATGATCAGCCTGCCACCGACGTCTCCTCGGTATGCGTTAAACATGGAGTGGATGTGGCGAATGTACTGCAACAATGTTTTGCTTGTCAAAAATCAAACTGAATACGAAACTGTTGGACCGGAAATGTTAGTTCTAGTCTCAGTAGTTAATAAACATGTCGTTTGTTGTACTGGTAAAATTTGCATGTTATTGGGACGGCAACGGTTAATTTAGAGAAAACGTGCGTAGACAAGTGGGAACCCTTAAGCGGGTACTACATAGTCCTAAATTTAGTATCCTGAATAGGGGAGAAAGAGTTGATTTCGCTCTAACATGTATATACGTACCGCTCTAAAAATTCATTGCCTTGAAAGGCCTAACCGGTGGAAGTTGAATTCTATGGATGCGTCGTCGCCACTTTCACATCCGGAGTTCATGTACAATGGTACAGAGTTATGAATGGTCAGTTACCAACACAGTTAACCCGTCGTCTACCGGTCCCTGGGATCCCAGGGATCATAACAAAAGAATGCTATTGTTTATTTTTTTCGCCGGGAGACGACGGCTGACCATTCATAAGTTTTATTGCAATAGAATAAGTTCTATTAATGGTTAGTGTACTTTAGTATGTAGCCGTTTACACAGTCGCCATCTCGTGCTCTTCACTATCACACAAAACTATCTGAACATGCACTCTTTTGCCAATGACAGATAAATCTTAATAGTGACTGTACATAGGTAGAACGAAAATCTTAACTTGATTAGAGACGTTGCAAACCAGATGGGGTTAAATTTTTTGCCCTCCAAGAATATTTTTCAAAAGCCTTCATTCAAACTTTTGAACGGGCCAACTACGATTGAAGTGCGATCGTATCTCCCTCTATGTCGCACTTGCATATTCGAGCGACACAGGTGGAGATACGAACTTCGTTTTCGGTTCGCGGTAGGAGCTCGTATACATTCGCTACGTTCAAAAGGGTATCTATAAACACATGAAGGGTACATGTGAACATACTTCCTCGTCTGTAATGTAGGGTTCCGCCGAGAACGTCGTGTAACCGGGTCGGGTGTCGTGTTCCGCCCCACACACCAGCATCAACGCCGCCAGCAGCGTTGAGAGGTGCCACCTCCCGTCTGCCATACTGCCAAAAAGAAGACTCAGTCGTGACCACGTGACCGAGTAGTAGGATATTGTTACCTACCTGAAAATTGACGCTTAGATGCCTTAGATGGAAGTCGAATCACGATCTAGGTATTTTATTAATTTAAGTTTGTTTAAACAAACTTACTCGTAAGTTAAAGACATCTCGTCGTATTGCAATTCATAACAAATTTGAATGTCTGTACACTATGTGGGTATTTTCACTTCAAATTAAGCCGTGGTCTCCCGGCGAAAATAATAAACAATAGCATTCTTTTGTAATGAGCCTGGGGATCCCCGGGACCGGTAAACGACGGGTTTAATTGTTTACTTCAAATTATGTACCCCGCAAAATGAAACACTCTGTCCTGTTAAAAACATCTGTTAGGTATTATAGTTGACGATTATTGCTCAATACATTTTCACAACTCCTAGTCCTCTAAGTGACAATTAGAAAATAGTGCTTGAAGTTTAATGTCTGGTTAAATACTACGTTGACGTGGTGCTATATGCCTACATAGGTACATGTTCATCAAGGAATTTTATAAGGGTCGCCGTCGTGGAATACGACAAGGATGACTTTTCTATTTAACCTTTTCAATGCCACGTCAAATACAAAAAGTTGTCACTCGCACGTTAAAGACATGGGAATGTCAAATGCAAAGTTGTGTTCTATAAAAATGCATTTAGGTTGATATCGCACTGCACGTCGAGACCGATAGGTATAGACAGGATCAAAAGTAGCTACGCTTATGAGGACGTCAAAAGTATTTATTACAAGGGAATAAGAACTTTCAACCCCCTCATATGCGTAGCTACTAAGCTGATTGTTCCTATATCATTCGTTGGCGTTGAACCGATGGTGTGAATATATCCGCCGTTGGCGTTGAAAAGGTTAAAGCATACAATAGGTATACGTTATATTTATAAGTGGTACAGTTAGCCGCACACAGCTGCAGAGTAGCGTGGTATCTACGCATATAACTACGCCACGCACTATCAAGCCTCGGTCGATTTTTACAAGTAGGTAGCACTAAAAGTCATATATTTATGTTACTCGGAAGTCACCTATCTCGTAGCTCTAGTAATAGGTATAATATTTTGTCATTTAGGTACGTCGGTAGGGACGTCGAACATTATCAGTAGGTATCATGGATAACAAGTGTAAGCTTGCATATCTCAATGGCATTTCGATAAATAATGACAAACAACCGCACAGGGTAGGTACTAATTAGAAGTGCGGAACTTTTATCATCGTCAAGCTCGAATTAAGCTTCCGCTCTGTTTCTATAAACCACTTCGAAATAAGTGGAGCATCTATATTACTAATTGTTAATTTTGTCATGTAATGTCAATTTAGACTATACAGGACTGAGTATTAACTAACAAATTCATAACTTTGACAAGTAATTATTTTCGGGCGCCAAATCAGATAAAACAGTCGATATGTAAAAAAAAAACAATAACACTATAAACAAAGCTAAAAAAAAAAACACTTTTTATACTTAACCTTTAATTTGAATTCACTTACCCTAAAAAAACGATAAAATCCAAAAAACACTTTCGAAGTGTATAATCAGTAAAATTCTTTGGTTTATAGTGCCGAACTTTTGTATACAGTGTCTAGTGTTTGCGGTAAGTGTCGATATTGAAATGCGGTTGCCGTACGTGTGGCCACGAAGTTGTGGGTGGCTCAGCAGGGGAGGGCGCACTCGAGCGGGAGACAGCCCACGGAGCAATGCGCGCGACAGCTCGGCCCTCCAACCCTGTCTGTCCTCAACCTGCGTAAGGCCGCGCTTCCACTGGGAACGATCATTTTATTTTATTAATATACCTAATCAATTAAACAATAGTAAATGCTTGTATAGTGGAGTAATGCACCCGGGCCCATAACCTGTTTTCAAAAGTCTAGTAGGTACCTATAGTAGTAGTCTTGTAGTAGGTACCCCTATAATTAAATAAACAGTATTTACATGCTGTGTTTATTCCTTTTCTCACACGTGACAATTAATATTTTCTTAGTTATTTTTGTGAAAGCTTAATTAGATGTTGGACTTGCAATAAAATATAGTTGAAATATAAGTTCCAATTAAAAGGGACATCATACCATTAAGCAAAAATAAAGTGCGTATATTTTTTTTGGAATTATGATTTGTTACTTGCGTTCTAACTTACGTGAGAAAACACGTTTACATCGAAAAGTACAGTCAATTCTTTATAGTTGTATAAAAATATAAGTAGGCATTGTTTTCTTTATTTCCTTGTCTTATTTTCATCCGTTGCGTAAGTAACTAAAGATCTTATGGCATCATCCTCCTAGGGTTTTCTCGGTTGTGTCCCAGAGGAGCCTGGCGTCCGCTTCGGCATCTAATTTCATGATTTGGCGTAGGCACTATTTTCACGAAAGCGATTATGCTATCTGACCTTCTAATCCATAAGGAAACTATAGACCTCTCGATTTTGTCCGTCACCGAGAAGTAGGTACATACTTAAGCTGTTTTTGAACCCTGTGGTACCTACCTAATACGAGCCGGGGTCCAGATTTAAATCCAAATTGAATCCCAGATGTAAATTCCTGAGTTAAATTGTTAACCTGATATTTACCTAAGTATGTCTATATGTACAGTCAGCCAGGCGCGGATCCAGGATTTTGTTCAGGGGGGGGCACTTTCGAACTTAACGAAAATAAAAATGACTTTTGATAACTGTTTTTATTGTCAGAACATATTTCCTACATCAGGACATAGGCAATTGCCCTCCCCTGACACACGCTTCAGGGGGGGGCAATTGCCCCTGTTGCCCCCCCCCCTTCCCCCTGTATCCGCGCCTGCAGTCAGCAGCAAAGGTAACTTGAAAGGGAAACTTTATATGTTTTGTTTCTCGCGAGTAGATAATTTTAAATACATCGTCTATGTAGTTTTTTCTGCTCATAACGTACACCGTACAATAAATCAATCAAGTACACCTCAGTAGGTGAATATTTTAGTGAGTGCTTCCAGAATTAAATGTGCCTAGTAATATACTAATATAAACAAGCAACACTTTTATATTTATTCGCTTCTAGCAAATAGGTTTTTGAAAACGGTTATGTCGTTTTGATTGAGAACTAGGTAAATTTACGGGTACCAAATATTGATTTATCTCTCTTTACCGGGAATATTAGGTTTTCCGTTTTCCAGGAAACCACGAAAGAAGCCTAGCAAGGCTCGGTCTCCCAGATACTTTAAGCTATCCAGGCATCAATTTTATTAGTGTATACGCAAGATGGTCTTCGTGTATTTATATTTATTGCTTAGTCAAATTGGGGATTTCGTCCATTAAATATGTTAGGCTATATAATAACGCGACGTGTCTCATTGTAGTAAAACGATAGCTATAGCGTAGATTAGTAGGTTCATTAATGGGATAGTTTCCACGAGACTTTGTAAATATATTATATTATTTTGCACTTCAGATTTATTAAGACTTTTTAGTTATCATTGAAACGTGGACAATAGTTTAATGTGCTTATTTTAGTGTGCAAGGGTACGGCGTCTCATCAGGTCTTGGAGCTGCAAGTACTGGCGCGTGGCCGCCCAGCCAGGTCCGCAAGGCCGCTAGTTGCAGGCCTACGGCCTGCCGCGCCGTGCCGCCCACACTCGAATATTGCTCGACGCTCGTCTCCCATGAGAACAGGGTGGCCAGCTCCGACGCTGTACCGAATTCGGGACTGGGAACACAAAACAATAGTAAGCTTAATACCGACATTACTCATAAGACCTAGACTATAACTCTATATAGCGGTAAATACTGACATTCATATATTCACCTTATAGCCATGTATTCGCTATGTGCCAGCCCCTGTAAATCTACATTGAGTTCTTCGGCGCGGCGCAGCGCGGAACCGACCAGATGGTGCGCGCGACGGAACGGCACACCTCGCCTTACCAGTGCGTGCGCCAGGTCCGTCGCTAGCATGCCTGGCTCAAGACAGTTCAAGGCTTTGTTACTATTCACCTGCAATATCATAAACTATAATTTACTGTTTGCTCAATCTTTGTAAGTATATAGGTATTATTCGTATACTTAGAACCTTTAGCACCTGATCAATTAATCAGAGCGTACTCACTAAATGCACCATTGCACGCATGCATTCTACAGGCGCATGGGCATACATGCGGGCAGTGTTGCCAGATACCCCGCTTTTCTGCGTTTTTGCCACAGGCCCCCCTATCCGCTTTGAGAAAACGCGGGTCCGGTTTTTTTAAAGTTACCATTTGCTCGGTGAAAAAGGCGGTAAATTCAAACTATATAATTATAGCTTGCATCACTGGGCCTTAGGTACAGATACTGCGTACATTCGACCGATGTCAGCCTTGACTGCCGACGAGTGTCTAGAAAAGATAGCACAGGTAGTACACACACCTCCATTGTGCAAATAGTCCCCGTCGAGACTTTAAGGCAGTCGAGTAATCTATCATAAGACCGGAATAAGATTTCTTTATCAGACTGTAGATCTTTGTTGTACGTGCTCGGTAGTCCTTTGAGAACACAGCTGAACGAGAAACTGTCTCCAAGTAGCAGGCCAGCGGCACCTCGGACCAGTTCCAAGCCGTCGGGGTTACGCTTCTGGGGCATCAGACTGGAGCCAGTAGAGAATTGGTCGGAAAACCGTACTATTCCGAATTCTTGTGAACTATAGATTATTAAATCTTCAGATAGCCTGCTGAGATGTAAACCACATAGAGCCGCCCAGTTTAGGAACTCCACTGAAAAAAAAAGAACTAGTACCGATTATCTATAAATCAATCAATTGGGGTAGTTAAATTTAAAGAACATTATTTCAGTAACGTCTGGCACCTGCATGGCATATCCAATTCATTGACATACTGCGAATAAACTGATCCATCTTTACTAGTTCATATTTGATCTACGTTTATGGCTGGTGCAATCTGCCTTCATATATAGTTCCCTTACCTATGTGATCCCGAGAAGACACGGCGAACATGGAGTTGGGCGTGATATCTTGGAAGCCCAGGGACCGGGCAAGCCTTGTACGGTCGATCGGCAACGCACAACCAGCTATGGCCCCGCTGCCCAGAGGACACCTCGAGAGACGGCCCAACTGCTCCTGCAGCCTCATCACGTCGTCCCGGAGACTCCAAGCGTAACTAATAACCAATATTTTTGGAAAGTTTTTTTTATGGAAGCCGACGACGCAATCAATATCATTTGCATTTGCTTCTATTCTTATTATGATAATGTTCACTAAAAAGTTTTATATGTCTACATTATTAAACATTCAAACTGTTACCTTAAAAGAAAGTGACTCCAACGTATTGGTTGAGCACGTTGGAGATGCGTATAACCAGGTGCAATAATGTCAATTTCATCACTCGCTCGCTTCAAGAGAACCTGTAAATAATAATGGAGAGAGAACGTGTAAATATGAATATTATGACATTCATGGATGACTTTAAGTATTCAAAGATCGCGGGTGCACGAACATGTCGCCGAGTCGCTCGCGTAAGTATGCCTAGCATACAGTATCCTCTCCACCACCCCACCGAGTGAGCGTGTGTTTACTTATCGTGACTTTAAACATTGTCCAGTCCAATAAGCTGCTATAGCAGTTACTTGTGGCAGCAAAATTAGCATAGCTACAGCCTAGTATCAGTAGTGGTAAACAGTGGTTGTTAGTTTCTCTCCATTAATGATGTATTGTCCTAATGACGGCAATAATAATTGTCACCTCAATAAGCTGCTTCAGAACGGCATCCAGATTTGGCAACGAAGCTAGCATCCATAGCCTAGTATCGGTGGCAGACTGGTCGTTGCGGCTCCGCGCGGTGTGCAAGCGCAGCGCAGCATCGCCCGCATGCGCGTGTAGTCTCCTTTCCACGACCGAGTGGATGTCTTCTTCTGGGTCGTTGAGACGCCCGGCTTGGGATAGTTCCCCTTCAATATCTTTTTCTACCTGGACAAGTTCAGATCTCTGTCAGCATAATTGGCATGGCCGCGTTCATGAGATACCTTCAGTAAGGTAAGTAATTGTTTTGCCCCTGGAGGCCGCCATTTTGGATTTTTCCAAAAAATTTTTTCTTTTATATATTCTTGGGTCCCCCTAGTTCCCGCATGCCAAGTCTCAGCGCGCTCGGACCATTTTGAATTTTGGCCAAAAAAACAATTTATATAACCTTTTACCTGTACTTTACCTTTAGGCTTTAGAAAGACACTTCATTTTAGAAAACACAATAAAGTATGTAAAGACCTACTAAGTCACTAAATGCATAGGTACCTGTAGAGTTAGGTTAAGTTCCGAAGAATTGGTTATAATCAATAGCGATAAAAGACATCTTGAGGAAGTTTAGGTAAATTAGGTTTCTGCAAAGTGCATGCCATTTATGAAACGGTTTTGTAAAATTTAACGATAAAATTGTCTAGCATTTAAAGTATTTATCACAAGTATAAAGTTTTTTATTTTATTTCGCTGATATCGACATATTAGACAAGTAGGTATCACGAGAGATGTTTAATTGGCCTCGGTATTAGTTGGCGGGCTACTTGCGCTCCGCCACTGATTAGCATTCCCAGAGAATGTTACATGTTAAGTTACAAAGTTGTCATAAATCTGGCCCTTCATTTAACAGTTTATTATATTTCTCGAACGGGACCGTGGGTTCGTGTTTCCTCGTATATACGCTATTTTTGATACTATGCCGATGGAAAATACAAAAAACCAGCCAAGTGCGTGTTAGAACACGCACAATGAAGGGTACCGGACGAACACTTACTAGTCCACGTTTAAAACCACTATCCAGTACATTGAATTTGAAAAGGTCGTATCTTCATACGGAACTCACGGCATGTATATACGACCTTTGGTTTGGGCAAGACGGTTGTTCAGGGAATACTCAAGAACCGTAAAACTTATCTTGTTCAAACCAGAAATCATTTAAAGTATTTATTAATGCACACCACCTCAAATTATTTCAGAATTTTAAACCTCATAGTTTGGAAATTCGAGAGGGGTACACTTTATTTTTTTTATTTATAAACAAAAATAAATAAATAAATAATGCTCGCCGTCTCGAGCTTACTCCGTACAAGGGCAGTATGTAACAGAACACAGCTAGCTGGCCCTGTCACTTTCTTATTAAAATAACTTCCCAAGGGATAGCGGATTGAACTCGATTTTTTTGTCTTTGAAAAGTTTATTGGATAATTATAAGAAGTTAGGGGACTTGGCGGGGACACTACCGTACCCCTTGCGTAATTTCTTAAATTATGAGATTATGTCAACCTAACATTCAGAGAAAACAATTATACCAAGTGAAAAACTGAAAATTTTATACTACGTTTCTTGAAAAAGACAAACAAATGCATGGATGGCTGTAATTATACCAGCTTAATATATTAAATTATGTAAATGTTTAACGTCGAATTAAGCAATAAACCTAACAATGATAACTATTATTCATTATTTGCCTCACATCGAACTAAAATAAAGCATTCCGCATCCGAATTTCAGATAGCCTTAATAGCAGAACGTTAGGGTAGCTTAAAGGAAGAAAAATGATTTATTCAATAAAACACACAAAACAAGACTTTCATACAGATATATGTCCTACAACTATGCACAACCACAGGCACAACTGACGCCCTTTAGGCATGGAAAAGAGTCGGCATTGTTCAATCGCAGTACGCAGGCCACGGTCCGATGTGTCTACTTCTATTTCTACTTGTACTCGTATACGGGCTATTCGAGTTGAGCCATCTTTCCTGATTGTATGACCTATCGTCACTACTTTTAAAAAATCTCGTATCTGATTTTTTCCTTTTTTCCGTTTATTTTCGCATTAAACTAATAAAAATACACCTCGTATGAAGCACAAACTCCAACGACGATAAATCGTCGTTGTAGTAAATATTCGTTACTTAAAAAAAATCGTATCTAAACAAATTATAGTCACTACTTTGAAAAAAACTCGTATCTGATTTATTATACTTTTTCCTTTCTTTCCTTTTTTATTTGGGTACCTACTTACTTATTTGGTACTGGTTAAATAATTTTCAAGTATTTTCAAATATGTTTTCTTCTTGCATTATTTATTATCTGGTCAATCATGTATCAGATAAGTCTATACCATCTATTATCTACAGTGATGGTTGTACAGCCCAAAATAGAAATGTTAGGTACTCTATCAAATACGCTACAGGACTTTTGAAAT
This sequence comes from Epiblema foenella, assembly GCA_963556455.1. NCBI lineage: Eukaryota > Metazoa > Arthropoda > Insecta > Lepidoptera > Tortricidae > Epiblema > Epiblema foenella. The sequence continues at coordinate 11,190,518 of OY747104.1, forward strand.
TCTAATAATTGTACTGTGTATCAAAAATATCTTATTAAGACACAGGTAGAATGTGACACTGTGCATTCTCATATAGAGAAAAGTAAAAAAAACAGAGAACTTCATGTGCCTGCCGATTTTGTAAAAGTAATAACACAGGCATCTTTGACTAAAAAGTACAATGTAAAATATTTACACTGGAGTTTTTTCAAAAACTATGCCGCACTTAAGCACTACACATCTATAAGACCTGGAAAGAGAGCAGGTGACCCATGTGTGGTAGATTTGAGGGCTTTAAAATATACACCTCATAGTCCGATTGAGTTTAAACTTCGCTTTGATGACATCTGGACTGTTCTACCTCAAAGATTCCATGATATTTCCGAAGATCAAGCGATTCCTCAGCTATATTCTGGACCGGTCCCCATTACAAAACGAAAGTATGATGATTTGCAATCTCTAAAGCCGATTTTGCCAAAAGACTTTCATGCATTTTACGATAGTTTATTGCATGTATAGTAGAGAAAAAATAATTCGTCCCGATCTTTTTTTACGTAGGCACGTTGTTATTTAAGTTCGTCTATTGTTATTCGAAGAGAGTTTACTTAGTTAATTTAATAAACATAAAAACATACATTTCGTTTCATTTTGTAGCATAAAATTCAAAGCAAAATTATCGTAACTTAACAACTTTCAGTCAATACTAAAACAAAAATCTTGTATCTTACGAATAACTGTAAATTTTATAAAAAATGTTTGAGTGAGTTATTCGAATATTTGTGAAATTAATGACTGGCTATCAAAGTATCTCATGAAACTAACAAGAACTTTTTTGATCAATCGCAATAATTTACCGAATGTTTATTGTTCCTCCTAGGAACTTGATGATTTTCAGATACGAGTTTTTTTAAAAGTAGTGACGCTATGTACCAGTTAGTCAGCATATCGCGATTGTTCAAGTAGTCTGCTTTTTCCACTTAGACCACTAAAGCGATGTTTACCGTTTATACAGCTTATACCGATTAGTTCACTTGTGCAACATTTACCACTTATTCCACTTGAGCGACGTTTACCGTTTATACCACTTATGCAAATTTTACGACTTAGTCTGCTTTTTCCACTTATACAACATTTACCGTTTATCCCGATTAGATTAGTCCACTTTTACAACATTTACCACTTATTCCACTTAAGCGATGTTTACCGTTTATACCGCATATACGATTAGTTCACTTGTACAACATTTACCACTTATTCCACTTAAGCGAGGTTTACCGTTTATACAGCTTATACCGATTAGTCCACTTGTACAACATTTACCACTTATGCAACTTTTACCACTTAGTCTACTTTTTCCACTTATATAACATTTACCGTTTATACCGATTAGTCCACTTTTACAACATTTACCGCTTATTCCACTTAAGCGATGTTTACCGTTTATACAGCTTTTACGGTTTAGTCCACTTGTACCACTTTTACCACTTGTCTGCTTTTTCCACTTATACAACATTTACCGTTTATCCCGATTAGTTCACTTGTATAAAATTTACCACTTATGCGACGTTTACCGTTTATACCGCTTTCACGGATTAGTCCACTTTTACAACATTTACCACTTAGTCTGCTTTTTCCACTTTGTACACTTATACAACATTTACCATTTATACCGCTTTTGCGGCTTACTCCAGTCTTACCACTTAGTCTGCTTTCTCCATTTATACCATTCTTACCACTTAACTGACTTATCCTAGTTAATCAATATTTCCTTATTGTTCAACTTGTCCGTGTCCAAGTTAGTCAACATTTCCTATTTGTACCAGTTTAACTTTTACAACTTTTACCACTAAAACATCTATTACCAATTGTCCGGGTTATCCGAGGTATCACCATTTTACTGATTGACCGGACTCTTCAAGTTATGCCGATTTTAGGGGTATAAAAGGACGTGCGGGGCTGTAGGCAGATCACTTAGAATTCGTCGTTCAGACTGTCAAGGTCTCTGGCTTGCTCAGTAGAAATTCTGGTGGGTGAATTTATTGGCATAAGGTTGGTTCGACATGTTGAAGAATTTCTCTCCACCATGAGGGATCACCTTTTTAACATTATATTAATAAATTAGGGAGGTTTTTATATTTTTTATTAGATATTAAAAGCCAGAACTTTGTCCAGGTTTACAGTAGGGAATGCAATCCCGATCCCGCGAGATCCCGATCTCGCGAGATCTCGGGTAATTTTTCGGGATCAATCCCGACGCATCATATGACGAGATCCCGTTCGAGATTGGGATACTATTAATACCCTTTGTTTTTTAAGGAGTCATTTTCAAAATCACTCGTCTTAGGTAACTACTTCCTAATTCCTTTGAAATATGTTTATTATTTTGATTACCTAATTTACCTATGTTAATTTCCTTAAAACCTGATAATTATTTTTGGTTTGTAAGATTAAAGAATAAAGGTTTTTATTTTCTTTTGAGTAATATGTTATTTTACTTAACCTCACTATCACAAACAAGCAGTTATTAGCTTTTTTAGTCATCCAAATTTATTATTTTTTTAAAACTAGACGGGATCCCGAAAATTCCGGGATCCCGCGGGATTGATATTTCTAATCCCGCGGGATCTCGAATTTGCAATCTCGAGTCGGGATTGCATTCCCTAGTTTACAGTATACCTGAGGAGTCATTCCCGCCTAACGGTGTTCAAATGGGCATGATTCAGTCTTTTTGCTACCAGATTGAGGGTGCTGTCTGGCGTCTGCCTCTATATCAACATCTCACCCCTCCCGTGTCTCAATGTCCAGCTGCTGAATGGAAGTGAGATCTGCCATAGTTTGGGTCAGAACGGGAGTGTATACTCCACTCACAGAAGTTCACAGTATTTGAGGTACGGTCTTGTTAAATATATTTATATATTACCTTTATATACATAATAGGGCGTCTTACTTACACCACCCTGTCCTCGGACGTGTGAGGGGAGACAATTACACAGGCTATAGGGTTGCAAACATCAGTTTAGCCGACTGAAGTTTTAGAGCTTAGTTAGGGAATACGCATTCTCAGAAACTGAATCTGGAAAGGAATTTTAGTTTCACAGTTTAGATCTACTTGGGATAACGATAGATTAGCTTCATACACTGAATTTAGAGGTAGCAGGTTTTAAATTCGAGGTCTAATTTATTTTATTGAAGGGGCAAATTGGTGTTCAATAACAGGAGGGATAGATAACTGAATTACAATGACTAACCGAGATGGTTACAGGTATTTTGATAGGCTAAATAACAATTGAAATAAATAGTACTGTGTCTCGTGAATTACATATTATTATGGGTAGATGTTTAGCAAGGTATAATATTATTATCAGTAATCAAAAGGATAGCAGGACTTTCCAGAAATATGGGATTGTTCTGATTTAGTGGCAGGCTGAGCGGTTCACTACTCTTTTATGTATTTATCATGAGTGAAAGAATACTCATTGTTTAGATTTCATTGTTTTATGATTATGATAGCAATGATTTTCAGATTTATATTCTATGAAAAATAGGTATTTATGGATGGTTAGGAAATAATGAGTTGTGACTAGGTTAGAAAGGTTGAGTAGTTAGAGATGATCTTCAATCATCTAAGGCTAACTAATGAACTTCCTTCATTAGTGAGTCTAAAAGGGTATAAGTTAGGGGCCAGTCTCCATCTTGGCGTGTCAGTGGCAAGTATGGATAAAACATAACAACATACCATACAATAATCAAAATTATTTTTTAGCTCTAGCTTAATATTGGGTTCTTTCGTTACGTAGGATCATATTTTCTACTATGGAAATATTGGTGAATAATTTTGATATAGAAAAAATAAGGCTGTTTTAGGAGACTTGCCTCCTATAACGACCAATGGCTGCTGATTACGTAAAGAGGTCACGGTAGCTTGTGGGAGATATAACACCAACACCTATAATTATTACCCAATATTATTATTATAAGATTAGGGAACAAAGTGTAGGTAAAATACATTAAGAAAGACTATTATAAAGGTTGGAGAATGTTAGTAGAATTGATAGAAAAATTGCATTTGGTAGAAAACATATAGTAGATTTAGTAGAACAAAATTAGGCATAGCAAGGTTTCTCGGTAGTTAGGGAGTCCAAGGTCTGACAAGCATTCACATTAAAGAGCATGGGTTTCTACGGTACACAACAATACAGGGATCTACCACAGACGATTCGCATTGGCCAAATAAGTTCTCAACTAAGTTTAATTTATTTAAATTAATCTCTCTCTATCTCTCTCTCTAGGGGCGTTTATTACAAGTATAGGGCAGTTTGATGGCTCTGGGATCGTTAAAATCGTGCACATTTCTGATAATGAAACCAAATCTCTTGTAACAATTGGCAACTAGCTCTTTGATGTGGTCATGAAAAGTAAGGGAGGTATCGAAGATAACACCCAGGTCTGACAGTTGTTACGCGAGCTATCACTTCTGGTCCCGGAAGATACTGTGTGCAATTAAAGGTTTTGACGAGCGAGTGTAAGACATAACACAGCATTTGGAAACGTTGAAATGTAGTTTATTCGTAGTACTCCATTGCAAAACCGCATTGATATCAGTCTGCATCTCTTCGCAATCCGCCACGATTGATATTACCGTGCATAAGCTTAAGGTCGTCTGCGTACAGAGGACACTTAGTATATTTCAGTACAGGCTCGACATCATTGACCATGACACTGAATCCAGATAGAGTAGAGTAAAGTTTTGAAACATAGCCTCCATGTTTTACGAATTTATGCCTGCCACGCATGTAACTCGCAAACAGTTTCAGCAGCGGTGAAAAACCAATGGCACACAACTTACCAAGTAAAATGTCATTATGAACATGATCAGAGACTTTGCTAAAATCGAAGTAAAGGACATCAACCAGTGCACCTTTATCTAGGTGTTCAGAGATTATATTGGTCGCTGATGAGGTTAGTGCCCACTGACCGTTTCGACCTGAAACCATAAGTACTGGGCGTCGCAAAGGAAGACGACTTTTATAATTTTGACAGCTAGTAACACACCAACGGTTGAATTAAATGGAAAAGCTTTTTAGAAACCTCTACATCATTTTTAAAGGCCTATCCACGAATACCACACGACTATGTAATTTGAAAAAAATGTTTCATCCACCGGTTACATGTGTATGGAGTGCCCCCCCCCACCAATTTTTTTTTGTAATTTCACATCACTTTCATGTAGCGGTTTATACAATACACCTTCCTACCAAATATTATAATTGTAGTGTTTATAGTCTCCGAGTAAATCGGCTATGGCTTACGGACCGACGGAGAGACATGATGTCTTTGGCTACGGAACCGTAATACGCATATTGCCTGCCTATAGACGTAGGACTCACATACGTGATGCCGGGACATGCCGCAACCCCCGTACATCCTGTAACTCCCGCCCCCTAGACTCCTGCCCTCTCTCTCACTAACTACCCCCGCTCCTACCCCAAACATGTCTCAAAGCCCCTATAATAAATAATTAAACGTAAATCATAATTAATTTGGCCAAGTGATCGTCTAGTATTAAACCCACGTTATGTACCGAAATAACCCCAGTCCTTTAATGTGAAACAAATCTGACCTGGACTCTTCACTAACCAACCTAAACCTAACAAAGCCTATTAGATTTTCTACTAAACCTACCAGATTTTCCTACTAATCGTAACTTTTCCTACCATTTCTTCTATTTTCCCCGAACAACATAACAAGTTTTCCTAATGTAAATAGAAACCCTTTGTTCCCTAACCATATAAAAAATAATATATTTATTTGGTGATTTAACCCCTACAAGGACTAAAGGACCTCTTTACGAACTCAGCAGCTATGGACGCTATAGGAGGCAAGTTTCCCAGAACATCCTTCTTTCCTACTTATATCAAAATTATTCATCAATATTTCCATAGTAAAGAATGTAATCCTACGTACTGAAAGAACCCAGTATTAAGCTAAAGCTAAAGAATAACTTTGATTTGTATGGTATTTTGTTATATTATTTCCATACAGTGCCACTGACTCGCCAAGATGGGGAATGGTCGTAACCTGCACCAGAACTAGACATACTAATGAGGTAAACTCATTAATAAGTCTTAGATGATTGAAGATCATCTCTAACTACTCAACCCTTCTAGCCTATTCACATCCCCGTACTACCTAGCCATACATGAATATCTATGATCTGCGAAATACGGTACTTCATTGCTATCATAATCATGAAACAATGAAATATAAACAATGAGTATTCCTTCACTCATGAAATTACAAGATAAAACCGTGTGACTGCTCCGCCTTGCCACATTCAGAACTAGCCCATCTTTCTGAGCCAATTCTGCTAACCTAATCATAAAAGGAAATACTAAACCATTTAAAGATCGCGTATTTGTTACCTAGCAAAACCATCAAAATACCTATTTAAACGTAAATACCTAATAAAAACCCTAAATCCTAAACCCTCCCTAAAATCCAAGTATTATGTAAAACTCTAATCCTAATCTAAATGCATCCCCAAATAGAAATAATTCCTACTCTAGTGTATGCAAACCTCAGCCGAGAGGAGATATTTATATGTAAGTGTAATGTAGTGAGGGCCCTAATTTAGCTACTCTAAGCATTTCCCTAATATAAAGTTCAGGAGGCTAATCTGATAATTGCAACCTAAAGCCCGTGTATTGCTCCATATCACAACTGACCGAAGTCTAAAGGGATCTGTGATATGAAACGCCCTAACATATAAGATAATATATAAATATATTTAACAAGACCGAAACTCAAATACTGGACAATTTCATCAAGCGAGGATCACCCTCTGTGCCAGGTCTGAAGAAGAAGCAGATAGGCCATGATTACGTTGCCAGCTGGACATTGAGAATCGCTAGGAGTAATGTTCGTCCCATTTTGATATAAAAGGACGCCAAATCCTCCATACAATTTGGTAAACTAATTTACTCCGAAATAAATTCAGTTAACACCAGCAAGGTTAAATGTATTTCGTTAGGCTTACTGTATGCCTAGACAGTGATCTGGCTCTTTAAAATAAATAACTGTAATCTCAAACCCCAAATAATAATGAGAAAATAAAAGTATGAAAGGATTTCCCCGCTATGGAGAATGCTCTCTTATAACGGCAAAATCCCAACAAAATAACGACTAAAAACCCACCGATAATAATTTAGTTTAGTAACCAGTCACTGACAGTCTGAACAAGAAATGAAAAGTGACCCGTGCGCTCCGCAGGCACAACTATTTATAACTAAAAATAAGATTGCTGGCATTGGTAGAAGCATTAGACGCGCGGGCATTGTCGGCATCCTCAGCATCGTTAGCATCGCTCAAACGTAACTACACCTCACGCCCATGCGTTTACGGTCGCGAATCGGTCTTCACGCTTTGAACAGATACGCTCTTAGTAAAAGGAGTTGTATACGTCGGGTAAAGTATTCGATATGACCATATTTGGTATTGTTTCGTGATTGTTTATTAAATGTATTAATTTCTTTATTATATTATGTAATGTTCTGTTTTTATAATGATTTAGGTACTGATCTCTATTAATTTCTCTTAATAGATGTGTATATAACTAAGATTCATTTTTAATGAATTATTTACGACTACTTTATTAATCTTTCTTTAGCATTCAGGAAGGAAGGCGTTCATTGTAAGCATCCTTCTAGTTACATTCGCCCCCTCGAGGATTTGCCATGTAATTGCTAATGAGCCTTTCATGAAGAATCCTCGAACTACTATTATGTTATAGAACATACCTTAGATTTGTCAGTGAACCTATTCTCCCCATCCCGTCCCCCCATTCCCTTATCTTAAACGTGTATGTGTGTTTAAACCAATACTCATTGATTGTTAGTGACTCAGTATGAGGTCCAGTCCTCTGAATTCCAATAATGTTTCATGACAATCTTTTCCCCAAAACTTTTCCTTTTGCGCAAAGTACCAGGTTGTGAGGCTGATAGATTCTAATAATCCGAGTTTGTAGTATCATGTTGGATGTCTAGATCTGGCCGGGCATCTATCGATCCATGTCCACATTGCCCGGACGCATGATACCCCAAAAACTCCCCACGCTAATAGAAAAGTCCTTTATGTAAGTACTAAGATGTTCATTCGTCATTAATCAGAACTCGAACCAAATTTCGATACTTCATCACCATTTTCAATCAAGCTTTCTTGGTGCGTGTCACATACTTGAATCAGATATTCGATTTCAGACTAATTTTTACACCAATTTATGAAATGTTCATTTATGACCTCAGTTAATCAACATTCGTCACCTCAATGCTCCGACTTTCCCATTTATCATTTAAATGGCCGACAGAACATTAAAACTCAAAATGCGATTAACCATAATGGATAACAATATCCATAACCAACAATACCATTAATAAATCCAAACCCTTTTCCCCTTTTGAAATAACCTTTCAATGCAATTATTATAATAATAATGTACCAATAAGTATGAACACCTCATCACTAGCGCAGTAAATCAGTCTTACTTTGATATCAATAAATATATTGCCATTCTACCTGATTCATAAAATTGCACTTTTACCAAAAATATAATTAAAAAAACCATATACATAAAAGAAAATAAAAATGTTAAATAATCTTCAGAAATGATTGCACTTTGACAAATCATTCTTATTTACCACCCTTCATCATACTCCGATAATTTTGTCCTCGAATGATCCTCTTCAAGATGTGGTGTGTATACACCCAAGATTTTAGCCTTAGCTTCTGTATAGTACTAGTCTACAAAACCTACCCTTATATATAAATGGGTCGAATCGTATTACGATTTTAGCCTACTGATAAGATTTTGTTAGACTAGTTGTGTGTTCAGGTCCCCACAAAAACTGACAATTCCAGGTTGATTACAATCCAACACTTGTCTACCTGCAACAATCCATTTTCACAAAAGAAAACCCCTTCCCCCCTGGTTTCATACATCACTAAATATTCATCATATCTCAGTAACTGTCCCACTCAATCAACATTGATCCATCCTCATTCTCCCATTCGCACGACTATTACAGGTAGCCAATGTCCTGATCTGTAATCCTTAGTGAATATAGATTATCACTGTTAAAATTACTCCAATAAACCATTTTGATTTATAAAATTACTACCAAATATTTACCCTTTCTGTCAACAATGAATGTCAACTATTGCAATAAACTGCATTTCTATAATTATATACACATATTTATTACAGGCACAAAACCTGAGACTTTTATTTAAATTTTTCCTACCATATCAGAATCAATTTCTTTCTCTGCCTACAATAATTGCAAAATGTAACAAATATCAGCTATTTTCTTAATAAATTTTACTCAAAGAAATAATTTATAGTCATTTTTCAAAAACTAACCCATAAAGTGCTTTATATACCAAGAATATATAAATTGTTCTATTCTATTTATAACTACAATGTAATATAAATATAATGAATACATGTACTAATAGAATTTAATTATTTCTTCATGCCGAAGAAACCAATGAGTGAACGATCACTCTATAACAATAATTATGTATTTATTTTTAAAAGTATTTACTATTAATTATTCTTTTACTTTTGTTACATTATTTTAATGTAACTGATTGTTGTCCAAGAGTAAGTTGTACAAACAAAATATATTTATCTCTGAACACTACTCATCTTATGTTTTTCACCGCTTCTAAATTTCTGTCTGCCTCTCTATTTCTAAAATGTGAACTTCAATATCGCTTTTAAATAACAATTACCCTTTTATATTTCAACAATAAACAAACCCGAGGATTAATTAAATGCTTTTTCCTTAGGTAGGCCATGACATGACCATACTTCTATGAATAACATCTACAAATCTTTTAATTACCCTGAATTAGTAAAGAATTATTTACAAAAAATAACAATTTAGTACTATAACTCACCCCGATTTATTATGTGGTAAATCCGGTAGAAATCATTAATTACATTAATATCACAACCACAAACACTAAGTAACTGCAAGATTTGTACCTCTCTGTTCTCTGGACTTAAATTACTTTCTACCCCGAGATTACTTGATTACTTTATAGGCACTTGTAACGACTTTAATGCTAGCTACTATGTATGGTATTATTTCAACGTTTAACTGATTAATTTGTTATTTATTCAGTATAAATAAACACTGCTTTTGTTATATACTCGCGCTTCATTTCTACGTTAAGTTTCGTCACTATTTTGCTTCGAAAACATACCACATCAATAATTAACTGTCCTCATTCCAAATAAAAGCATAAATTCCATTTTTCCGTATTTAAACTAAGCTTTTGTGGTATTTTTTCTTGTGAAAAACTTTTTACGCGTCTTCTCTAACTAAACTAAACCCAATGTCAAACTTCCAACGAAACTTCAAAGGTTGCGTTCAGAAATTTGTATCCTTTTATACACGCTAATTTCATTAAGCCTCCTCCAGACGATCCTGCAATACTGCATTTAATATACGTGTATTTAATTACTCGAGATACTAAATCATACTTCCCAACAACATATAGTAAATATTAGAAATTATTATTATAAAATATTTAATTTATTTCGGACAACCTCTACAGTATAATATTTTAATGTCTGGTATTAATTTTCAATTTCAAATTTTTATGATATTCAACCCATTATTGCTATTTTGAGCCTAGTAATGCCACCTATCGACACACGATTTCTCTTAAATTCTCTACTTCGCTATCGCCATCTGTCGTTGAATAGTAATATCAGCAAGAGAGTGAGCGATATCCAACCATAAACTAACCATTTTTCCAGAACATTCTACAGTGATTCTCAAATTCATTACTGCGTCATTGATATTTATTGTTAAACAGGATAATGGGAGAGAGTGCAGGAAAAGACATATTTTGTCTTCGTCTTGTTCCGATGTACTCCTCCACTTTTACAATCAATTTACATATTTTCTTTTTGAAATTTTTGATTTCAATTGTTGCGACATCTGTTATCAAATAGAATAACTGTTATCCTAAACGTATATATAACTACCGCGACACCTGTTGTTGAGTGGAGTAACCCTTACGCGAGATAATCGAACCAATGTTTACGTAACTACTCGTTTTTATTTAATGATTTACCTATTTGTTTATTCAACATAATTTTGAATGTCTACCTAAACTAAACAATAATTCGTAATTAATTAATTTAGTTAAACCGATCACAGCCTATTTCTCATACCCTATTTTCAATGACAACACTAGTATAGTTTTCTACCAATCACAAAATAAAAACATGTCTGCCGCCGTTCCTTTGTTATTGTTGATGTGAAACAGGAAAAATAATTATTCTTCGTGTCTATAATAATTTTAACTAAAAAACCTGAATGTAAGCTTAAGAAAATTACCACGCTTATATTAATTAAGCTGCATTATAAAATGGAAGAAAACTACGTCGTGATTGTTTTCAAACAAAGACCATGGTGCTACTGTGTTTAAAGTACAGAGATTTTGATGAAATTTAAAACCGATTGGATGACTGGTAAGTTATTTTTGGTTTTATTATTTCTCCTATTTATTATAATGATTTACGCATTTCGATGTGGCTGGACAGTTCCTATACTTACTTGTTTGCTTTGTTTTCAAAAGAGCAAAGTGATTATTACAACATATACAGTGATTATTAACATTAATGAAAACATGCAGTTCCATACAAACAATCCACTGTTATAACAGCTTTTTGTTTGTAAAGCTGTTTTTTTTTTGTACGCGTTTATTATAGTTTAAAAGTTCTTATCTACAAGTAACCATGTTTGATGATATTGATAATGAAATCCCGACATATATTTTCCCTTGTTTGTCTGTATGAGACCTGATCATGATGGGATTTTCGCTAACCTACTTCCTATCTCATCTCCAGATTATGACTAGTTGTTGCTAAAATTACATACTGTAATAACAGTAGAAAATATTATAAAAAAAACTTTGACTACTCCGTTGTTCAAAATAAAAACATGTTCAAATGTCCAATACAGCCCATTACTACATCACCTTTTTTTTCTGCTTTACAGTTTCATAATGGTGAAGCCTACATCTAGCAATGATCTATTTATTAAGCCGACAATTTGATGAGCTGCAAACAACAAAGTCATCCTTAGAGAAAGACTGGTCCGGCTCGCTAACTCCAAAAATATCGACTGCTTCTTCTACTATCACAATATATGGATGACTCCAAACGTAAGTACATGTAAATAAACAATCTATAGACTATAAATGAATTTGATAATATACCCAGTCCCAATTTTAATTTCAAGTTTCATCGTGCTCTCCACAGACCCCGGTCCGTTCAAAGATTTTCCAAAGAATCTCAAATTATGCTATTTCATTGACTCCCAATTTCCAAAATATTTTTCACAAGCTCTTAAATGACATATATTAATGCTATTCTCATTTAATCTAATTTCTCTACATTTTCATTTTCAGTTGTGAACGATCAACAGTGACTTGCTAAATGATGGCTAACTTCTCATTTTCTACTACTGCAGTACTTTCAAGGTAATTATTACATTTACACTGTATGTAGTGCTAATATATTTTATGAAAATGATGTCCATATAACTTCGAAGACAAAACTAGTGCCTACGCCAAATCATATGATCAGAAAATGAACCCTGGCGATCTCCCAACATACAAGTGCACTGTACGACTAAGATATTGATGATGATGACAGAATCCAAAAGTGGCTACAAGCAAATGGCTTGATAAGCTGTATCTAACGCCCCCTATCCCTTGCACCGGGTCATGAAGTTCTAGATCTTTTATAGTGATAATGATGATGACGATACTATATAAATTATAACTAACGCCCCCTGAATCTCTAAACTCTTACAAAATCTATTATTGATTATCACTTCAGGCCATTTGGTAGTGACCCCGCCCACAAAGCTGTAAGTCCCGGGTTCGAATCCCGATCAGAGCATCAATTTGCTTGAAACACGTACATCTGTGCCAGAGTCATGAATGTTTTTTTATGTATTTAAGTATGTGTTTTATCTATATATGTATGTATATTATCAAACCGTGTAAAGCCGTTCACCAATATTTGTTCACCTGTCATTAATGCTGATATATTTTGTTTCAGATGCAGTTCATAATAAAAGTTTATCTAACACATCCTACACTACATCAGCGGCAAACAAAACCGTGGCGCGCCCGATGACATTTTACCACCGCAGCCTATGGACGCCCCCTACTTCAGAGAACACGAACATACCCTACTCACATTACTTGTTTCTTTACCTACTTGCAATAATAAACTCTTTAGCAATAAGACCGGCTGTCGTCTACTTCTACCTGTATACTATTGTTGTTTTGATACTGTGTGTAGCCGATTGTTGAGATGTAATAAACTGAAATATTTTGCGTGTACAATTTCTAATTGAAGGGTCCAAGTCAAAATTTGCTCACACTCCATTCTCACGACAGCAAAATGTTGCCAAAGGCAACCATAACCTATTCTGAGACATGTTACACCTGAACGAAGGCCTAGGGCTCCAATCCCAGGTCACGGCCACAAAATGTAACTCCCGCCCCCTAGACTCCTGCCCTCTCTCTCACTAACTACCCCCGCTCCTACCCCAAACATGTCTCAAAGCCCCTATAATAAATAATTAAACGTAAATCATAATTAATTTGGCCAAGTGATCGTCTAGTATTAAACCCACGTTATGTACCGAAATAACCCCAGTCCTTTAATGTGAAACAAATCTGACCTGGACTCTTCACTAACCAACCTAAACCTAACAAAGCCTATTAGATTTTCTACTAAACCTACCAGATTTTCCTACTAATCGTAACTTTTCCTACCATTTCTTCTATTTTCCCCGAACAACATAACAAGTTTTCCTAATGTAAATAGAAACCCTTTGTTCCCTAACCATATAAAAAATAATATATTTATTTGGTGATTTAACCCCTACAAGGACTAAAGGACCTCTTTACGAACTCAGCAGCTATGGACGCTATAGGAGGCAAGTTTCCCAGAACATCCTTCTTTCCTACTTATATCAAAATTATTCATCAATATTTCCATAGTAAAGAATGTAATCCTACGTACTGAAAGAACCCAGTATTAAGCTAAAGCTAAAGAATAACTTTGATTTGTATGGTATTTTGTTATATTATTTCCATACAGTGCCACTGACTCGCCAAGATGGGGAATGGTCGTAACCTGCACCAGAACTAGACATACTAATGAGGTAAACTCATTAATAAGTCTTAGATGATTGAAGATCATCTCTAACTACTCAACCCTTCTAGCCTATTCACATCCCCGTACTACCTAGCCATACATGAATATCTATGATCTGCGAAATACGGTACTTCATTGCTATCATAATCATGAAACAATGAAATATAAACAATGAGTATTCCTTCACTCATGAAATTACAAGATAAAACCGTGTGACTGCTCCGCCTTGCCACATTCAGAACTAGCCCATCTTTCTGAGCCAATTCTGCTAACCTAATCATAAAAGGAAATACTAAACCATTTAAAGATCGCGTATTTGTTACCTAGCAAAACCATCAAAATACCTATTTAAACGTAAATACCTAATAAAAACCCTAAATCCTAAACCCTTTCCCTAAAATCCAAGTATTATGTAAAACTCTAATCCTAATCTAAATGCATCCCCAAATAGAAATAATTCCTACTCTAGTGTATGCAAACCTCAGCCGAGAGGAGATATTTATATGTAAGTGTAATGTAGTGAGGGCCCTAATTTAGCTACTCTAAGCATTTCCCTAATATAAAGTTCAGGAGGCTAATCTGATAATTGCAACCTAAAGCCCGTGTATTGCTCCATATCACAACTGACCGAAGTCTAAAGGGATCTGTGATATGAAACGCCCTAACATATAAGATAATATATAAATATATTTAACAAGACCGAAACTCAAATACTGGACAATTTCATCAAGCGAGGATCACCCTCTGTGCCAGGTCTGAAGAAGAAGCAGATAGGCCATGATTACGTTGCCAGCTGGACATTGAGAATCGCTAGGAGTAATGTTCGTCCCATTTTGATATAAAAGGACGCCAAATCCTCCATACAATTTGGTAAACTAATTTACTCCGAAATAAATTCAGTTAACACCAGCAAGGTTAAATGTATTTCGTTAGGCTTACTGTATGCCTAGACAGTGATCTGGCTCTTTAAAATAAATAACTGTAATCTCAAACCCCAAATAATAATGAGAAAATAAAAGTATGAAAGGATTTCCCCGCTATGGAGAATGCTCTCTTATAACGGCAAAATCCCAACAAAATAACGACTAAAAACCCACCGATAATAATTTAGTTTAGTAACCAGTCACTGACAGTCTGAACAAGAAATGAAAAGTGACCCGTGCGCTCCGCAGGCACAACTATTTATAACTAAAAATAAGATTGCTGGCATTGGTAGAAGCATTAGACGCGCGGGCATTGTCGGCATCCTCAGCATCGTTAGCATCGCTCAAACGTAACTACACCTCACGCCCATGCGTTTACGGTCGCGAATCGGTCTTCACGCTTTGAACAGATACGCTCTTAGTAAAAGGAGTTGTATACGTCGGGTAAAGTATTCGATATGACCATATTTGGTATTGTTTCGTGATTGTTTATTAAATGTATTAATTTCTTTATTATATTATGTAATGTTCTGTTTTTATAATGATTTAGGTACTGATCTCTATTAATTTCTCTTAATAGATGTGTATATAACTAAGATTCATTTTTAATGAATTATTTACGACTACTTTATTAATCTTTCTTTAGCATTCAGGAAGGAAGGCGTTCATTGTAAGCATCCTTCTAGTTACAATCCCCATCCGGGTGGCCAGTCAAGGTCACTAAATTTCTTGTTTGTTGCCGTCGCATTTCGGTACCTAAGTACTATGTTAATTTCGACCATGACCAGACGTCGTTATGACGTCGGAGGTTTATAGAGCCTCTAAGTTAGGAAGACGTAACGTAATAAGCTTTTCAGTCCTACTTCAGTCAGTCCGCGTTGGATAGCACTGTTATCTTGCTCGGAGAGGTGCCTGCTCCGATGCAACTCGCGAGCCCATGCGCGACTGCCGGCTATATCTTCTCGGTACAGCCGGGAATCGACGGCCAGCGAGTCGTTGAGCCGTCGGAGTACTGCTGACGGCTCCTCCGTGAAGCAACCGCCCCATAATTGGTATCTTTCCGCCTGTGTCGATGTGTTCATTAGTAAGAAGGTACAGTCGGAATTATATACCTACTGTTACATAGGTAGGTAAGTAAATAAATAATATCTTAAACCTGTTGTGAATCCCGAGAAAAATTCGCTCTACTTATGTTATGTGTTTGAAATGATGATTTTTCACGGTATAATTAACTTTGAAGGCCCTGTAGCCGAAAGGTAGGGCACGCGACTCACTCGATTTTTCAAAATCTTTGTATATGAAATATCATCTGACTTTACTGTGTAGGAATATTAAATATTGTGAGGAAACCGGTTTAATAATAAACAAGGTCTAGTTCTCCCTCTGGGTTGGAAGGTCAGATGGCAATAGCTTTCGTAAAACTAGTTCCTACGGAACTCTTGGGAATGGATGTCAAAGTGGACCCCGGGTTGCACCGGCTCAACCGGGGAACCGCTCGATGAATTAATTATGAAACATTAAAGCCATTGTGCTCTTGTAGTGATGTTGAGTACAGTGCACTTATGGCAACATTGAAATGCAAAGAGCATTCACTATAGATAGCAAACAGTAAAACATTAACATCTCGATATTTAGGCCGTCTTCAACCATGGTTAGGTCAATTACTAATATACAGAAGTTTTTGCTTACCTGCGACATCGAGTCAGTTTCAATATTTCCTTATTTATTTTTTGTTGAAGTTGTAATTTCTCCGCGAACTGTCTGTTGTCAGACAAATTTACGAAACTTACTGCTAATATCAGACGGACGGAGATAAATATTCCTTACCTAGGTATAGACAGAGAGACTGGTTCACGCATGAGGTTATCATGTACGGCGTTATCTTTTAAGTATAATTATTACTTCATAATGTGAACGTTCCTGCAGCCTAATACATACGTTTGCGTACTTTTTAGGGTTCCGTAGCCAAAATGGCAAAAACGGAACCCTTATAGTTTCGTCATGTCCGTCTGTCCGTCTGTCCGTCTGTCCGTCTGTCCGTCTGTCACAGCCGATTTACTCGGAAACTATAAGTACTACAGTGATGAAATTTGATGGGAATATGTGTTGTATGAACCGCTACAAAATTATGACACTAAATAGTAAAAAAAAGAATTGGGGGTGGGGCCCCCCATACATGTAACTGAGGGATGAAAATTTTTTTTTCGATGTACATACCCGTGTGGGGTATCAATGGAAAGGTCTTTTAAAATGATATAAAGTTTTCTAAAAAACATTTTTCTTAAAGTGAACGGTTTTTGAGATATCAGCTCTCAAAGTCGTAAAAAGTATGTCCCCCCCCCTCTATTTTTATAACTACGGGGTATAAAATTCTAAAAAAAATAGAGGTGATGCATGCTAATTAACTCTTTCAACGATTTTTGGTTTGATCAAAGTATCTCTTATAGTTTTTGAGATAGGTTGATTTAACTGTAATTTTGGTTAAGTTATTTTTGCTGTTTTATAGATACTAGTACGGAACCCTTCGTGCGCGAGTCCAACTCGCCCTTGGCCGGTTTTTTACCTCAAACTAAATAGGTACCTACTTAGGTACCTATTGCTCGTGCAACTGTCTTGTAGGAATTGTATGATTAGGTAGGTACCTATGTTTTTAACCGACGATAAAATAGGTACTGTCCATAGAAAACTGTGACGTCATTAGGTATAGTCACAGATATTTCACAAATTTCATAGACCGAGAGTTTTTGACTCAAAAAGTAGCTGATTTGATTTCGGCGTCTCCGGATTTTAGTTCGTAGATGGCGCGTACAAGCTTGTTTCTGTAGCACGAAGATGGTCTGGATGTCAACCGCTTTGCCTCACAACAGGATTCCGTAGGGGGGGCTCGCGGGCGGCAGTACGGTGCGGCTCGAAGTCAGCTCGGTGTAGCTTGGCGTCAGGATCAAGGACCCGGCAATACATACATACAAAGATGTGCGAAAGAGATGCAAGCATAAACACCAACACGCGTGGGAACGAGATACAATGTGTCATCCCTGTTCCACATCGCGTATTATTTGACACCGGCCTGTGTCACCGAAACGTCATCAATGTATTCAGATGTATCTGTATGTATCAATGTATTGGCTTAATTTAAATTTGACGACAAGGTATATACAGCACGGCTAATTATGACATGTCAGAATTGTGATACACCCACACTAGTCCTGATACATCTCAACTTAGCCTATCATAAGTCCGCCCCCCTAGGTGATTCGCTAATCCTCTTTCTAGGGTGGCCAAGGTGCTTCTCGGTTTCACGGTCGCCTGCGAGTGTGAGCACCGTAAGGTCCGTAAGCGTCGTCGGTCACGACATTTCATGTCACGCTGTCGGCGTGAATGAGGGCTATCATTTTTGTGCTCACCAGTTGGCGCCACTGTCGAGTAAGGTCCAGCTGTCAAAAATTGTTACTGGTTATTATGGGCATGTGAACGAATTTACGTTTAAATCATATTTAATACCTTAAAACCGTACCGTAAAAATATCGAACATCCCGCATTCACAGACTAGTAAGTGTTCCTGCATTGTAGCCCAGTCCCGTTTTGTTCGGAAAAAAAAGGAGAAAATAAGTTTCCGAAAGACAAAACTGTCTCTGAGCACTTACAGTCATTGACCCGTAACTCATATTTGTCATAATCAAGCTCAGTCAGGTTTTGCCAAATACCTACTCACCATATTGTTCCAATTAGATACTAACCCGCGTAGCGCTACCACAAAGAGTGACATTTGATTTGATATTTCGGAGACCTCACGGTACACTAGCAATGAGGCGCAATGAGAGCTATCGCGTATTATTCGCCTCTAGAGCCGCTAGTGTAGCGTAGGGTCTCCGAAACGTCAAATGTCACTCTTTGTGGTTGCGCTACGCGGGTTAATATCTAATTGGAACAATATGGTGACTATTTTGCAATACCTGAGCTTGATTATGGCAAATATGAGTTAAGGGTCAATGACTGTCAGGGCTTTGAGACAGATTTGTCTTTCGGAAACTTATTTCCTCCTTTTTTCCGAACAAAACGGGACCGCGGTACAATGCGGTATGTTCGATATTTTTACGGTACGGTTTTAAGGTATTGAATATAATAATAACCAATAACAATTTTTGACAGCTGGACCTTACTCGACAGTGGCGCCAACTGGTGAGCACAAAAACGATAGCCCCCATTCATACGTGATAGCCCTCATTGGTCCGAAGAGGCGGGTGAGTATGATTCGGAACAGGGCTTTAGTTTCCAACACAGACTTACCAGACGCGACACGCAAATAATAATACCCCAACCGAGCGAGACAGTCATATACATTTTTGTATAAGAGCGACGAAGAGTTACATATCATTTGTTGTCCCTGTCACAGTTTCACTTTTTGTCGAGCACAACTTATTTTATATGACAGTTGTGCCCAAATGCGTCACACAAGCGATTACCCGCCCAAGTTAAGGAAGTAATTTATGGTAAACCGGCAGTCATTCTAAACCAATTCTCAATTTATCTGCATAAGACCTTTCCCGGCACTCTTGGTGGCCCGCGTATAGGATCTCTTTAGAAATATTTATATTTTAAGGTTTTCAATAAAATCAAAAGGTAAACATTATAGACAAATTCAGAAGTCAATTCCGGTCAAGCCCATATTTAGCAAGTTAGTATTTTCGAAGCCTGTTACCTCTATGCCGTGTAGGATGCGTCTGGGACACGTTTGTACCCCGGCTCATTTGCACAGAATGAATATTGTCTCGGATCCCCAATGCTCTTGTGGGGAGTATTTGGATCTAAACCATGTAATCTTTAGCTGTTCATTGTATGACCGTTCTGACTTCTTTGCTAGTCTTGAGACATTGCTTATTCCTTTTCCTACCTCCATAACATGTTTACTATATACTGCATCTTATGATGTCTATAAAGTTTTAGTAGTATTCCTAAGCAAGGAGTCTAATAACACAAAGACAACAGCTACTTATTGATAGAAAGAGCAATAGAAGAAAAATAACAGATATTAGCAAGGAAATAAATAAATGTATTAGACAACACAGACAAAAAACCAGGATAGAGAGATTAAAAGATTGCATTGAGAAGTCCGGAGGAGTAAAGAAAGCCATGAAGCAACTTCGAGAGGAGAAACCATGGATCCCATCAATGATCAATCAATGGACAAAAACAAAAAACATGTATTACAAGAGATTAGGTACATATATTGGATATAGCTACACAATTTTACAAAAACTTATACAGCGACAAGGAAGAGACACTAGAAAGTCAAAGGGAGAATGCAACAATAGAAAATTATAAAAATGAAAATGAGGGGGTCCCAGAATTCTTAAAGAGAGAAGTGGAAAATGCTGTTTTAACACAAAAGAATGCTAAATCGCCTGGGGATGACAAAATCAATAATGAACTACTAACGGCAGTCCTAAACATTATCTTAGATCCACTCACGGACCTGTTTAATGAAATTCTGAAAAAAGAAATTATACCAACACAATGGAAAAATACTACTATTACCCTTCTACACAAGAAAGGAGATAAAAGCGACATGAACAACTATAGGCCCATAAGCTTGATGAGTAACTTATACAAGATATTTTCAAAGTTATTATTAGGAAGAGTAACAAAAGCCCTAGATGAAAACCAATCAAGAGAACAAGCGGGTTTCCGAAAAAAAAAATCTATAGTAGAACACATTCTAGTAGTCAAACAAATAACAGAGAAATGCCACCGTGCCCCGTGTGGTTGCCGGGTAAGAATTGCGCCACCCCATCTCTTCCCGTGGGTTTCGTAGGAGGCGAATAAGGGAAAATCGGAGGGTGGGCAGCAGCATCCTTCGATCATTACCACCATCAAACTGCGGTCGCCAACCCGCTTGCCAAGCGTGGCGACTATGGCAAATCCCCCCCCAAATTGGGGGAGGCCTATGTTCAGCAGTGGACGTCTTTCGGCTGAAATGATGATGATGATGATGAAGGCGTATGACTCACTTAAGCACAGCGAGACATGGAAGTCACTTACAGAACAAGATGTCTCAGAAAAATACATTCGAATAATTAAAGAAATATACAAAAGCTGTACAGCAAAGGTTAAATTAGAAAGAATAGGTGAAGAATTCTCGATAAAGAAAGGCGTGCGACAGGGCGATCCTCTATCGCCCAAGTTATTCATTGCTGTCCTGGAAAGTGTTTTTAGGCGTATGAACGAGGAAAACTATGGACTGAATATTAATGGAAGAAGACTCAACCACCTAAGCTTTGCAGACGATCTCATACTGATCACAGATAATCCAACAGAGCTGAGACATATGTTAGGGGAACTCGACATAAAAAGCAAACAGGTTGGTCTGTCCATGAACATGTTAAAAACGAAATTAATGACAAATAGCTATGAAGAACAAATCATAATAAATGGAAATATTATCGAGTATGTTAAGGAGTATATTTATCTTGGGCAGACAATATCACCCTTAGACCAAACAAATAAAGAAATAGACAGAAGATTCTCAAACGCATGGAGGAAGTTTTGGTTGATGAAAGGGGTTATGAAAGCCAAATAAATACCTACACGCCAGAAATTTAAGGTTGTTGACATGTGCATAATACCTGTAATAACTTATGGGTGTCAAACTTGGGCACTTACAAAAAGGCACCACCAGAAACTTGCTACTTGCCAAAATCATATGGAAAGAAGCATACTAAATATCAAACTATAAGACATAGTCCATAATTAAAGCTAAATCAAAAAGCAAAAGAGTCGGTGAAATAGTAAAGAAACAAAAGTGGCGCTGGACAGGCCACATGATTATACAAAATCTGGACAAATGGACAAAAGAAATAGTTGAGTGGCATCCAAGAGGAAATAAAAGGAAAAGAGGTAGACCTAATCTTAGATGGTCAGACGACCTTAAAACAACTGGAGGAGGTAGGTATTTGGCTGCAAAAGGCAAGGGATCGTGACAAATGGAAAGCTCTGGAAGAGGCCTTTGTCAAGAGACAAGTTGAGGTTGTCGATGGAGAACTAGAATTTAGATTAGATAATAGATAAAAGAAATAAAAATATAAAATATAACAAAAGTAAACATTTCATGTAAGAAAACAAACTTCAACAATAAAAGCAATTTTTTTATTAGTATTCCTAACAAAACATGATATTAAATTATAATTATATTTATCTATAAATAAGTATTTTTGTTATCCCAATCCTTTTATCCTCTTCCAAATTTTCTTTTCGTTTGATTATCATTTCCTATTCATGTTTCCCTAACTTTTATTCCTTTAACGCGTCATTGCAGCCATGAAGAAAAAAAAAGGTTTCCAACTTAAGAGTATAATGAGAGTATAGATATTTCTAGTGCTTCACGCGCGCCACAATGAGGGATGAGGGACGACAACAGAGTACATACCTCCCGTGGGGTGACCATGTCACTAAAATTACCCCATGGCTTCTGTTTATTTTGTATAATTCGACTCATTATAGGCATTATGTAATTGATCTGATATGAGCGATAGAGCAAGTTGTTTGTTTGAAATAATTGGAAAAAGTATACTTACATGTATAACGACAATTTGACCGGTAAGTTAGAGAATCGCTCGGCACCCAGTGTTTCTTTGCGGTATTCCATGCTAAATAACTTCTTATAAGCTTATACAATTTAACTAATAAATTGTATAAGCTAATTATCACGTGGAAGTTATTGTAGGTATAATGCGTGGAAATTGGGTACAAGTTATTGTCACTAATAGGTATATTATCAAAATATGTACCTTATTCCCTGTTCCCGTGTGGTTGCCGGGTAAGAATTGCGCCACCCCATCTCTTCCCGTGGGTTTCGTAGGAGGCGAATAAGGGAAAATCGGAGGGTGGGCAGCAGCATCCTTCGATCATTACCACCATCAAACTGCGGTCGCCAACCCGCTTGCCAAGCGTGGCGACTATGGCAAATCCCCCCCAAGGGAAAAATAAAAAACATGCCCAGAAAAATTAAACCAAGACCCCTAGTCCCCGGCGGCCCCGCTATTCCTGGCTCCGGTAGCGGCCATGGTAACGGCGGGGCAGGGGGTGCTACAGTGAATCCCCGGCAGAGACCCGGCTACCAAAACCGACAACCCTTGGCGCTGGCAACATTTAACTGCCGAACACTGCGGACCGACGAGAAACTGCTGGAACTGGAGGAAGAATTGAGCAAGATACGTTGGGGAATCGTAGGGTTATCAGAAATCCGTAGAGAGGGGGAGGATACGATAACCCTGAAGTCCGGTAACTTGCTTTATTTCCGGGAGGGCAACCAACAGTCCCAGGGAGGTGTCGGGTTTATCGTCCACAAGTCCCTCGTAAACAGCGTGGTGAAAATCGAGTGTGTCGACCAGGGTAGCGTGCCTTGTACTAAGAATGACCCAACGGTATTCGTTGAAGGTCATACAGGTTTACGCACCGACCTCGACGCACTCCGACGATGAGGTGGAAGCTATGTACGAGGATATTTCCAGAGCCATTCATAGCTCCAAAACTCACTTCACAGTTGTTATGGGGGTACTTCAACGCTAAACTGGGCAAACGGGACGGTGAAGAGCTGAGAGTGGGGCAATTTGGAGTGGGGCGAAGGAATCACCGGGGACATCTACTGGCTGGTTTCATGGAGAAGGAGGGACTCTACATGATGAACTCCTTCTTCAGGAAACGTGAGCATAGGAAATGGACCTGGATGAGCCCGGATGGTGCAACGAGGAATGAGATAGACTTTATCATGTCGACGAAAAAGCATATATTTAATGATGTCTCTGTGATCAACGCGGTCAAGACGGGCAGTGATCACCGTATGGTACGAGGCACATTAAATATTCAGTTCAAGCTAGAGAGAAGTCGATTGATAAAGTCTACGCTCCGCCCGGCACCAGCCCAACTACAAAACCCCGAGAGCTTTCAACTCGAATTGCAAAACCGTTTCGAATGCCTAGGGAGCGACGTGGACGAAAACAACGATGGGTTTGTGGAAGCTGTCCATACGGTCGGGTCCAAGTTCTTCAAGACCCGTCGTAAAAAGGTCCAGAAGATCTCTGACTTCACTCTGAAGCTCATGGATGTAAGACGTAGGATGATCCTGCAGTCTCCAGATGATGCATCTCGCTTTCGGCGGCTTAACAGACAGATCTCGAAGTGCCTGAGGCGCGATTTACGCCGATTTAACACTAACTGTGTTGAAGAGGCTATTGAGCGCAACAGAGGCTATTGAGCGCAACAGAGGCTCTAAGGTTTTCGCTAGAGATCTGTCTGTTGGTCAGAGCCAGATGACTAAGCTGAAGACCGACGATGGCAGGATAATTTCTTCCAAACCTGAGCTTCTGCGTGAAGTTGAGAGGTTCTATGGGCAGCTATACACAACCACCCGAAGACCCGTCGTTGATCTAGCCAAAGACCCTAGAGCTAGATTAACCCGACACTATACCGAAAATATCCCGGACGTCAGCCTGTATGAGATTAGTATGGCTCTCAAACAGTTGAAGAACGGCAAAGCCCCGGGTGACGACGGAATTACAGCCGAAATCCTGAAGGCGGGCGGTAAACCTGTCTCAGAGCCCTTCAGACGCTGTTTAATTCTGTAATTCACGAGGGGAAAACGCCGCAAGCATGGAACAGAAGTGTGGTGGTGCTTTTCTTCAAAAAAGGCGATAACACTTTGCTGAAGAATTCGCCGCCGCTTAATCGACTACTAAAAGATATTGAAACTTACGAACCCATATACAAATACATTAAGAATACAGTGCAAAACATATAAAAGTTGATTTTCAAAATCTGTGATGTGACTTAACGGGGGATCCATCATTTTACCGAAAATCGTTACATCGATTATCATTTCCCATAACACTATTCGCAGAATTTTATTATCACTTAGGAATCATTCATCGAACTTCGTTAGATCGCTCAAACATTTGCTCGAATTACCTTTTACACAAGAATCAACTCATCGAATTTTAATTCAGTATTTTATTTGTTCATCGACGTAGTCGTTCATCGAATGGCCTTTAGTATAATTTTGGTTTAACGAAGTTTTCAGTTCCCAGTCTTAATCTTCGGGGTTATTTTTTTATATAAGCCCAGAAAGACCAGTTAGGGCAAAACCGACTGTAATGCGGATAGGTTAAAAGATTAAGACGGGAGCAAAGCTCCCGTCTTAATCTTCGAGGTTATTTTTTTTATATAAGACCAGAAAGATTATACGCCTTGAAAAATCATGCTTGCTTGGTTGTTCGATGAAACATTGTTCTTGGAAAGAATACTGTATGGAACGTACTATCTGTGAATCAAGTTTCGTTAAATTAATACTATGAATAACGAATATTTCGATGAAAGGTAAATTCGATGTACCGTTACGCTACGATTAGAGACGGATTCGAAACGATTAACTATGAAAAGTGGTTCGATTATATAAAATGCAATGAATTGATGATTATGTGATTAGAAAAAAAAACCTAATGAAATTCGTGTTGGAAGATGATGCTTGTTGATGTTGACCTCTTTATAACTAATCTTGTCTATGGACATATAGAAGTGACACATTCCTTTAATAATTTTATTGTTTCAAAAGGCGAAAATAAAACTACGTATGATGTGGTAGATTTTATTGTATTTTAACTCTCCAATTGTATAACCTAATCACAATTTCCTCTATCAGTGGTAGCAGAGCGTGATTGGGCAAATGGAAGAGTAGAAATAAAACCATAAAAGTGAAAAAAAAGTTTGAAACCAAAATGGCCTCAAATTTTCGAAGCGTCGAACCGTTGACAAAATCAAACTACGATACTTGGTGTTTACAGGCGCAATCGATTCTCATTAAAAGTGATTTATGGGAGTACG
Source organism: Epiblema foenella (assembly GCA_963556455.1). Taxonomy (NCBI): domain Eukaryota; kingdom Metazoa; phylum Arthropoda; class Insecta; order Lepidoptera; family Tortricidae; genus Epiblema; species Epiblema foenella. The sequence continues at coordinate 11,216,546 of OY747104.1, forward strand.
CGAGTGGTGAAAAAACGCTAGCGCAGACTGCGACTGCCGTTGAAAAGAGTACTTTCCAGAAAGAAGACTCAAAGGCAAGGTCAGAGCTTTTGATACTCATATCTCCACCTGAACTCAAACAAATAAAAGGCTGTAAAACGGCTAAGGAGGTATGGGATACATTGAAGTCAGTCCATCAAAGTTCAGGGCCAGCAAGAAAGGCTACACTACTAAAGCAAAGTTGGTTCTGAAGAAGATGACAGCTCAAGAAGATGTAAGAGATCATCTCAATAACTTTATGGACGTGGTGAGTAAACTTGAAGACATGAATGTCAAAGTTCATCATGAGTTGCTAAGCATAATGATGTTGTACAGTTTGCCTACAAATTTTGACAGTTTTAGAACGGCTATTGAGTCGAGAGATACCCTGCCTAATCCAGAAACCCTAAAAGTAAAAATAATGGAAGAATATGAAGCGAGGAGGCAAAATGAACCCCAGACTTCAGAGGCATTTTATGTCAAACCTAAGAAAGGAGGATTATGGTGCAAGAACTGTAACAAAAAAGGGCATTCAACACAGGATTGCTGGTCAAAAAATAAATCGAAGAAAATTGACAAGAAAAGTCAAGAAAAATCGAACAATATTTGCTTGACAACTGAAATGTCAAGAGAAAACAAAAGCAGATCGTTTTGCCTTGATAGCGGATGCACGTCACATTTGACAGGTGAGAAAGAATTATTCTCAGAATTGAACTCGGCGTCAGACATGCTAAGACTGGCTTCGGAGAAGCATACTGCAGAAGTTCAAGGAAAGGGGAAAGTTACATTCTACACCGACGACTGCAAATATGATCTAGCTGATGCACTGTACGTACCGGACTTGGCGCATAATTTAATGTCGGTTAGCAAAATAACTGATCATGGTTTTAAAGTTTTATTTGAAAGAAACCAAGCAAGTGTAATAAATGAAAACGATAGTGTCGTCATGGAAGCTAAAAGAATAAATGGATTGTATTATTTTGAATTCGAAGAGCCGACGCAAACAGCAAACTTTACGCCTAGAGCTGAGAGTGATATCATGAAATGGCATAAAAGGTTAGGTCATGTCAATGAAAGAGACCTGAATCTAATGCTGAAGAATGAAATAATGAGAGGACTGAATTTCAAAGAAAAAACACTTGAAACATGTGAAACCTGCATTAAAGGAAAAATGTCCACTCTACCATTTCAAAGTCATGGAAGAATTATGTCTACCGAGCCTCTACAAATAATTCACAGCGACGTCTGCGGCCCTTTCGAACATACATCATTGGCCGGATCAAGATATTACGTCACATTCATAGATGATTACACTAGGTACTGCTGTGTATACTTTATAAACGAAAAGAGTGAAGTAATCGAAAAGTTCAAGGAGTATAAGAATAATGTTGAACTATTTCATAAGAAGAAAATACAGAACCTCCAATCTGACAATGGAGGCGAATACAGGTCAAAACAGTTTGATAATTTACTCAAACACTATGGAATAAACCGAAGGCTGACCGCACCATACACTGCCCAGCAGAATGGTTGCAGTGAGAGGAAAAACAGATCATTGATGGATAAAGCAAGATGCTTAATGATAGATTCCAACATCCCACCATATCTATGGGCAGAGGCTGTGAATACTGCCAACTATCTGATAAACAGAAGCCCAGCAAGAGCTCTACAAGGAAGCTCACCTTATGAGAAGTGGGTAGGAAGAATACCATCAGGAAATCACCTACATGTATTCGGCCATAAAGCTTTTGCGTTAAACAAAAACCGAAGAGGAAAGTTTGCAGCTAAAGCTGTGGAAGGCGTATTTATAGGATATGCAAGAAATGCAAAAGGCTTCAGAATATATATTCCGGAGAAGAATGACATTATTATCAGCAGAGATGTACGAATAATAGATAAGATGTACTACAACAGAAAATCTGCTGAAGAAAATACCGACCTAAAACCGGATTCTGAAACTGAACAAATAGATATAGATTTTACGTCAAATAACGCTAATAAAGATTTAACTTTTCAGGAACACAGTTTACCTTCTTCTGATTCATCTTTCCAGTCCGATGCTAATCAAGAGCCAACTGAACCAATACCCTCCACCTCAAGTGGACGACCGCAAAGAGAAGTGAGGCGACCAGGATGGGCCAAAGATTATGAGGTAAGTGGTTGCGTGACTATGCGCGTGTCTGAAAATAATAATGACTGTTCTTTGATTACATATAAAGAAGCGGTGACAGGCACGGACAAGGAAAATTGGGAGAAGGCAATACGATCTGAAAAGGAATCACTCGAAAAGAACAACACTTGGGAAATCGTTGACAAGTCGGAAGCTAAAGGACACAAAATTCTATGCAACAAATGGGTATTTCGAATTAAAGATGACGGAACGTACAAGGCAAGATTGGTTGTACGTGGCTGCGAGCAGAAAGGCATTCTGGATTTTGAAGAAATATACAGTCCCGTCGTAAGTCAGTCTGCACTAAAGACGCTACTAGCTATTGCCGCATCTAAAAATTATCACTTCATGACTTTTGACGTCAAGACCGCTTTCCTATACGGCGAACTGACAGAAGAAGTTTACATGAAACTACCTGTTGGATATGACACTGGCTGTAATGCAACGGAAAAAGTTTGCCGATTGCGAAAGTCTTTATATGGCCTAAAACAAGCTCCGTTCACATGGAATAAAACTTTTACTCAAGCAATGTCAGATTTTGGTTTCAAAGCGATAAAAACCGAGAGATGCTTTTTCGTAAACGAAGACAAGTCAATTATAATTGGATTATTTGTCGATGACGGTTTAGTCATAGGACGAGACAGGAAAAAGATAAATAATTTAATGAAAAAACTTGAAACCAGATTTGAAATGAAAAAAAATGAAAATCCCAAAACGTATCTTGGTATGGAGATCGAAAATTGCAATGAAGGAATAAAATTAACTCAAACTAGTTATATTACCGAAATGCTGGAAAAATATAACATGAATAACGCGAAACCTTGTGACACACCTGGAATGTAACGATGAGAAGTCGAAACAGGAAACTGCCCAGGAGAAGGAATACCCCTACAGGGAGGCAGTGGGAAGTTTACTGTATCTCTCCACGAAAACTAGACCTGACATCGCCCAAGCTGTAAATCAAGTTAGCAGGAAAGTCGAAAATCCGACTCGAGAAGATGTCACCAAAGTGAAGAAGATATTTAAATATTTGGTTGGAACCAAAGATAAAGGAATAATTTTCAAACGGCACAGCCTGATAGAAAATATAGATGCATTCTCAGACTCGGACTATGCTGGAGATCCACTTACAAGACGAAGCACATCTGGTTCCGTGCTGATGATAGCAAATGGACCAATATCATGGGCATCCAAGAGACAGCCTATAGTAGCCCTATCGTCGACAGAGGCTGAATTTATAGCAGCAGCAGAATGCTGCAAAGAAGCGCTATATTTAAAATATTTGTTAAATGAAATAATGGACTGCGAAGTAAAAGTAAATTTACATGTCGATAACCAAAGTTCGATTTAACTGGCAAAGTCTGGTTCCTTTAACAAGCGATCGAAGCATATAGATGTGCGATATCACTTCATCCACGAAAACTTCGTGAAAGGACTGATCAACATCAGTTACTGTCCTACAGAGATCCAGCTAGCTGACATAATGACAAAGCCACTGTCTAAGGTGAAATTTGCAAGACATTGTAGCAGGCTGATGTGTGGATAATACCGTGTCTCGGAAACATGAGTCCACATCAGGAGAAGGTGTTGGAAGATGATGCTTGTTGATGTTGACCTCTTTATAACTAATCTTGTCTATGGACATATAGAAGTGACACATTCCTTTAATAATTTTATTGTTTCAAAAGGCGAAAATAAAACTACGTATGATGTGGTAGATTTTATTGTATTTTAACTCTCCAATTGTATAACCTAATCACAATTTCCTCTATCAATTCGTTGAACAGTTTTCGGTGAAATGAAAATCGATGTAAGATATTTCGATAAAATAATGGACACCCGACTTAACGTGTACTTAACAAATAAAGACGTGGCTTAAAGGTCTCAGCAACCAGGCCATAAAATCCAAAAAAAAAAAACAATCAGACCAACGTCAAAAATGTCACAATACAAACTGTCAATGTCAAGACAAATATAACCTCAACAAACATGGTGCATCGATTGATCATTCTCCGATTTTCATAATAAAAATATGCAGGAAGGATGGTGTACTTCTAACTAACTGTATCTATTTCCATGCCAAAGTAATCTATAGTAACAGCAGAAATGGATGTGACCGATAACATTTCAAATAATATTAAAGTTGGAATTGGACCGGCTAGTTTCCCTCAGTGCACACTTTTTGATATCAAAGTGGATCCTGGTTTAAAGGACGATGATGGAAACGAATATCCCAGACCATTTACGAAAAGCCAAATGCGCAAGTGGTTAAAAAAAGTAAAATGGGAAAATCACAAACAGGAAAAAAGAGCGAGAGAGAAAGCGCGAGCCAAACAGAGAAGACAGGAAGCACGTGCGGCTAACATCGATCTTGGACCGAGCAGAAAGTCGCTGAAGAAAATGAAATTCGAGAAACTCAAAAAAACCACAGGATTAATAATTGATCTTAGTTTCGACGAATTAATGATAGAGAAGGACAGGTTCAAAGTTATAAAACAAATTTTGAGGTGTTATTCTGTTAATCGAAGATCACCTTCACCATTACAATTTCACATCACAGGTTTTAGTGAAAGAGCCAAAACCGAGATGGCACGTCATAATGGTTATGAGAATTGGGATGTAAGTTAAGTATTTTGTCTATATGTCTGTTACTTGCCCTTTAAGCCACTTTAATTTACATACTGCATCGGCGGCAGACAAGCTTACAGCCCGCCTGATGCCCACATTATTGAACATAGGACTAACAACTGGAATATTTTATTTACAGATTCAGTTTCATAGTGAAAGTTATTTGGACTTATTTCCTAAAGAAAAATTGGTTTACTTAACAAGTGAATCAGAAAACATAATACAAAATTTTGAAGAAAATACCTACTATATTATTGGAGGACTTGTGGATCACAATAAACATAAGGTTATATCATTTGATAGATTGCAAGTAAATTAGATGTGTTTTTGTTTAGTAACCCTTTCAGACCAGAAAACAAGAATGCTTGTGCAAAATGATGCTTGTGTAAAATATTGACACATTTTTTTGAAAATGAGTTTTAGTCAACCCACACAATTGTATTGGCTGGGTTCGAAAGAGGTAAATCCTGTTACAAAACAGTTGTTGTCGAACCTGTTGTCTTCCAGTCCCTGGGATCCCAGGGCTCATTACAAAAGCATGCTATTGTTTATTTTTTTCGATGGGAGATGGTGGCTTAATTTGTTCAAAAATATTTTGACACTGACTTTCTTGTCTTTGAAATATACTTAATTATGGTTGTTACAGGGTCTGTGCCATAAAATTGCTCAAGAACATGGTATTAGACATGGTCAATTACCTCTAGACAACTATGTTAATATGAAAACCAGGAAGGTTTTAACAATTGATCATGGTATGAAATTAAACTAGAAACAGCTATGGTATTTCTGTTTTCATATACATTGAAAAATTAATACATCCTCTTTGTCTTTATTGCAGTTTTCGAAATTGTGGTAAAGGTTTGTGAGGGTGTGCCTTGGCAAGAAACATTGCTCAAGGTCCTGCCACTGCGAAAAGGAGCTCATGTTTGTGACAACTCAATGTCAAATACAGATGACTCTGATGGAGAAAATAATCATATATAAGGTTTATTAATATTTTTTATTGTTACTAGTTGTTAAACATTACACTGTGTAAGGATAATAATCCGAAATAAATTATTATATAAATTTGCTAACATTGACAGAATTACAATAATTTATTGTAAGTATCACCACAGTTTAACATTATAACTTTTTTTTTTTTCGTGATATGCAGAAAGTTAAGGTCACAATTTAAAAGTACCAACACCCAAGAGTATTGTAATGTATCAATATAACATATGGGTAACTAAGGCCAAATCACAGAACCTATATCTAATATACCTATCCACCTATCAACTGGTGCAAATATTCATAAAAAAATTATTTCTAATAAATCATATAACAATTTTTTATTTTGGGAGTATACCAACTTAAAAATTTCTCTGAACATATATATATTCTAAAATGACCCGTAATTTGAAATAGACAATATATAATAAATAAAATACATTTGGACCATTTACCCGAAATTACGGTACATAGTCACTACTTTTTTTTAATACCACGTCGGTGGCAAACAAGCATACGGCCCGCCTGATAGTAAGCGGTCACCGTAGCCTATGGACGCTAGCAACTCCTGCAGTGTCACATGCGCGTTGCCGACCCTTGAAAAATGTATACACTCCTTTCTTGAAGAACCCCATACTGTAGTCCCTCTGGAAAACGTCGGCAGGGAGCTCATTCCACAACCGGAGCGTCCGTGGGAGGAAATTCCTCTGAAACCGTACCGTACGCGACCATTTCGGTTCTAAGGTGTGAGGATGAATGCCCTGCCGGCGGCGAGCGGTGTGATGGTAGAAATCGGCCGTGGGCATCATATCGAACAGTTCTTCGGAGCACAACCCATTATACAAGCTATAGAACACGTACAAGGAGGCAAAGTTACTCCTTAAACTTAACGGTTCAATATCGCTTGCGAGTTTGGGAACGTCTACAATCCGCACAGCACGTCTCTGAAGCGAGTCAAAAAGCCCAAGCTGGTATCCAGGTGCTCCCGCCCAGAGGTGACAGCAATACTCCCATGTTGGGACGGACTTGTGACTTATATAATAGAAGTCTCTGTCCCGGGGTGAAGTACCGCTTCGCTCTATTGAGCACACAGCTTTTTGGATGCCAGCTTGGCTATGCCTTCTAAATGGCTCCGAAATTGGACTACTACTTATTTGAGATTATGTTTTTGTAAAAACTGTTTAATGAGTGGAGCTATTAGTTCAGGATTATTCAAATGAACATGATGAGTACCAGTGACAAAATGACATTCAAAGTCTTTGTTATTTTTTTCGAGCAATTCACGCATCTCTACAGAAAATGCGTCCGTCGCGAAAGGTGAATCAATGGCTTTAACATACAGTGTGGGACACTGTAATCTTCTAGCAACCTCTTCCACAAACTTTTTGTCCTCGGGAGTAAACAACACATGTTTTAATCTAGCATCTCTACAGAAATAATACTTATTAGGGTCTGCTTTTGATTGCTTTAAACCTCGTTTCATTAAGAATTGTGTACTTTCCAATGACACCGATTTATTCGTGCCCTTATGCCAAATTTTACTAATTTCTTCCAGTGTATAACTGAGTGGCTCTGTCCCAACACGCGCTTGGTCTTCTTCAATTTTTTTAATGTAAATTGGATATTTTTCTATGACTGCGTTAAAGTCGTAATCGTCCGTAATTAAGCTGTCAATGGCAACGTAATAGTCGACATCATTTGGAAATATACTAGCAAATCTCATACTTGCTATCGATCCCATAGAATGTGCCAGCAGTGAGACCTTGTCCCATTTGAAATGGTTCTTTAAAACATATATTAGCCTTGGTAACTCCCAAGGGTAGTAATGGACTCCTGAAAAAATAGAGAAAAAAATGTTAGTCTAAACATAAGAGTACACACTTATGTAGTGCAAAATGTGTATTGCACTGTAGTACCCTTACTATTTTTAATTGTACAGTCAAGTGTAAAAATATGTATCGAATGAATCCTCTCATAAATATTTATCGAAACCTTAATGCGTATGCACCCATAAGTATTTTTGCACTCGACTACGAAAACAAGCGATAGACGTATCAATGCACTTTACCAAATAACTTTGTACCTAAGATTTTAAACTCGCATGGTAATTTACATTAGAATTAAGGAATGACTGGATATATTTACCATGCAGGTATGTTTGTATTTTATAGTTCCCGATATTTCGGCACTTGCAAGCGCCATCATCGTGTGCGTCAGAATGAATGACCAAAATGGCAGATCAATGTTAGACTACTATCAGCATTCACTACCTATTTCCTACTATTTACTACCTATGTTGACATATTTGCTACCTAAAGTTTTATAAAATATATATATTTAATGAAGTGGGCAGTCATTCTGACGTTAGGATGACTGCCCACATTTATTATATGGGGGTTGGACCCCTTATTTGCAACTTTCTATATACTATGATTTATTACCTATTTGCTACCTACACATATATTTTTTCCAGATTTTTAAGGCAAAAAATAAAACATTTATAAGCAAAACATGGAATTTAATTACGAATCGGAGTGTACAGGCTGTACCTCATGAACCTGCTTATAAAATTATTATCTTTTGCCTTAAAAATCTGGAAAAAATATATGTGTAAGTAGCAAATAGGTAGTAAGTCATAGTATATAGAAAGTTGCAAATAAGGAGTCCAACCCCCACATAATAAATATGGGCAGTCATCCTGACGACAGAATGACTGCCCACTTTATTAAATATATATATATTTTAAAACTTAGGTAGCAAATATTTCAACATAGGTAGTAAATAGTAGCAAATAGGTAGTGAATGCTAATTGGTAGTCTAACATTGATCTGCCATTTTGGTCAGGCATTCTGACGCACACCCATTATCAAGGATATCGGGATCGGTAAATATCCAGTTTTAATAGTAATTCTTTACCCACCTGTCTCACGATAAGTTATACATTTGTGCATGGTCTAAGAAAACAAGGTATGAAAATCCGGATCGTGACACCACATACGTCACTAGCGACGACACAGTCACACTTACGTCCGCATACCGTCGATAGGCGGATGCAAGGCTGTGCCTTTACCATGAGTTTGCATGACCGTACTCGCTAGCGACTGCGTAAACGATTTAGTATGCCGATTCTTAGTTATATTGCGTAACCGCCAGAGGCGCTATACTTTTGCCCATACAATTTTTTACGCAGTCGCTAGCGAGTACGGTCATGTAAACTCATGGTAAAGGCACTGATGAGATGACGTAGGTAGTGCCACCCTCTCTGCTAACCGATGTACGGGATTACCATACCTAACTGGCGCAGTATATTATTGTAATCATGCATTTGTGCAACATGTAATCAGATAACAAAAATACCTTACAATAATTATAAGTCAAAAATTACATAAAAGAATCACCAAAGTAATACAAGAAACTGGAGTTTCTGTTTTACGAGGGTAGGTATCACGAAGGTATTTATTAAAACGACTAACCGGCAGGAATGTGAGACGACAATCCATGTCCAGGGAAGTCTATCGCCAAGATCGGTCGTTCCGACTCCAACATGGGAATCAGCGGGTCCCAAGTGCCGGCGTTGTCCTGCCACCCGTGCAGCGCGAGTATGGGCCGACTGTTGTTGTCTTTACCGTGCCATAGTTTGGCGGCTAAATGTCCGAATAGCATTGGTATCTGTACCTCTTCAAATGGAGCCTGAAATATTTATCATTATCGATTATTTGCCAATTAAGCATACCTATTCTTGCAAAAGTACATTATAGGTACTAATTTCGCAATTTCATTGCGCCTGCTACTGATGTTAGAGCCAAATTCAGTTTACATGTCGATGTTAAGAAATATCTGAACTGCGCTATTTGTACTTAATAACAGGTTAATTATTCAAGAACCTATTCAATAAAATTAATAGAAGCTATTCCATAACTAGTAGAAAAACATAATAATGACATTGAAAAAATACTGACCTCTTTGGTACTCATTTTCCTGTGATAAATGCTTCCTAATGGTGTTATAGGTTGTATTTTTTTAACGCTAGGGTTCAAAATTATGTTTAAAAGCTGACGTTTTGCCATATTGATTCCGGTACCCCGTTTTTATGCCTACGTAACGTTAAATTAAATGCTTTTGTGGATATATTAATTAAAAACACTAAATAATTAACTAGGACGAATATATGAGGTTAAGTTTAAGACTCGCCGCTATATGATATAAACATATTGATTAAAACTTAAATGCGGACTGGAATTTAAAACACTTCGCGCTTACTACGTGAACATTGCACAATACGACATTATATTACGCGAATATTTTTCATTGACGAGAGATGTCATGACGCGTGCGCTGTGGACTTTGGTAGATTGCTCACTGACTGGGTGGCTCACTGTAGTGAGTAAAGCGTATAAGGAAGCACAAGCCTAGTCAAGGTTAGGTATTTACGGCATTCGTATGTATACGTTATTACGTCATTGCGTTGCTCTATCCGTCTTTATCAAATAATACATTTATATTCTTCATTTCGATTTCCATCATTGTACTCATTAAGTACCTATTTAAGGAAACATTGAAGTATATTCTGCTGCGTTAGCGATTATGTAATAGTCCCACAGGCAGCAAATAAATGTGTCTGTAGGTATTTTTGAAAACAATTAGGTAGTACACGGGCTGATATTCAATACATAATAGTATTCGTGCAGATCTACAAAACACATGTATGGTATTCATGCTATCTCCTAAGGGGGTGTCCATAAATTACGTGAGGTGTATTTTTAAATTTTCTGTCCCTCCCTTCCCCCCTGGTGAGATGTCGTGAAATTTTATTCAACCCCCTCCCTCATTCGCTAATCTCATGTGAGATTTTTTAAAATGTGGGTTTCTTACGTAAACGCGTTGGATTGTTATTGTAAAAAGAAAAAAAAAATTGCTTCGTGCTTTTATTTACGACTAATTAAGACTAATAATCAATATTACTGAGAGTTAACGTCGAAGTATGAATGAAATTATTCTCTTTCGAACGAATTAGTGAATAATCTTAATCGTATTACGATTACGCTTAAGATTAAATCTTATAAGCGTGTACAATCTGGATTAAATGGACCAAAATAGTATAATATTTTTTGTTTCAATCAGAAAAATAATTGCGTGATATTTGCCGAGAACCTCCCTCTCTCCAACGTAAGATTAGATGAGATTTGACTCGACCCCCTCCCCCCCTTTAACATCTCACGTAATTTATGGACGCCCCCTAAGTATAATATGGTGTGATCTGACTGATCTGAGTCTTACTTTATTACCGTCCGTGTTGTATGCTCAATATAGGTATTTTTTTAGGGGAAACAGAAACCTTTACCATACCCTTAACATTAATAATTTTCGTAATCGTACTTGTTCTCACTGAGATAAGGTTCTACATGGGTTGTGCGGAGGCGGCGGCGTGTTGTCCTAAAAACGTAAAATCCGCTGAGTTAGCATGATTGCACTACTTACCACTGTGATCTCACTAGGCCTAGCTAGTTGCTTCGTCGAAGCAGCAAATGAATGATTAATCATAATAAACTCACAAAGTACGATATGTGTATGCAGTGTATGTATGTAGGTAGCTCTGGGTTTGCTGTAAGTTTTTCATGATCTAACTAGGTATGCATTTTAACTGCATAATATATAACATCTATATATATTTTTTAAGTTAATTAAAGTTTAAACAATTTAAACTCTCCAGGGACCATGGTCCTTCGAAAAGGAAAATTGACAATAAGTTTAGCTCCGACTATTATCGCTCATCCTATGAAGAAGATGATAAGGTATAAGAACGAAATAGAAGGTAAAACTTATTGATTATATGCTCAGTGCTAGGAGGCGTACAGATTTCTGGTTCAGGGTCTATTCTACTTCGATACTATATATATACTGCGACCAAAGGTTCCAAAGAAGGTTGAAGATAATTGGGTCAGTCTACTTTTTCATGACCAGTTTTCTATTACAAAAAAAATCTATGATATGTATTGAATTAGTGAACAAAAATAAGATTTTGATTTAAGAAAAGGAATTTATAGGTAAAAATACTTAAATATTAACATATTGCTGTACAAGGTCGGTAACTCAGTGGTAAAAGCCATTTTTTCATACAAATGGTGAGACATCCAAGGATCACTGAGTTACTCGATTTATGAATAGTAGCTGTGGTTCGTTAATTACCAAAACTATCGGAAGTGATACTGCAATTAAACCTCTTTCTAAAAACAATACAAAAAATATAAAGTGAGGGCCAAAACCTGCATGTAAAATAAAAGTGTCTTAAAATGATGTACATGAAAAAGTAGAATGGCCCAATTAGTACAAGGCGTGACAAGGCACACTAAATCAAGTTATTGTGCATAACAGAGTGAAGTACGATTTCCAACGGAGCTTATGTGCGACATCTACTATGAAATTGAGTAAGTAAATTAGTGCCGCTAACGAAGTAGGGATGGGATGGCGTTAGTAGTCCTCAGTTTTCGCTTTAGTAGGGTTGGAACACTTGGAACCACGTTGAAGCTGTCCGTCACAATAGGTAGGTACCTACCTACGTACGATTACTATATTGACATGAGTAGGTACCTACGATAATAAAGCGAATCAAACGATGGGAAATTGTCAAGTAGAAACATTCTATATTCTACAAAAAATATCACAATAATATTTATTTATATATTTCTATCAGTACTGTCTAGGTAGTATTTTTATTTAATCAATCTCATTTAAAACTAATAGGCACTAAATTCACCATAAAATGTCTAGGTAAATTACACACAATTGACACTGTCATTAGGCTTCATCGTTAACAAAAGAAAACAATAATTAATAATGACTGGATAAACTAAACAACCAGTAAGTGTAGGTACGATAGGTACAGGTCTAACTTCGCAAAAAGTGTATTTGTACAATGTACATACACCCACACATATCTACGTGCCTCCAGCAAGTAGATATGTATTGAATTTTAAATACGAACCTTTATGAGAGGACCTATTTAAAAAGACTAACCTCAAAATTTATTTCCGAGGATAAAACTTAGGTAGGTAGGGTCAAGTATCCATTGAATGTTACCGAATACTTGAAGGATTTTTGCCGCTACTGATAATAGTAAAGTTAAAATGACCATAACTAGATTGGTGTACCATCAAAAGATACGTTAAGGCCGGGTTTTATAAAGATCCGTTTGACCAAATGTCAGATCAAATTTCAGTAACTCAGTACATTTTTTGACATAACAAACCGGCATAAGGTCTAACGGATCTTTATAAAACCGAGACTAACCCTACTTAATGTACCTCTCACAATAATATTTAGTAACTATATTGTTTTCTTGCGTCAAAGAAATCTACTTAGACTACATTTAAAATGCTAATAGTTGAATTATAAAATTTCTAAAGCAGGAGCTAATAAAGGTTCATGAACAGCTTTTTTCAGAGCGGTCAAAAGAGGTCTCTGTACACGAGAGCAGGCGCCGCGCCAGTCGTCGAGGTCCATGGCCCACAACGCTGCACCGCGCAGGCCCGCGCGCATCACAAGTGACGTCACCAGGTGCACCTCCTCGGGGCGCAGGTACGAAGCCCATTGCGAACCATACACGGCATACGTGCCTTTGCGTGTACGAGTCTCATGCCAGTCTTCCGGTTTGAAGGCGCATCGCTGTGGAAAAGAAAATCGTGTAAACTTACTATTTAGGTAATCGTGTTATATGTATAGAAGTTATCTAATCTGAGCTAAAACATGTAGAACAAAGTACAAGATGTCTACATCACTCGTTTGGCGACACACGATAAGATATCGCAGGTTACACAGATATTGGCAATTTTATAACCGGTGTTTTTATGAATAGATATCTAGTTATCTAGTAATTAATAACTATTTTATATAACTTACTCAACTTCTTAAACTCTTGAGAAATATATATATATATAATCACACAGTGTAAAGGCAAACCTCGTGATAAGCTAAAAAGCCGGGAACGCCCGTGAAGGGCCCAGGCGCACCGGGGCCGAACACCGGCGCGCCCACCTCGCGGCTGGTTACCGTCCTCAGCGAGTAGGTTCTAGCATACGCTGGGACTCCTAGCACTAGTTTCCTGGCTGGCACTACGCTGGCCCAGTAATCAACTGTAGTGTTCTGAAAAACAAGTGAATAGGTTATGAATAATTTGTTTTAGTACTACTAACTTTCTAGTACTTTGTTCTATTTAGCAGCCGATAACTGCTGCCTTGTTGGGAATGGCCCTTTGATGGATAAGAAAAAGGTACCTAAACTTTCGTGACTTATATAGGTACATTTATCTTTACTGGTGTTTCATTTAGGTACCTATACTCACAAAGTTATTGTCCCATAACTCCGATGGTTCCAAAGGCATCAAGTAACCAGTTCGCTCGGTAGAAGTAGCGTAATAATCATTAGCAGCGATTGCTAGCCAGTCTACGGTCTCTTTCAAAATCGAGTGGTCGTAGGCCTTAGATGCAATTCCAGGCGATGCCGCCACCATAGCTGAGAATTCCATGGCGTGAGATCGAAGTTTTTGCGATAATTCTACCAGCAACGCGCTGAAATTATCCCTATCTCCAAGTTGCCTGTGAGAAGAGCAATGGACCTGCAAATAGTTCCTTAATGTTAATGGCCTGAGATCTAGATAGTGCAACAAGGTAACATATGTAGGCTCCGGGAAATTGGTAAATGAACTGACCTGATTGCAACCAGGATACTGCCAGGCAATTTGCAAACCATTGAAGTTCCATTTCCGTAAAAATCTGTAGGCAGATCTGACAAACTTCTTCCTATTGTCGGGGCTCGAAGACATTTCACGCCACTTCTCTTCCTCAGAGTCTTCGAGACCGCCAACGCCCAAGATCACTTTCACTCCAGTTTGTCGAAGACTTGTAATTTTACCAAAGAAGTCTGCAATTAACAATTAAATGTTTTTTTATTGAATCATGGTCTCTATAAAACATCTCTATTTACTTGTATATAATGATGCAATAATTTACCATTTTCTACATCAAGTTCTGGATTTCCTGGGACTAATTTGAAAGACTTATGGTCAAGATGAGCCCAAGCATATATAACGTGGGTGCACATTGAAGCATCTAGTTGATCAGGGCCGAAGCTTCCGTTTTCCCGCCTGTGATAAGAAATATTCTTTACAAAGGTCAAAAGTGAATACACTTTTATACACAATGCACATATACATATATCTTTATCTATAGCCATATAGTCAATCCTCTTTAATGTGCTCAAAAAGTGTACGTAAGGATCAGCTTTACAATATCGCGCCGGCCCGGAGCGGAGATGGCCATAATAGCATCGAAAACGGTATTATTATGGCCTTTTCCGCCCATAACGATACCGACTCGTGCTCACAAAAGACATCAACGAGCTCACGCTCGAGCACACTAAACTTGCAACGCAATGGTTCCTGAACACATGAAATACGATTTAATATATGGATGTAGATAAAGTAGTGTATGCCAGTGTACATAATTAGGCATTAAAACACTCGTGTGATCTTATCATGAAACTTGCCTTCGGCTCGTTTCATACAACACTCGTGTTTTAATGCCTCTCATTATGTAGCAGTTGCATAAACCACTATAATGTGCGATTAGGGAATATCGAATCCTAGATTTCACCTGTAAAAAGCCCAGTTCGTGAAATAACATCCAACAATCGGTTTTTCTTCTGATTCCACAACCGTATCGCCTTCTGAAGTTATTCTTAGATTGGCTTTACTCCTGCATCGCGATTTAGATGGCTCGTCACAGTGGTTCTGCAATGGAGAACAATTATTTAGATCGCCACGATACAACAATAGTACATTGTTACCCAGGTATAGAAAGTAAGCAATAGATGGATGAGTTAATGCGAGTCCATCTATTGTACTTTCTGCCGAGGCATTTACTATGTGCTTTTCACGCCTAATGTAAGGAAATAAAACAGGTTGAGTACACAGTATAATACATAGTTTAATTAAAAGTAATATAGTAACTTGTTGTAGTTTTTGATATTGATGTTGTGCTCCGTATTAAGCGTTGCCTTTAGCATTGAATAAATGCCCCATAAAGTGGAGGATTTATATTTTTTCCAGAGTTCATCAAAATACGTCAGCATTACACTTTCAGAGAAAGAGTTTGTTTTTTTATTTATTTGCCATGTCTTGAAATTTTCATACACTTTCTTATATTTATCTCGGGATTTAATGGGAAATAAATTTCGAATCACTGACTTTGCAGTGTTTTGAATTTCCGGCGGTGTAAGATCCATGTCCGTACTCGTGTCACTCATTGTTATTTATTTTTATTTCAAATCGTACAGAAAATTATACACAATTATCTGAATGTTTGTTTCCGATCTAAAGAACAGACAAGAAATTTTCCTTCCCGCCTTTTCAAATTTTTTATTTATACTTTTTTTAAGCATGCAAAGGCGTTTTTCACATACTTAAATAAAAAACGCTTACAATCGCAAAAGTACACATTCATTGACCGAATTTGACGTTTTAATTTTTTAATTAAACGCACAAATGTAATGTTGCTCTAATAATTTTGTTATTTTCTGAACGAGTTACTAATGTCATAAATAATCGACCAATAGCAGAGTAGAAAGTAAAAAAGGCCGCTAAACACTACATTTTACTTTGCAAATCTACATTGTTTGACTGTTTTTGAATTGTACTACTAAGAACTACTTTCTACTCTCATTTCAATCCATCTTTGGCCATATTTCCGAGAAGTGGCGTGAAAAGAAATTATACCTACAGTATTGCAAATCAAGCTTACCCCATTCCACAGTAATCCATCTGGACAAGTTAGCTGCATGTATACTCCATTGAAACAAAGGTAATATCTATTGCAGTTAGTATCATCACCTCTGAACATCATTCCCGAGCATGGTCGCCCATCCAGGTAACCCTGTAAAATGCAACATTAATTAATCATAACACGATGCTACAAATTTTTAAATACATGCTTGTGCATTGGTAACATGAACCTTACACTCGTCTCAATGTCGGAGTCTATTTCATGAATAGCTAGCGACGACTCAGCAGATTCCGATTCGCTGGATGTATCAGTTTCACCTACTGTGACTGCTGTTGGTACTGTTGCACCTGGTACTGTGGATAATAAATTTATACAAAAAATTTAAATTGATTCCATAGTATAGCTCTCTTACCGAATTCAAATTGTAGTCTCGGTTAATACTATTGCAGGTATGTGTCATGATTTTCCGAGTAGTATCCTGTCTAAACATAAATATTTCCCTCAGATTTGGTGATAATGGTAACTGCCACAGTCGACTAACCTTCCTCTAACCCACATGGTGGTGGCGCTTCTTTGCCCCTCAAAACGTGATTGATGTTGGTTAACAGCGGACTCTTGCCACATCCGCAATATTGTCCCGTGAAATCATCTAGGTCTAGGGCCCACACCATGTTGCCTCCAAGACCCATGGCGCGAGCATATTCTGCCTTATGGCGAGTCATAAAATCGTCGTCAAAGGACACCCACTGATCACCGCGCGTGGCGTATGGCCCCATGCGGCCACCGCGGTCTCTGACCACTTGCCAGCCGTGGACTCTTACGCGTTCGCATATCTGTGAGGAGAAGGTCAGATAAGTTGATTGTGAAATAATATTGTTAAATTAATGTTGCTGTATTCCTTACGTAAAATACACTTTTATGCAATGTAGACGCTTAGAAAGTGTTCTATTAGTACAACGATGTGATAATTGTGGTTTCGTGGACGGAAGTTTTACCTCGTAGAAAGCCAAGAAGCCCCTCGCCCGTGTCTCGTCTCCTGGCTCACCACCAGCGTCTGCGGGAGCGCTCAGGCCGTTGGCGGAGTTGTCCAGGAGTGAGAAAGACTGTCCATACATAGGCACGCCCAACACGAGTTTCTGCCGAGATGCGCCTTTGTGGATCCAATAGTGCACGGTGAAGTTCTGTAGAAGACATTTGTCGATGGTAACTGGCATATAATATAAAAATAAATATCGTTATATATAAATGGGCTGTTAAAAAAGTTCAATTACAGAATCGAAACTTACTGCGTTAAAAGTCATATCATCATCGTCTTCGCGAGCGTACATAGGCGCGATGTGCCCGGTCTTCTTGTCCCACTGGCCGTGATAGTCGTACGTCATCAGCGCAATCCAGTCCAAGTATTTCGACAGGGATGGCACGTCGTACGCTATTCGAAATAGACAAGTAAAACATTTAAAACAATGTTAATGTATGAAAGTAGAAAATTTTACGTTTAGGTATTTAATGTAGCTGCTAGTAAGACTACCTACCGTAATCGATAACTCGTTTGCTGCCAGAAACAGCTGTGGATAGAAGAAGACCTCGTGGGTTGAAGGCGGCGTAGAGCTCCTTTACTAAGCTGGCAAAACCTTGCTTGTCGGAATACGGTCCCTTTTCACACTCTACCTGTAATCAAGTCATTATTTTTTCACTTATTAAAAGTAGTAAGTATGCAAGAAGATATTATATATTGATATCCTAAATTTAAATATTGTTCTAAGATGATACTTACTTGCCAACACTTAGGATATTCCCAATCCAGGTCCAGGCCGTCAAATCCGAACTGTTCGATGAAGTCTAACGCGTGAACGACAAACTTCTTCCTAGCCGATGGGTTGTTGACTAGGCGCGAGTACTTGTCGCCAGCAGAGTCGTTCCAGCCTCCTAGACCAATAACAACCCTCACGCCTCGGCTCTTAAGGGCTACAACCTTTTCATAGAATTCTGGAAAATAAAGTATACGTATAATCAGTGCTCTGAACCAATTATATTTTACAAAGGTCTAGGTTGTTTGGTACATACTGTTCTCCACATCCAAAAATGTGTCATGTGGTTTCATGACTAAGGTCTCAGCATCGAGGACGGCAAATGCATATACGACATGTGTGCAGAGTGAGGGATCGATGTCACTCGGAGTATACTTTCCTGGTCCGGGTCTAAAAATAAACAAAACAGAATTTAAAGGGCTAATTAAGTGTTCCCAGAACTAAACAGAATATTTATAAACCATGCATTTAAATATGAAATGGTTGGTATAATAGACGGTTTAAAGCTGTAATAATAACCGAATAACTAACCTGTACCAAGCCCAATTGGTGTAATAACAAACAATTTTAAATCTTTCTTCAGCTGTTGGAATTATTGGTTTCTTAGTTGTTTGAACGATGGGGCTCATTTGCGAAGTTGGTCTCATAGGCCGCACAGTTGTTGGTTTGTTATAACCAGGCCTTACTTCTATGTCTTCGAGATCGTCATCCTCATCTATTGATGGTCTGTTGATGATTGGTGGATAGGTCGGCTTCGGTCGCACGGGCTCTAACTCTATATTAGGATTAAGGAAGCCTTGCTTGATTGTGTTGAGCAGCGGGTGTTTGCCTTGTCCGCACCTGAAAATATAATTAGTTATGAGAACAATTGAACGAAATTCACATTCATTATTTATAATATTACAACAATATAGTTGCCGTCACGCACCTGTCCCTAAAGTCATCAAGATCGAGTGCCCAAATCATACCGCCTCCAAGATTCAAAGATTTAATGAATTCGGTTTTCCTCCTTACAATGTCAATATCATCAAAACCGACCCATTGATTGCCTTTGTAAGCATATGGACCCATTCTTCCATAAGGATCCTTTGCTACTATCCATCCGTGATTTCTGATTCGGTCACAAATCTGAAATTTATGGGAATGTTAAGTAAAAAACTGGTGAACAACGCCAAGGCTGAAATGTGATGTCTAAGTAACTCACTTCATAATATGCCAAAAAGCCTTTAGCCCTAGTGTATTCTCCTGCTTCCCCTCCCGCTACAGCAGGTAAGTTCAATCCGGTAGCCTCTCCTCTGCCGAGCAGGTCTGGGTCTGTGTCCCATTGGGACCCGGTCGTGAATGTTTGCCCGTACATTGGAATACCCATCACGAGCTTCCTTGATGGTGCACCTTTAGCCATCCAATAGTGAATCGTGTAGTTCTAAAATTAGCACGAATTCGTATATAAAAAAAACAATAAAAAAACCATAATTTTTAAAAAGCTTTTGAGGTACGTGTGTGTTGGTATTTACAGCATTGAAGTAAGTCGTGTCGTCATCCGGGTGATAATACAATGGTGCCACGTGCCCCGTCTTTTTATCCCACTGCCCGTGATAATCGTAAGTCATCACAGCGATCCAGTCCAGGTATCTAGCCAGCACTGGAACATCATAGCCCTCGTCTATGACCTTCCTGTTGGGCGACACGGCAGACGACAGCAGCAATCCTTTAGGTTTCATCACTGCTGATAGCTCTCGGATTAGGTCAGAGAAACCTTCTTTATCGGAATCAGGGCCCTTGGAACAATCCACCTGTAAAAAGTAATAGACAAGTAGAGGATAGGTACCTCTAACGTTGCCACGAATCTTGCTCTATATAGAGAGGACTCGATTAACCCGTCGTTGACTGACGAAAGAAATAAACAATAGCTGTCTTTTGTTATGTGCCCGGAGATCTCCGGGATGGGTAGACAACGACGTATCAGGCCCTAGTAAACGTTTAATCTTTTGTTTTTTTACACCTGTTAAATCTTTTGTTTTTTTTTGTTTGTGTATCTCCCAGTTAATCTTTTCAAGTTTAAGACGACAATCAAGAAAATAGCACTCTTTCCTATAGGAGCTTATAAGTGAGGAGTTGAGCTCTGTGATATCAATCAGTGGTAATTTCCTATTTATCCTTATTATCCATTTTCTATTATGACTTATTTGTTTGTCATTAAAAACAAATTACCTGCCAGCACTTAGGATATTCCCAGTCCAAGTCAAGTCCATCGAAATTGTTCTCCTCGATGAACTGGACCGCGTGTGTAACGAAGCGTGCTCGTGCGATAGGGTCGTTCACCAGTCTGGAGTATTTGTCGCCCTCCGAGTCGTTCCAGCCACCCAGCGCCAGCGAGACCTTTACACCATACCGCTTGTACTCAACCACCCGTTCGTAGAGACCTAGAAATGATGAAATGCTTACTGCTTCCCTCAGTCTCTCCTAGTCTAGAGTCTTACCCTAGTCATAGATCCCGACTTATCGAGTCAAAACAGCTGAAGTCTATAAATGATCGAAATTTGTATTTTAACCCTTTTGCAGATAGTGCGATATAAATCACACCCTTTTATTTGGAATTTGAACTTTAGCACCCAAATATGACTGTTGTCGTTGTGTGTTGTTAACTTATTATTCAAATTAGATTTTATTTATGGCATAAGTATTGTTTCCAACACTAAACTAACTTGAATGTGTGTTTTATTTTTAGCTTAAGCAGGTAGATTGGTATATTAGTACGAAAACGAGTTAGTATCGCGGTCAACGGGAGAATTCTTAAATACTCGTAATCACTGAAGCTGATTAAGGGACTCCTAGCTCCCAATAACCTTCGATCTCGGTTCGATAAAGGATTGAAGAACCGATAACCGTTTGTGCCTTAAATATATCTATAGTTTTGACGGAACAATAATCAACTCGTCAAATAATCGATAGATAGCGCGTGGAGCCCCTTAATGAAGGTATTATAAAGTTTTTTGCCGCTATACACCATCATATGGTCACAGACATATAGTGCTCATCAAATATCCAACTTAACTCTATTTGTAGAGTCAATAGAGCGTGATGTTCAGTTTATAGATATTTTATAGGCACCCTCTATTTACAATGAGATTCTCGACCTACCTGATGGTTGCGAAGTTTCATTTCTTCTCTTCACACGCCAGTTAGACTCCTAATACATATAAAAGTTAAGTACTTAACTTTCGTATTTTTAGACGACATCCTTTGAATAACCAGGATTTAAAACTTACGATTGTCATAATCCGCCCAGGAATCGTGCGCTGTGATGAGACCATCGCTCCCGAGCACCGCGAAGCCGTAGACGATGTGAGTGCAGAGAGTGGGGTCGATGTCTTCGGGCCCGTACTTGCCCAGCCCGGGCCGATACCACGCCCAGTTCGTATAGTAGCACACTACCTTATACTTGGCTGGAATTACAAGTAGCAAATTGACAAAATACACATACCTACATAGTTCACTTAAATTGTTTTTTGGGTATAGTAAGAGCCAATTGTGCTACAAATATCCCATAAATTAATAATTAAAAATAGTTAGCCATTTAGGCATCACATCTGCTAAATTAGTACGTATATACTTACATACGCACTAAAGCGTCACATGTGCTAAACAATAAATCTCCGGTATAAGTATACCGCCCTACTTACGGAAACATCTCGGTAGTATATATACGAATTTCTAAAACGGTAAGTACTAGGTAGGTACCTACTTTGAAAATGAAACTCGCGTTACATTCACGTGAAAACGTTCACGCTTTGTCGAAAACATTCTTTTAAAAATGTTTTGTAATTTCTACCGCCAATAGGTACCTGGCACAAATTGTTTTTTTCAAACCACTCACTATTTAGTAAAGATGGCTTAGTAGGCACTTCCGGTTGTGTGGGGGAAGGCACCGAAGCAATTGGGTGTGTCGGTTTGGATTGCTCAAGATGCTCGTGTTCAGCGGGCCTGGGAGGTCTTTCCACCATTGGCTTTGCTGTCGTCATGCCGCTCTTGCTTTTGCATTTTGCGTTATTAGGCCAGTCGCAGATTTGCTTTTCCTACAATAGACAATGTTGATGAAATATGTATATATGTGTTTGGTGGAAAAACTTAGAGGAAGCATATTGAATATGAAATACTACAATTGATCTGCCATTTTTAGCTGTCTAATTCAACTAGTAGGTACGCTTGCATTGAAATATATTATATTCTAAGTAGCAAGTATTGTATGAGAGTAAAGATGTTTAATAATAACACCCACCTCATTCCAATGAAGGCCGGCGCTACAAGGGAATTCTTCGAACTTTCCAAATAGACAGTGTCTGTAGCGAGTGCAATCTCCTTCAAGCTTGGCGTATTCACCACTCTCGCAAAGTTCTGTGGGTAGATTATATTAATTACTATAACGTAGATCCTATTATTTCCTAATATTTATATTCATTGTCATTATAAGTATTCGTATCTATTTGTATTGGCAACTTACCCAATAATAGAGAGAAGATTAGAACATGCCGCATGCAGGATAGGTTTAAATGAAACGGGAAAAAATATTGTATATTTACTTGTTTTATTGTAATAAATGCACGTATAATACAATATTAGTACATGGCTTACAATTATCACGTCATTTTTAATAATTTACAATAGACAGGACACATTCATAATATGTATATGATAGAAAAATGTTACAGGTAGGTAATTAGGAACTCAATTAATTGCTTAGGTGCCAGCATGCTTAGTACCTACAACATTAAGTTTAAGTAAGTATGTTTGTATTATCCAATTTACTTTAACCCGTATTCAAAATTAAGAATAAAGATTTAATTAACTTGTAAGATAGGCTGAGACAGCTCCTTGGAAGATGCTCTCCCACTAGAACTAACGTGAGTTTCATGCCATTAACTACGAGAATCTACATGACTCTAGACTTTGGAATGAACAACATATTTATTGCAAAGGCGTCAACTGAATTTATCAGCGATACTCCTTATTTGCCGTGTGCACTCGGACTCGCGTGTTCGGAAACGAGCGCGCTACAAATACAAAACGAATTTCAACTCAACAGCCCCCTGATACTGATAGCGTCATTGTCTAGTCATCTAGTGTACTAACTTGTCTGCTCCTGCAGCTGCATCGCGGCAGGCCTGCCGGGCCTCACGCCGCGGCGGTCGCCGCACGAGTCCTTGCGTGGGAAGTCGCACTGACCACTGGACCACACCAGCCCGGGCGCGCAGCTCTGCGCCACCAGCTGCCCGTTCACGCATACGAAGAACTTCTCGCATTGAGGGTGCGGGTGGTACGTGCCGGTTTGGCAGCGCTGTTGCAGTATCGATATCACGCATTAGGTAGGTATGTGGTTCGTTACACCTTCCTAGTTTAGTCCTAGTGTAGTAGTTGACGGGCAGGGGCCATATGGGCATTGTATAGGGCGGTAGATCGCCGGGGGCGGTGTATCCACCGGCATGTATGCCCCCTTTTTGTTTCATTAGTTTTTTCCCTGACTTAATTAAGGTTCTGTGAAACGAAATGGGGATCGGGATAATACTTAGGAACTTGGTGCTAACAAATTTTTTCGCGCTTAAAACCTATGCTAGAAACTCAGGTTCACATGTACAATTGCCGTTAAAATATTTATACTTAAAAGCTATGTTCTGTAGTAAAATACTTAATTAGGTGCATTTTTGAATGCTGTTTAGATACAAAACCTTTAAATACGTAAGACATAATTAACTATAGATAGGTAGACATACCATTGGTGCATTGGTGAGGTTTTCAGTAGGTTTTTTGGAGGTAGTCCACTGTGGTCTAATGGTGGACGTAGGCGGAGTCTTCGTAGCACCAGGCTTGACTGAACAACATATAACATTAACATAGCAAGTCTCAGAAGAGATATAGGTTTGTCATGTTATGTTGAGTGTTGTGATTAAATTTGGTCGGTTACTCGACCTGAGAAATTGTAAAAAGCGAAAATGTATGGTATTTCGCTTCGGTTAGAGATATTAGTAAATTACTAGCCACCGTTAGCGTCTCGCTAGAACTGAAGTCGCGGTTTACTGCAGATATGTCGTTGGGTTGAAAATACTAACCGTCGCACATAGCGAACTCGGCCCAGTCACAGCGGTTGGCGCGCTTGTCGAAGTGCAGACCGGGCGGACACAGCTGCTTGCGCCAGCGGCCACCCACGCACAGCAAGTATGCGTCGCAACTACTGGCCGCTGCCAGCGAATCGCTGGAGGCACACTCGTCGTCCTCTGTAGGGACGTTGCTTGGCGCTGCTGTTAGTGAAGCATTATAATAGCATGAAAGCTTTTTTCCAAAGAACTCTGTTAACGGTAGGCTACGATAGGTGCCGACATATTATCGTTGTATTTCTCCTTTGAAAGATTTGTCTCTTTGATAGGATACAGATGCAAAGCAAACTAAATTACTATGTACAGTAACTATAGTGAATAGTAATTAATACTGGCCTCCGTTAAATGGCATATGGAGAAGATGAACAATGATGATATGAATGAGTGAATGAATAATTTTCGTAAGTAATTGATTCAAAATAAAGGCATAAGGTAAAGTAAAGCGGTTAGATGTAGATATTTAGATATCTAGATCGATATAGGTATCTAGGTATATAAACAGGTTGTGTGGCCGCTTCACATGTCGCATATTGCAAGAAGATACATTATTATTAGTAATACTGGATACCCAAGTTACATGTACAGTAACGACTGAAAAAAAAATAGGCTACGTGTCCTGAAAATTAAGGACACTGTTGCCTTTTGTCCTTGATAATAAAATCCGTATGTGATTCTCACTTGGTTATGGTGTGAAAACTATGAAGTAAAATAATGGATTCAATACTCCAAAGCTCTTAACTAGTACTAAACCTGAGTACCAGTATGACCTGATTAAGTATGTAATTTATAGTAACTTACATGTTGTAGGCGGTCTAGTTGGCCGAATAGTAGTCATTCGGGTCGTCGTGGTGGCCTGTGTGCTCGACGAACCTACAAATAAACATACTGATTCATTCTCCATTGAAATATTGATAGATAGACCGTAACAAATGAGATATCGATTTCTGTCATATATGTATAAGAGATGTATAATAAATGGCTCCACTGAAACTATTTCACGACTTACTTTGACATTTGGCGTACTTTGGCCAATCGCAGTAATTCTGTTTAGGGCTCCAGTGGAGGCCGGGCGCGCAGCGCTGCTGGCGCCACACTGAACCGTCGCAGTGCAAATATGCGTTGCAGTCCCCGATCACCGGACGGTACGATTGACGCTTGCATGGAGCACCCTCTAAGGATTCTCCTGTTTTTGAAGAAAATTGTAACTAGGTACTGCTGTGCTAATTGCGTATATTTTGTATTTCATAAGGTAATTTAATCTTTATGTAAGTATTATGTATTTCAAACAATGCTAATCACGACACACATGCGTCAAATGTTATGGGCGCTTTTCGTAATATTTATGGACGTTAAGCTGCTACGGACTACGTAACGCTACGAGTATAGTTTAGCAATGAATGAATTACAGTGTACCTACATTGCAACCAAATTCTACTTAGTCAAAAAAAGGGAAACAACATTCCTTACCAGCGGATAACAAACACAAGAATTTTCTAAGTTGTGTAACAGGAAAAAATCACGATCCTTCTTCGAGTTATTTTGGTAAAATTAAAATAAGTAACTTATTCCATTAATATTTTAGTATTTCTGTCTTGAGACTGATAATTAAGTATTACCAGAACTCGCTGGAGCTTCCGTAATAGGTTTAAGGGTGGTCGTAGTGGAAGTGGTAGTTCGTCTGGTGGTAGTAGTTGTAGTAGTGATGGTGGGTCTCGGTGGTGGTCGGGACGTAATGGGCGCGAGTGTGCTCGTGGCGGTAGTGGCTTCACTGCTTGATGAGCCTGGCGAACAAAGAACTTAAAAATATACTCATAGAGTCAGGCCATTTTCAACATCCCGTTATTTTGTGCTGGCTAAAGCTATTCTCAATAATATTCAATCTAAACTTGTAGGTTAAGAACTATTGCCCATCAAGTTCCTTAGTTTTGTCACTGACACACTGACTAACCGATCATCATAATTCTAAGGTACTTCTAGCAGACTCACAAGCTTCTAATACTTAGATTTTAGCCTACCAAGGCATAAAAAAATCTATAAATATTGCAATTTCAGCCTCGTTTCAGAGGTATATAAACTGCATAAGTAAGTTTGTAATCCTATACAAATACAAGTAATACATAGTTATACTTTTGTAGTTCCTGCATCTATAAAAAGTTTTTAGTTCTAGATGCGTTCATAAATTTGTACCTATTGACACATTTACAAAAAGAAGTGAGATCTCGTAAAAACACTCCATGTGAAAATAGGCGAAGTATCGAAACTCTTTCACCGTAAAAGTTGTAAGGTAATTACGTAAAGCCAAATCAGGCATTGTTATTAATCTTTATTTGCTAACTTAATAAAATTTTGTGACTTCTAAATAATCGTCATTAGGCTTCGCAGTCGCTTGCATTAATGAACTGTGTGTAGTTTGATCAACTGACCTGAGCATTTGGCGAAGCTGGGCCAGTCGCAGCGCTTGGCAGAGGCGGACCAGTGGAGGCCGGGCGCGCAGCGGTGCTTGTGCCAGGTGCCGCCTTCGCACTGGAGGTAGCTCTCGCAGTCACCCGCTGCCTCGCGGTATTCGCCCGCCGTGCAGGGCTTACCTTCAGCTATAAATTAACACAATTTAATTAGTTTGTTACGTGTGTTTTGATGTGCCTTTAAATACTAGCTAATTTAAAATGATTGCGGTTATTTTTTGGCATGTGACGTTATATTCTGTTGTTCCGGCCATGCAGCGAGAAATGTCGCGTTCTTTGAAACGCTGTTCTGCTTAGACGAGGAAACAATAAGGATTGATTTTCAGATATATGATTATTGACTATATACTGTGTTTCTGACAATAGCCGCAAAGTGATTGCTTAAAATTTATCTATAAAAAAAATCCAAAGTTGAGTAAAGACTCAACTTTGTTTTTTTTTCTATGTATGTCAACTCTATGTTAATAGATGTAAATGCCACATTTGACATCTGTTCATAGATGTAACTGCTACATTTGACATCTGGAGTGCTAACGCGAACGGCATTCGAAATTTTCCCTTTCTGTCGCACTTGCAAGTTTGCACAGAAGTGAGACAGAGAGGGAAAATTTTGTTTGTGGTTCGCGGTAGCCCCTCTGGTCATATATGTAACTGCTACATTTGACATCTGTCAGTTGTATTTTTTTGTTTCGCAGCAGACGATCCTATTAATGCCTCCAAACGTGTGGTATGTCAAAGATAAGATTCAAAAAATATATCTTAAAAAAGATATTTAATAAAAAAAACCGGAAACATTTCTGAACTCTGTAATAAGTCTACAACCAATAAAAATATAATATGGACTACTCTAAAGAACTTACGGTTTCCAATTGTCCTAAATATTTATTTATTCGTTCATATTATCGTTTCGTTTAAATCACCCAGCGAAGTCACAAAACTACCTAAGTATGTGTTAACGTTAACTTTATAACGTAGGGTCGGTAGGTGGGTTTACGGCCTGTTAATTTGATGCGCCAGTTTGCGGCCACTTGAATGAGTTGATGAACTGAAAGGATATTTTCTTGCTTTTTTAATATATTCCCATTTAATAGCTACTAATTAAAACGCATACGACTCACTATTTCTTTAGGGCATGTAAAAATATAAATATCTTTAATTGGAAAAACCTGGTTCTTCAGAAGGCCGCAAACTGACGCAGGCCACGTAACTGGCCTAGCGACCCTATGTTGACGATAAATACTTATTGTTACTTACTTATATACTTCTTTATATATTCACTAACCGGACTCGACTGGCGATTGAGAAGTCGTTCTTCTGGTAGTAGTAGTGGGTTTCCTGGTCGTTGTAGTAGCCTGCGACCACCAGGTCTGCGCCGTGGTAGGGGTGGTGGGTTTCTTGGTGGTAGTTGTGGGCTGGGACCACCAGGTCTGCGCGGTGGTAGGGGTAGTGGGTTTCATGGTGGTGGTAGTAGGCTGGGTCCACCAGGTCTGTGTGGTGGTCTGCGTGGTCGGATGATCGTGGCCAGGGTGGACGTGGTCGCCCCCGATTGATCCTGGAACACATGGACGATTTACTTATAATTATGGTTATATAACGGCCCGAGAGCTGTCGCAATGCACGTCCGAGCACGCGTTCTGCAGCGCGCTGCAGATTTTTTGCTGACGGCGTAATATAGAGTGTGTTTATTTTTTAGTACCGTCAGAAGCAATAGTGGTGGTTGTCGGCGGTGACGGCGTGACGGGCTGCGGCGGGCGCTCGCAGGCGCCCGAGGGCTGCGGCACTGCACGTCCGAGCGCACGTCCCGCAGCGCGCAGCAGCGGCCACGGCTCGCCGCAGCAGCGGTTGTTGAAGTCGTCCAGATCTATAGCCCATGCGGTGACTCCACCCAGACCTTGTCGCATAGCCCATTCTACCTAATGGAAATAGTAACACAGGTGAGTTTTGATTTAAAGTAAAAAATTGAATTTTAAGTATATCACTATGCGTGTTGCTTCCTTCCTATTCAAAATTGTTCATCGCTACACCGTTTTATGACTATAACGAATGTGTGTATAATCATAATTAAACATTCAAAATCAAACATTTATTCTGCAAATTCAATGAAATAAAATAAGAATGTAAGGGTTGTCACAATGGTGACAGGACTGGCACTTAATGTTTTATTGCGTACCTATAAAACATTATGAATAAACAGTCAGCTACCAAGTGGCTACCAACCGGTCTGGCTATCAATCAGAAATTTCGTCACAAAATTCACAAAGTTGATATATTATTTTGGTTTCAAACGGTGAAGTCGTGTCAATTAACTGTCTCCAAGTCAATTAATTGTGTCGGGAGTTAACAATGTGGTCTTGGACCATGATTGTAGTATGAGGGATAAGTGGTCAAAGAAAAAATGCACCGTCGTTAAACACGTAGGCGACGCAACCGCCCGGCGTGATCATGTCTTAATACTTATGCGTTAGGTATTCATTCTTCGTATTGTTAAGATAATCTTAGTTTTGTTTAATGTAAGGCAACTCTGTATTTGTTTTGGCTCTTGGTTACTTAGTAGTTTTGTCTGTTTGTTACATAATATAATAATATGTTAACTTGTTATTGTAGTTTATGTTAGTTTAGGAAGAACAGATGTAAGGGTTGTCAAATAGTTTATACATATTGATATCTAAACTCTGGAACAGTGTGCGTGTAAAACATAAATAAACAGACAGCTACCATCCGGCCTTTCAATGACAAAAGCAACAAAAGAAAAAAATATATAAAAATCTATGCTACAGGAGTTGCTATGGCCCCCTATCTACACACTCCACATACTAACAAAATCAAATGTCATTAAATGAAAAATTATTTTTTATATTCCTAGTCACATTAGAAAGACTCATGGTCGTCGGTTAAATCCGGTGCATTTATTGATTCAAAAACTCAATACCTTCTTTTTGACAGTATTTGTATCAAATATGGATAAAATGCTCCATTTTTATCAAATATGGATAAAATGCTCGACTTTTCTTTGAATTTTCACGTACCCAAATAGGTATAGGTACGTACGAGTAAGTATTATAATCAGAAAAAGCGCTTGAGACGAATACCAAACAAATTCCAATTCAATTTACAAGTCGAATAGGCCCTACTAGGTGCAATACAAATCGTGCAGCATAGTTTATTGACGGCTATTAGCGAATTTTGATCGAATTCCATTGTAGGTATAGAATACGTATCAAATACCTATGAACAATCGCGTTAAGCATTGGTGGCCGATCGAAAACCGAAACATGTTTTTTTGCCGAAACTTTGGCTCTAGTTTCGGCCAAAGCCGAAACCGAAACTTTTATAGACGTGTGAAAATCGTCAAATAAAGTGTCAGTGGGCCAATTTTTTTAGACGTATAAACAATGTAACTAGGGATTGTTATCCGGTACCTATTATTCTCAATCCGACTGGATTTCACTATATCCTGGTGGATCGAGCCGGTTCAGCCAAATTGGAGTTGAACGATTGCCTATATTAAACAATGTCAACTTTGGTGGCATAAAAGGGTTTTTCCGGTCCCATTCGAGTCATATCATATAGTAAACTATTGCTGCCTTTTTGTGAAATAAACATTATTCATATATTCATTGAATATTAACAATGCCACGTTGTAACGCACGTTCGTCAGCGCACGAATTCTGAAAATACGCGTGAACGTTTACTTACATTTTTTTAAAAAGCAAATCAATTTTCGTAATGTGTTTTAGCGCTCTTTTTCAGTCCTACCGGAGTTATCTATCTATATCGCAATACTGAGATCACTACATAGTATAAAACAAAGTCGCTTTCTCTGTCCCTATATCCCTATGTAAATCTTTAAAACTACGCAACGGATTTTGATGCGGTTTTTATTAATATAGATAGAGTGCTTGAAGAGGAAGGTTTACATGTATAATAACATCCATTAAATAGTGCACCCGTGCGAAGCCGGGGCGGGTCGCTAGTAATATTATAAACGTGAAAGTTTGTGCAGATGGATGTACGTTCCGCTTAATCTCAAAAACTACTGAACGGATCTCTATAAAACTTTCCAGTATTGTAGCTTAAACATCAGAACAGGACCAAGGCTACCTTTTATCCGCGGGTAACACCGCAGGGCGCTGCTAGTATATATATATATAAATACAGATTGAAATCGGAGAAATGACACAAACGAAGAAATATCTTTTTTTTATGCAACGTCGGTGGCAAACAAGCGTACGGTCCACCTGATGGTAAGCGGCCACCGCAGCCTATAGACGCCCGCAACTCCAAAGTACGCGTTGGTTTTCTCAATTTTTTTCTGAAAAATATCCGTAGAGGTATACTTATTTAAATTATGATCACCCAAACACTTTTGAGTCTTTTGACACACGTTGTATGAGGGACGACAAAACATCGTGTGGTGTAGGGTGACCCAGTTGTATGATTTCTACATTGTGAGATTTGTGAGTAGAAGCATTGCTGTAATATTTTATTCAGTTTATCTTTCAATACTTTAACGTCAAATAATTTCTGATCCAGTGATCAACGTCTTTGATTCACCCTGTATATGTTGAGTAATCTGCAACCACAGTTTGATAATGCAACTGGCAAAATTATGATTTACATTATAAGGCACCAGCTCCACCTAAAAGTAGGTACTTTAATTACCGTCTCGTTATCATGTCTACATAGGTAGGTATAATTATCAAATTTCACGTTACTTGGAAGATTAGAAAACTGTGAAAATCGTTTCGATTTGCAATATTCATTTCATATCTCTAGGTAGTTCGTAAGAAGGTAATTTCAAGTTTCGAAAAATATCAAATGGTTTGAGAAAGTAGTAATTTTATCACGTAAAGTCGCGCAATGCTCAAATGTTTATGCACTTTAGGAAACAATGGAGATCCACCGTATCAACCTTAGCCTACTAGCCTACATTAATCTTTGAAATATGTACATGTAGCAAACGAAGTGTAAAAGGATCTGTTGACCTTCCCAATCCGTAAAATTTCACATTTTCACGCTATCGCCACTTCCACGGTTGCTCTAACTAAAGTTATTAAGTATTTACATTTTACAAGCGCCGAAATCGTGAACGCATGTCCCTACTCAAGAATTGATTTGGGAAAAAATAATTACCTACATAATATTTTGATATTACACAGTGCAACAAACAATGAAGAATCGTTCTGAGTTTAGGTACAAGAGCAAGATCATTTATTTCCTACAATGTGCGGTAACAGTGATACATAAAGTGCCTGTGTCTGAACAATAAGTCAAGTAACCAAACCAGGAACAACAGTGTCAGAGTTGAGGAATTAATGAAGACTGCATCGTCGGGGTGTTTCAATATGGATCTCTCGGCATCTAAGACCGCATCATATATGCCCCGTTTAAAAAATGTGTTTTTTCTATGTATTGTGCTTGGATGCTGTTCAGTTGTGTTCTTATTTTTAAACACCGCCCCTACGTTTTATATGTCGAGCTCCAGAGTTTATCGACAGTACTACGACGATCAACCCGATAATTGCAGTACGATACGCACAGAAGGCTGCCGCATACCCTTCTTGGCAGGAGATGACGATTCAATTCGGAAAATGGCGAAAGATGTAACTAGTATGCGACCGTGCACACCTAACCCTCTATTGGGATCAAATAAAACTCATATTTGGATAGAAAAGAGAAATATACCATATTATAATTTAAGCAGTTCCAGCGAATTAACATGTTGCTATCTATCTTTCTATCGTCCTGTAGCTATAGATGACATCACATCTTCTACGATTGATGACCGGGCCAAATACAGTAGTTGTCGTAAGTTTTCAGACACCATTACTGTCCACGACGAATTTGTAAGAGTCATTTGTAACGATACAAATAAAACGCTCTTCGATTCTTTTTATGTATTCGCTCGTGAAAAGGAACTGGTATCCAAGCCTAATAAAAAATTACCCTACAACATATTGATTTTGGGAATAGACTCAGTGTCTCGATTAAATCTTCACAGAACTATGCCCAAAACTGTAACATATTTGAAAGAGTTGGGCGCTGTGGAGTTATTAGGGTATAATAAAGTTGGAGACAATACTTTTCCTAATTTAATACCTTTGTTGGTGGGCATAACAGATACAGAGTTGCAAGGAACATGTTGGCCAAACAAAAGGTCGTCGTACTTTGACAATTGTCCTTTCATATGGGAACGATTCCAACAGGCAGGATTTGCGACGGCGTTAGTGGAAGACAGCTCCTGGTTAGGCACGTTTAACTACTTGAAAAACGGTTTCAAGGGTTTTCCTACGGATTACTATCTGCGAACTTTTTTTCACGAAGCAGAGAATTATGCGGGAACGAATAAAGACGGCAATTCAAAACTGTGCATGAACGAAAAATTTTTCTTCAAGATACTTCTCGATTACGTAGAAGACTTAACAACAACTTTGAAAAGTCATAAATTATTCGGATTCTTTTGGGAAACCACTATGAGTCATGATAACTTAAACTATCCTATGGTAATGGATGACAGCTACAGTGACCTTTTCAGAAAAATGTACACGTCGGGTTACTTGAACGAAACCATTTTATTCTTAATGAGCGACCATGGTATGCGATGGGGGAAATTCCGTTCCACGAAGCAGGGATATTTCGAAGAAAGGCTACCTTTTGTAATCGCACTAATGCCTCCGTCTTTTCGTAATAATTACAAGGAGGCTTATAATAACCTGAAATTGAATATTCGCCGTTTGACAACGCCATTCGATATGCACGCTACATTATCTGATTTGATAGATCTGAATAGTATTAAAAACGCCAAAATATTTTCCCGGAGTTTCGAGAATTACTCTAACAAGCGCGGTATAAGTTTGTTTTTACCGATACCCGGGTATAGAACATGTAAATCAGCGGCCATAGATGCTCATTGGTGCTCATGTTATCGAAATGAGAAAATCAGTTCCAATAGCCATGTGGCTAAGAAGGCAATCGATTACGTAGTATCTCACTTGAACGGTCTACTTAAGTACTATCCAGAGTGTGCGGAGCTCACACTTGTGGAAGTGCTGGGGGTCACACGATTGTTGCCTGGTAGCCCCGATGACAGTACAAAGAACTCTTTTGATTTGACTGTGGTGGTACGCACCCATCCAGGCGACGGTGTTTTTGAGGCCACGGCAGAGCGCCAAGGCGGCCGTGACGGCAATTGGTCGCTTGCAGGCTCAGTGAGCCGGCTTAACCTCTACGGCAACCAGAGCCACTGTGTTTCGAACTCAGAACTGAAACTCTACTGCTATTGCATTAATTAATTCTGCGCTGACCACCACAGATATTATTTTTGTAAGATGAAGCCTTTAGCCGCTTACAATTTAAGCAGTTAACAATGCATACATTTAAATACAATGAATCAACTGTGATAAATTGAATTATTAAAATAAAATTTATTCTGTTATGTTTTAAAAATGAACAAAACAAATGCAACCGATAGGGTACGTTTTCCAGTGAAGGAACAAAACGAAAGTTTTTTCGCATAATAAGAATTTTGTAAGTTTCTATACCTAGTACTTTTTTTTTCAACTAGAAACATAACTTGTCAGGTTCTGGTAGCATTTGCTTAGACTTCTGCGCAACAGTTGGCGATGTGAAGTGGACGTATACTCGTACTTAGTAGTAATAATATTCTGTAGTAGTAAGAAGACTAGTTCGAGTTTTCCAGTGAATGCACTACGTCAATAATAGTTAGTTCGTTTAGTTATTTTTGTATTTATATTGTTTTAGAACATGGGAACGATAAAAAACAATACCAGAGATTCAAATACAAACAAGAATCTGTCCAAGTACGGGTTTGTATTTTTTATAGTATAATAAAGCATACTAATGAAGTTAGTTCATTCTAAAAGTTGGTGATCATTATGGTGATTTTCATTTTTAGGGTTCCGTACCAAAATGGTAAAAAAGGAACCCTTATGGTTTCACTTTGTCTGTCTGTCACATCGCCAAATATCTCAAGAACTACTTATGCTTTCGATTTGAAATTTGGAACATTTATAAAGAAGGCTTACCTACATACATAGAACATGACTTTAAAAAAAAATCTTATTTTCTGTGAAAAATGACAGATAATACGTGGTTCAAAATTTGAAAGTCTAGTTAATTAATATGTCGAGTGGCGTGTCATATGAAAGGGCTTGGGTTGCACATTCTGAAACATTATTTTTACGTTGAGTCATTTTTGTTTTATGAGGGAAAATGTAAAAAAAAAACCGTCCCCCCCCTTTATCTCCGAAGTTTACCAACGAAAAAATATAAAATTATTACATAACATTGATATCAATGTATGTTTTACAGGAAAAATATAACTGTAGCTTTGTCTAGTTTTTCTTTTTTTTTATCGTCAAAATACATTTTTTACTAAGTTTGTGATTTAATCATCTTTGCATTTTGTTTTATAAATTCCTACCAGATTATGCTGAAAGTACCTTCTTTCAAATAAGTAAAGAAAAAAAAATGAAATCGGTTTTCGTGATAAAGAATAATCCTTAAAAAACTACCATACATACAAAGTTATTCAGTCGCTCAAATTTGTAAGAAAAGTCGCCGATAGATGACGCTGTACCCATGGCGTCCAATTTCCACACCATGTTGTTGAAATTTTCCTGATTTAATAGGGTTGGAACCGGTACCTACACATCTGTATAAGGAACCCTCGGTGCGCGAGTCCGACTCACACTTGACCGGTTTTTTCCCTTAAAGCGTCCTATAACTTGATATTGGGTTGTGCTACTGTAAAAGAAAAGTGATTTAAGCAAACTAGAATAGTTATTTTTACTTTTATAACAGAAATATTTGAAATACATTATTTCTTTATGCCTAAAACTAATTATAAAGTTGAAAATTTCCTTAAATGCTCATTCACTAGAGAACTTACCCTACATTTTCCAGTTTTAGGGGAGAATTTGAAAAGGTGTGGACGGCACAGAACTATTGTTATAAGTGAAATGGATTTTATTCAGAGTATAATAATGTGTGTCTTTGTGTCTCTTGTGTGTGTGTGTAGGTATTGTAAAAGATCAATTGCGTGAGTTGAGAATTTCAACTCGATCGCACGGGGTTCATAATGACATTATCCCATTGTAATTTGTAATCACTGCCTCCAATACTGTAAATAATTACCTTAATTAGACGATAATAAGTCCAATTAAGTACTCGTAATCATCGCAGCACGTGTATCTATTGGCAATCAAAAAGGACATCTCTAAGTTTTCTTATTATAGTACTAGCCACCCGCCCCGGCTTCGCACGGGTGCACTATTTAATGGATGTTATTATACATATAAACCTTCCTCTTCAATCACTCTATCTATTAAAAAAAACCGCATCAAAATCCGTTGCGTAGTTTTAAAGATAATAAATAAATAAATAAATAAATATTAGAGGACAAACTTACACAAATCGAACTAGCCTCACAGTAAGCTCAAGAAGGCTTGTGTTATGGGTACTAGACGACGATATACTTAATAGATATAAATACTTAAATACATAGAAAACATCCAAGACTCAGAAACAAATATTCATGCTCATCACACAAATATTTGCCCTGACCGGGATTCGAACCCAGGACCGTCAGCTTCACAGGCAGGTGCACTACCCACTAGGCTAAACCGGTCGTCAAGATTTAAGCATACATAAGGATATAGGGACAGAGAAAGCGACTATGTAGTGATACTGAGGTCTATTTTTTTACTGGCCGTCATTTCATAAAATTATTACTAGATTTTGGATCTTCTAGAATGAAAAATGAAGTCGCTTTTTGTACAGACGACGTTGACACAAATCGGTCAACTCAAATAATCTTAAGTACCTATACCCGCATCAACTATTGCGGATGCAGCCATGCTTGACACAACAACACTTTCGCTGCCAAGCTTTTCGTAGCGCTACGCAATTTCCTCTTCATACGGGGAAACGCTATGCATTTACGAGCAGAGCGCCCGCTAGTGTTCCTGATACTGTGTTAATTCTGAAGAGAAACGAATTTGTATGTAGAGCTAGAGTTAAGTAACTATATATGTATGTATTCCTTATTAATTGTCGGCAAGAGTAGGGACGTTAATAGTACCTCAGGCGCTTACACCATACTATTAATAAATTTTTAAATAAATAGCTATTAACTATTTTTTAAATAAATAGCTAGTTAACTAAATGTAAGTGTTAATATATTTGTATATAAATGTATCAATGCATTTTATTTGAAACACCAATAAAAATACTAGTGTGTACGAACCTTTTCTGTTATGGATTTTGGATCGTCGTATCCCACCCATTGATTTTCCGAATACGCATACGGCCCTGCTCTGTCTTGCCTGCCCGTTTTCCATCGCAGCTTATTAACTGAAGAATACAATTGACATTAATTTAAGTATATAAAAGTAAATTTCCCGTTACGATACCGTAGCTGAGAACAGTATAAATTAGTTGTTAGTTGTTAATTTATCTACATAAATCATACCAACAGAACATTTCACTCTTATCAAAAGTTGATTTGACTATCAGTCCACTCAAATGCTTCGTTGGATGAGAATAGTCCAAATGTAAGCGTAGGCCCTAATCTTGGAGTTAGGTACCTCTATTGTGATGGATAGGTTATGGGCCCAAGCGTGTGATGTAGGTACAGTCGAGTGCAAAAATATGGGTGCATGCAAGCTACTCAAAAATATGTCCCATGGATCTTATGTCGGCGCATTAAGGTTTCGGTTCATGTTTATGAGAGGATTCATTCGATACGTATTTTTACACTTGACTGTACATCACACTGACGCCCATAACCTATCCATTGCAAAATATGCAGTATTTTATTATTTTAATTCTTTACGCTATTCTTGGCCATACTATTTGGGTTTTAAATGTTGATAAACTCGTTCACCGATATTAGACTCAAGTTCGAAATTGCTTTGGCAACATTGACCAAATTCTGACCTCTATAGCAAATCTCGTAATACGCCAGCATTCCAGGCTGCTTGGTGAACTCCCCCGGCTCGCCTGGGCCGGAGGCCGCGGCGCCGGGCCCGCTGGGCCCCGTGCTCGCTAGTCTGTACGTCTGCCCGTAGAACGACAGGCCTAAAAGCAGTTTCTTTGGGTCCGCGCCGCCGCTGATCATCGCTTTCACAGCGTATTCCTGTCACATGTAGTTTGTTACTTAATTTTTGATAATATTTATAATATTTTCTTATTGCAATGCTTATACGCAAAATGAGAGATCGTCGAATACAATTTTTTATAAATATTTTAGGGGTTTTAAAATGTTTATGTTCTAAGTATAATTGGTTTAGAACCTACTTCCTTACACTCCAGTGAGTAACTGGGTGGTCTTGCATCACTAATTTGGTTTTTTAATACCCACATACCCACATATGTATATGAGAGTATAATACTTACAATAGAGTAGTACGGGATAGAATCCTTCGGAGAAGGCACCAACGGCGTGTGGTGTGCGGTAGTGCCCTCCCAACCGCCGTGGTAGTCGTACGTCATAGCGCTCAGGAAATCGGCAGCCTTAGATATGGCAGCCAGGTCGTACGCGGCTTCTATCACCTCCTTGTAGCCGGAAATTGCCACACCTAGCTCCATTCCGGCGCCATGTAGAGCTTTGGATACTTCCTGAAAATAATAGGTAAGTACATTTAGGTATCTATATATATATTACGCGAGGCCGATTTTTGTACATCCCATCAGATCTACAGTTATGGTCCGGTTATAATAAATGATATGTCATAAAATTCGTCTCATGCTGGAGTCATATTTTTTAAGAAAAAGGACTAAGAAATTGATTTTAAAAAACTACTGTGCGCTGATCACGTGACTTTGGCCGCGTGACGTGGCTCCTGTTTTGAATTAACATAACACAGTATAAAAATAAACAATAACTGAACTCAAACCTGTAGTAAGTTCTTCAGTATGAGAAAATATACGGTTTGAGTCGGCGGTTAACAAAATACAAAACAGCGATCTTTTTACAATGTTTACATGAATGACAGACGTATTGTATAGACATTTAATTCAACGTCAACATTTAATTTTTTTTCTTCTATGCCAGTATTAAATTGTCATGACGTTTTTACTTCAATAAAAATTATAATTATACAAACTCTTCGCATATTCAAAATTTTGAGAGAAAAGCTCTTTAGGTTTAAGCCATTCATTGTCGTGGACGTCCATCTCTGTTATAGTCTCTTGGCATATATCTTTGCTGGCCTTAACAGTGCCTTGCGCGCCGATAGGAGTACAATTCCTATTGGCGATTTAGCTTTTAGAAGACTTTTCTATCCTCGGGATGGCAAATCGCCCAGCGGACTCCCCTTCTGGGTGGAGGTCCATTGTATTGCTGGACGAGACTGGGAATATGTTGGAAAGAATCCTCGCTTCCCGGATCAGAAACAACAGAAAATGCGGGCCCCAATGTCACTCCAATATCATGGAGTCCCTCCTTACCTGAGGCGCATCGTGAAGCGGGTACTATGAAGAAAGGGGAGTTCTCACGATGTTCTTCGGATAACCAGTAGAATAATATTATGACGGGAAAAGTTGAGGGCCACAGGTTACGGGGCAGACTACCCGCTAGATAGAACACCCAAATCACTGGTGCCCTGCAACTATATCTGCACGAGGCCATCCATAACGTGATAGGTGATAGGAGCCTATGGAGGAGCCTGATCAATAATTATTGGACTTTGCGTCGAGGGAACGACTGATGATGATGATGTGCCGCATCCACGCTGTCCGGATAACTCCCTTTTCAACTTCCTGTAATTTTGTGCTGGCTAGAACCCTGAATTTTCAGGAACATATAGGGTATAATTTTACTTTTTTTATTTTTTATGTTATAGGGGGCAGACGAGCAGACGGATCGCCTGATGGTAAGCAATTACCGTCGCCCATAAACGCCTGCAACACCAGAGGAGTCACAAGTGCGTTGCCGGCCTTTCAGAAGGGAATACGCTCTTTTCTTGAAGGTTTGAAGGTCATATCGGTCCGGAAATACCGCAGGCGACAGTTCATTCCATAGTTCGGTTGTGCGAGGCAGGGAATTTCTTGTGGAACGCACAGTTTTACTTAGATATCAATTTAATTCTCAATTTAAACTTGTAGTTTAAGAACTATTGCACTTCAAACTTCCTTAGTTTTGTCACTGACCCTTTGATAATCATAATTCTAAGATCCAGCAGACCCACAAGCATCAGATTTGAAACATATTTGTTTTTAGCCTATCAAGTCATAAAAAAGCCTAAAAATATTGCAATTTCAGTCACGTTTCTGAGATATTATACAAACTGCATAAGTAAGTTTGTAATCCTATACAAATACATGCGCTACAAAGTTATACTTTTGTAGTTCCTGCATCTATGAAAAGTTTTTAGTTCTAGATGCATTCATAAAGTTGTATTGACACATTTAACTACAAAAAGGAGTGAGATCCCATAAAAAACATTCCATGTAAAATTAGGCCAAGTCTCGAAACTCTTTAACCTTAAAAAGTTGGGAGATACATATTACGTAGAGCCAAGTCAGGCATTGTTATTAATCTTTATTTGCTTACTAAATAAAATTTTGTGACTTGGCAATCAAACTCAAGTTTCCGGTGAAAGAGTTTCGAGGCATGGCGTATTTTTACATGGAATGTTTTTTATGGGATTCACATTTATCTAAGTATCTCAGAGGGTACAACACTTTTTGAGATTGTTCACGCCCCCGGGCGACATTAAATATTATCATCAGTCAGGCAATAACCTCACCATACATGACCTGACATATTAATATTTTTAAGTGACCGTATTAAAATCTAATTGCAATGAAATAAGGTCCAATTATTGACAGTTAAGTGACTTACCTGTATTAATGTGACGTAATTCGCTTTATCAGATGCCGCACCCTTCTTACAGTTGCTCTGCCAACAAACCGGGTAGTTCCAGTCTAGGTGCAACCCACGGAAGTTATGCATGCGCAAGAAAGTCACCAGTTTCTCTGTGAACTTCGCACGAGCCGCACTCGAAGATACTAATCGCGAGTATTTGTCACCGGCCGAGTCTGTCCAGCCACCTAATCCAAGTAGGACTTTCACGTCTTTCAAAGATGTTACACGCTCATAGAGATCTGGAAAAAATATTGTCATTACACCGTTATCTCCCGTTGCCGGAGATCTCCTATCCAGGAAAATAACAAAAGAATGCTATTGTTTATTTTTTTCGCCGGTAGAGGAAGGGTTAACGTACGTATTCGCTATTTTGGAACTTAGGTTATATCCATTCAGCGCCATCCACCACATGCCTGAGTGTGGTACAGGTGGTTTTTTTGGCTACGATTATTAAACTGCTACGAGCGTAGCTAGCAGTGAATATATTGAAACTAGAATGTATAGGCAAGTTTTAAGGCCATCTACGATTGCTAATGTTTATGATCTCTTATTATTCTATATTTACTTACTGTTGGTAATATCAGTCCATGGGTCAAACTCTTTAGCGACGAGTTCATCTGGTGACAATGACCCGTAAGCGTAAACTATATGTGTGCAAAGTCTGGTGTCAATTTGCTCTGGAACGAATTTTCCATCGCCGCGTCTGTAGAAAGCCCAGCTGGTCATGTAGCACACTACTCGCTTGTCGTTTTCGGTACCTAAACACAATAAGAGACTTAAAATTATGTTTGTCAGTACTGTATAACGCAGTTTGGACGCTTGTCTGTACTTTAAAACACCAGTTTAGATGCATGCTGAAACCTTGAAAATGTAGTTCAGTTTGAAGTAAATTATAATTAATATACCTACGATAAATATAATTTGGGTTTATGTGTTCAGTACTTAATTTTGTACTAGGTAATTCTCTAACTTGAAGATAGGGCAAGTAACGAGAACTCAATACATTGCGACAGAGCAGTGTTTATAACATACCTTCACTTCCTTCATCATTATAGGGCCGTATTGCTTCTCTCACTGCTTTGATGACGTCATTGTTACGTTGATCATGACTTCTTTTAATATTTGCTCTTGATCGGCTATTATAAGTTTTCGTCTGAAGTGCTATTTCTTCACGGAATAAGTAGATAAGCAGAAGCAAAATGTCATAGAAGTAAGAAAGAAATCGTTAGAAATATAAGATGTAAGAATAGAGTTAGGAAAAGATTAGATATAGACTCTACTTATAATAGAAAATATTTGCACTTACTCTTTTTGACATTTTCCGCCATGGAATGTAGTTTAATTTCCTCACTGGTCACCACCATTTCATTATTGACTTGATCACTCCACTGCAATAAATTATAACATAAGAATCAATAACACGAATATCAACTTGACATTCACCATCGGCTCACGTTTATGTCGGACCTAAAGCATTCGTCCCTTCATAAGTAGGGATATGTAAGCGCGAGATGGGCGAATATCTTATGTTGGACGTAAACGCGAACATGCTACCATTAAAGTAAATAATATTTAAAACACAACTCATATAGTCTGTCATACTTACTTCGAAATCATTATCATATGCATGAGGTAATAATCTTGCTGCTTCCTCCACACTGATCCGAAGACTTTGTCCTGGCAGACATTTAGTAACATCCTGGTGTCTGCAAAAACATAAGTCAATTAAATATTTATAGCGTTATTTTAGGTAACTCTACCGCCGCCGTGAGATAAACTATATAATCTATCTATAGAAGACATGCTAGAGAAATGAAATTGGGTGTTGGATGTGTGTATGTAGCTAATTGGAAGAATGATTACCCGCAGAAACCGGTAGAGGGATCGTAAAGACGATCATCCTCGCACATCATCCTGAAGTTAATACCGCCGGTGCAGAAGTGGAAATGCGCGCACGAGTCTTCATCTGACGCCAAGTAGGGCATCATCGCCTCACACGACCCAATTTTTAGAGATGATTGATCACTCTGGACTGGTTCTCCTGTTTAATAATGTTTTGCTTTTAGAATTTTGGAGGAATAAAGTTATAGTCACATTTGTGGCGATTCTTACCGCTTAACATGGAAGAGATGGTGCCCAGTAACGGAAAGGGTGAACCGCATAATCCACGGAAGTCATCCATATCAATGGCCCAGGCAGCAGCTCCAGCCAAACCCAAATTTATGATGAATTTCATCTGAAACGATGATAATAATAGTAAACACTAATGAAGTCGATAAAAATTGCAAAATTATTGTTCGTAACTGTTAACATATTGTGTATTGACCTTTTCGGCGATAGTTGTTTGAGAATCGTACGAAACCCACTGGTTGTCAAAAACAGCGTAAGCATTGCCAGCATCATCTGTTCCGGTCGCTCCTTTTCCTTCACGTTCTGCTATGCATATCTGAAAATACAAAGAAGAACGTTGCATCACATTCCAATAAGCAAATTATACAATGTGTATTACAATGACAGGACCAGGTAATTGTGCTAATCTTGTGTGGCTGCACAATAAATGGTCCTTCAAGCCGGTTTATTGTGGCAAAGTGATACAGAAAAGGCATCGTTGATAGTAAGACGTACCTACAAACTCGTAACTTCGCCCATAATGCCTATCTTCGCCTACAACGACGAATACCACGTGCCAACTTTCAGTTCAACTCAACATGAAATCAAACCAAGTCAGTTTTTTCACTTACGTACACCCTAACTTAGTGGGTTATTTGGCTTCTTACTGTATAAAAGACGCTGAGCTACAATAACCGCAATATTATAATCCAACAATCAGCTTTCTGGAGAGCATTTCGCACCTCAAAGTACGCCAGCAATCCTTTAGTCTGCGTATAAGGGCCCTCATCACCCCAGCCGCCGACGGGCGCGCCGGGCGCAGGCAGCGTGGAGGCAGCCAGCGTGTAACTGCGACCGAACAGAGGCACCCCAAGCACCAGCTTCTCAGGAGTCATGCCGTGCCGAAGGATGTACTTCACCATGAATTCCTTTAAGATAAATAAATTTGTATATGTTTTGTGCGTAACGCATACTTTTCTACGGCTGTCAAATTCAATGCGTAGTTAAAGTACCTGTACTCAAACGAATATTTTTTTAATACACATTTAAATAAGAATGCCAACCCCAACCGTAACAAATACCTACGAGTAGTTGTTATTCAAAAAAATGTACATATACCATAAATCCATTACCAGATAATGAACGAAGGTTTTAAAAAAGCATGTAAAACCAAAAGCGCATTCAATATTAACTGTTCAATTTTTAAAGAAACATAACTACTAAACAAATATTACGGGTATCTCACCAACCGTTAACTATTGTGTATAACATAGTAGATTTGGTTTAACCGGCCCCTACAAACACTCTTAACAGTGGTACATCTACACGCTCTGTTTCAAACATTGGCTTAGAAGTTATTCATATTTCTCAGTAGTAGTTATTTTGTGACCTTTAGGGAAATAAATGTCTTTAAAAATACGTAGCAGCTTATTCAAAATCCCAAGAACCTGTGTAACTAAGTAGATACATAATATTAATTCCCTGACTAAGGTACAAAGCAACAATTACTGCGTGTTAGGCCGACGGAAGAATGATCTGTCTTGCTAAGAGGAAACTATTTCTGCATGCATGAAACATTCAGCCAGGTCTGGACTGGTCTTAAGTCGACAATTCGAAATCAATTGTGCATCTTGCTACTTTTCTCTGCAGTTGTCTGTTCTT
The DNA here is from genome assembly GCA_963556455.1 of Epiblema foenella. Taxonomy (NCBI): domain Eukaryota; kingdom Metazoa; phylum Arthropoda; class Insecta; order Lepidoptera; family Tortricidae; genus Epiblema; species Epiblema foenella. Next base: position 11,261,208 of record OY747104.1, read on the forward strand.
GGATTGGCTATTAATAAGTTATTACAATATTATCGTATCGTTGGTCCCGGGACGCCGCGCCGGGGTCGCGGTGGAGCGAGCTGTGTTGGACAGCCTTTGACGGAGGCTCGTCCCGTTTCCCGTGTGTCATGTCCCAGGCCTGCAGGATGACATAGTCGGCCGCGCCGCTCACGGCACTCAGGTCGTAGCCGTCTTCTATCTGATACCTGCTTGAAAACAAAGTATGTAAATACAGGATTCAAAACCTTTGAGATTCAAGTGAGCTGAGAATTTTACCAGATTGCCGACCTACTGTTATGGATTGTTATAAGATGGAAAAGTGGATTCAATGACTAGCGGAATATACTTTTCGCGTTGTTATTGACCCGTTAGGCGTTGGATCTGATAGCTCCAACAAGATTGTATATTTTATGTATACACAGTTATGTAGAAATACTAACTAAACATAACAATTAACCGTAATACCTGAATGGAGGCAAGACCGTAGAAAGCAGGAGTCCGTATGAGGACATTTTTTCCCGCAGTTCGTACAGAAGGGACGTAAACATGTCTTTTTCTTCTTCATTTTTTTCACCTACAAAATCATAACCACACGCGTTATTTTACCTCTATGTAATATTGTATATCTACAAAATAAAAGTAAAACTTTATTCTCATACACAAGTATGTGGAAAATTGAATACTTAAATTAACTTGAGAATTAATGTTATTCTTAAATATGAACTAAATAAACTAAATAAGTTAGCCAATTCGCTACCTACCAGGGTACACCCAATGAAGATCGAGACCATCAAAGTCGTGTTCCCTCAGAAAGCTAACAGCGCTGTCGATGAAGTTGCTGCGTCTGTTGGGCTCCTGCACCATTTCGCTGAACAGTCGGTCGGTGCCGTCACCTCCCACGCTTAACATCACTCGCAGGCCTGTTTTCCTTCGCTTTAAACCTGTTGCAATTCGGTAACCGCCTGAAATTAAAAAGAATTCCAGATTTAATTAAAATTATGCCTGCAATTATGCGCATTTATATTTTGTATATGGGCCATTGGGTATATAAGTAGTGTGCGTCATCGACGTAGACGCGCTCCTTCACAGCGAATCTCATACTAATCTATGTGCACTTGTATGGAGTGAGCTGTGGAGGGGCGCGCCTTCGTGAACGATACGCATTATAATCATTAGAGTTGGCCAAGTTGCATCAAAGTAATTCGTTCAGAAAGGAATTTTACCTTTCATACAATAGGTACAAAATCCAATTTTTTTTTATATATGTACGTAGGTATTGCAATTTTTGAAGTCGGTGCCAATCAAAGAAATTGCCTAAAGTTGACGAAATGGCACCGACTACAAAAATTACAATACATACCTACATTGTTCAATAAGAAGCGTATATAAGAAAAGTTTCATACTGACCTATTAGAAGTTAGGCAATTATGTTTACCTTTTTAGTTTTTTTTTGAGTCCGTTTTAATATTATTATTATTAATAATTCACACTTTTTAGATTCACCACGGATCCACCAGTTCAAACACGGCTAAGCTGTTTTATTAAGGAGATACGAAGCGACGAACACAAATAGACTTCCAGTGACGTTACTTTTTTAAATTGTGATTGTTAGGCACTTAGTGATGTTATGATGTATCAGTTTGTCTTACCTTTGATGACATCATAATCCTCATTAGCCGGCATCAAAGCGTAGGTATGTGGATGCAGTACAGCAAAGGCGTAGTGAAGATGAGTGCAGGAGCGAGGCACTAAGCCCGCTGTGAACGCGAGGGGAGGCACTCGGTAGGCTGCCAATGACTCCATGTAACACACGATTAGCCGCTGCGCTGTGGGACCCGTCGGCGTCTGCTGCATTTCTGTAATTTAAATAATGCTCGTCTTACGTTAAGTATATACGTTTGTGACATAACATTAATACAATAAGTATATAAAATTTTCTTTGTCTTTAAACTCGCAATCGCTAAAAGTAGCACTAAAATTTGATATCATCATGATAACCGGCTACCAATTGTTACAAATTTATAGTCCTGATAAAAAAAACACACAAACGGACAGAGAATAGGTATAGTAACACGATGCCGTTTGTACTCATTCATATAGGCCGTAAAATGTCAAACTTCATCAGAAAAAGGCAAGCACCGCAGATTGTAGTGCAGCGGATTGTTTTAGAGAGGGTTTCTGCAGCTTAATAAGGCGTCTATCTCTACCTCATGCGTCTTTTTGTTATTGTCATATATGTTAATAAAAAGTGGCGACCATATTTCAACGAGTTGTATGTTCAATTATAAATGTAGGTATAATATATTTAATAGAAATAACCTAACCTTGAAGATTTGCATTTCCTAGCTGGAACTTATTCAAGTAATTCGCCGCGCCATAATATTGTCTGAGGCTGTCCATGTCATTTTCTGAAATATCCCCGATATCCTGTAAAAAATATACGTAAAGTAGGTACAGATGTAGTGCAAAATGATATTCCTTCGTACTTTATCGGAAAAGTTCGTAATTATCGTGCTCTCTCAATTAGCTTCAGTATTCAGTACCCATCTTACAGCCGTAGTCGCATCAGCAGACCAATATATGTATATATATATATATATAGAGTGGCTAACACGCAATTCAAATATTCGCTATAGTTTTGATTATATTTACAGTTTACTTATAAAACCGTTTTTAAAAACGGTTAAAAAGCCAGTCCAAGGAATTATATTTAATATATACCTATACTTCATTCATATCAGAAAATAGCAAATTCAAAAATAACTAACTCAGAGTATTTTGGCAAAGTTCAGATAAAAGGTCACGTATCAAAAAGGAGCATAGACATGAATATGGGTACAGTAAAAAAATTGATTGAAGAAAAAATAAATATGATTGGCCCGGATGAATGGAAGAAAGTTTGTGATCATGCCATCACATGTGAAAATGTATATCGGTCACAGGAACGCTCGATGGATGATCACATTGATAGGATTGTAAGTAATGTAAATGAAAGCACTGACGAATCTGACGAAGATATATGTCTGACTGTTACTCAGATTGTGAAATGGAAAATGTTGAAAATATCGACCCAAATATGTAGATAAAATATTAATGTTAAGTACAGTCACCGGCATAAATAAGTTAACATTTAGTAACCTTGTCACTTTAACATCGTGTTTGAAATGTCATACGAAATTGTCAAACGATTAAAAGCGACAAGGTAAAGAAATCACCACTTATTTATGACGGTGACTATACCTAGAAGTATACTAGTATGAAAGCCTTCATGTCGTTTGCATCCCTCTCACACGCGGGTTATTTACTTAGGTGCAATAGGGACGCCAATGACATAAAATTTTTCATACTAGCCCCGTAAGTGGATGCTGTTTTTAAGTAGACAGGTATTGAGTTTTATTTGTGTAAATATTTCGCAATAAGATTTATTTTGTTGTAATTTATGTGTTAAAGTGAAAATAATGTTTCGTTTACTAATGAAAATAAAACTGCGTATTTTCAAAGTTATTGAAGGTGGTTGTAACATCTCTATATTATACAATAACATTTTTCACTTTGACATTTGACACTAAACAATAAAGTTCCATAATAATGGATATGAAAACGTCACTCATTTAATACAATCATTGATTGACAGTTCGGGTGCCATCGTATTCCGATTGAAATCCGAGTTTTCCCGAAGGAAAATCATTTTGTAATACATCTGTATTTCATATATGCATAGAAAACAAACAGATTCGGTCGTTGTGTTTCAAATACGTTTATGATGGAATTCGGATGTATCTGGGGGCACGGTAGTGCCGCCGCTAAGACAAGCCAAGCAAAGCGCAAGGGCACTTAGCTTTTATTGATCTATAAAAAAACTCCGTTTTTGTCACTGGCTCACCGATGATGATCATCAAAATTCTTAGGGTACTTCCAGAAGTTCTAGAAAGCTGAAATATATAATATTAGTACACACAAAATGAAAAAAATCTAGCACTTGAAATTTTTACCTCCTAACTCTAGGGGATGGAATTTTGTATGAGAATTTAAAAAAGTATTAGAATCCCACCAAAAACATTTTCATGTAAAATGTTGCCAAGACAAGGCCATATGGATCGCACTGTCAATAGTTAGCAGATTTCATGTAGAGCCAAGCTTCTAATTCTACACGCTCCAACACTACAAGTCCTAACTTCACAAATTACACCTCAGTCAAAATATGTGGCATAGCCGTTTCATTACTACAAGAACTATTGTCAATGTAGAACTAAATTGTAGTGTATAATAGTAATGAACAGTGAAAACATTTTTCACCTTACGCCCAGTGGCTGCCTGTAGCAAAACGGTCAAGGCACATATTTTGACTAAGGTGTAGAGTTTGAGAAGTTAGGGCTTCTACAGTTAGAAGCTTGGCTCTACATAACATCTTTTTTGACAGTGCGAGCCATTGGCAATATTTTACATGAAAATGTTGTTGTGGGGTCTTATAAACTCTCACTCTCACCTCTACATTTACGCGCAAGGATTCGTCACTCACTGCAATCGGTCTCTTTTCGACGGCATCACGTAGTGGCAACCTTTCGTCGCCTTCATCTCGAAGACTCCTGTGTATTACGTCGATAATTAGGATTATAAAAAAAAACAGAAATTGTAGGTAATTTCCGAATGGACATGTATATCTACCTGAGGGGAATGCTTTCAACTGAAGCTCTAATCGGGGCCGGGATCGGGTCATGTTCAGGCACCGTTTCCACAGCACTCCTTACGAAGGACAAGGAGTTCGACCGCGGGGATGCTACCGTATGGGTACACAGTAACCAAAACAGTGCGCCCTAGAACAAAATACATGTTTACATCATTATTATAAAATAGTAGTAGGTATACTCGTTTAACAACATTTTATTCACGCCGATTAACACGACATGTTCTGAATAAATAATCAGTTTGTCGAACAAACGCCCGTAGGCTATTGACCCCATAAAAACCTTAATACATTAGTCAACAAAGAGGATAGGTATCAATTACTTAGACGAATTGATTCATTGAAGATTCGCGAATAAGACCGTTAGTTACAGTACCTCCGCCTTTTGTATGGAAACTGTCAATAAAATTCGTTACTACGATAGTGGATGTTTTCATTCGCTTTTCGTAACAGGCCTTAAGACTAAAATTCATACTAAGTAGGTAGAAGCACTATATGTAAGCACTTTAATGTAGGTACCCAATAACAGGTTACAACAAAATGCATGTCACATAAGATTAAAGTACTAAGGCGAACTTACCGTATTAGGGATCTTCGATTTTCGATTCGTTCGATTTAAATTAGGCTTTGATTTAGTTGTGTGCAAAAATACAACGGGGGTAAATCTTATAAACCTTATAGAAAAATAGGTACCGACGTATCTGGACCTTAAGTTACTTATTTCTTTTGTTTAACAGTCTAAGTATGAGAAAAGGCAGAAAGAGTGAAAATATCTGTTTACTTTCTGTACAGGAAAAAACTGTCGTTCAAATTTGTTGTTTGTGGATGTCAACGGTGCATAAGACAAACACTTCGTGGGCACCGCGGTCGCTGACCGACCAGTAACTCAAGTATCGCACTTAATCTAGGCGAACGATTTACATAACTTGACAAATCCCAACGGGATCGAGAAAACTTATGTTTCTACATTTCATTAGATGGCTTTAACGGACGCCATATAAATAATAAATTAAAATAGCAATTTATAAGCATAGCTCGCTAAATAAGTTCTCAGAGTGCTTGATGTGAGCAGTGATCTAATAAATCACCGGTGAACGAGCTAAGGACATTGACACGCGGACGGAGACAACAGCATTTGCATACACCAGAGGCAGGTAGTGCGCGCAAGCTCTGGACCAGAGGTCATCGTCATTTCTCCCGAACCAGTCCATGGTAGGTATTCGCGTCACACACAGCCATCGATTAGGATTCCAACTTTTATTTTTAAACCTTAAATTAAACCCGTTTCGGGCGACACAAACTGCCCATAATTTCGGGTCTCAAAATGTATCCTCTAGAGCAAAACATAATACCTCCCTATAAGCATCAAATAACTACGTAAACTTTAAAACTTTTTTTATGGCAATCGTCACGTCCGACATGTTGCCAGCATCACGTCAATATGAGAATAAATATAGGAAAAATTATAGAAACGACCAGAACTTTTAAAAAGTTATTGAAAACCATACTTGAAAAAAATATCAAGCGATATAAAATGTCTGAAATGACCTCAAGAAAATTGACAAGTTCTTAGGACGACACGGAAGGAAGCAAAGGAAGTAAGGTCGGGGATGACAGCGAGATGCCAGCTACTCTGCGTGCCTTGCATAGCCCGCCTATTATTATTAAGGAACCTTCTAGCATATCCTTCTTACCGCCTTGGTTAGACTACGTGCTTTTTAATTATATTTTAACAATTTTAGCGTGAGTATTTTTCTTTTATGTAGGTATTTTTACCGACGACGGAACGGAGAAGGTGTATGCGTTTAGGGTGATATGCTGATTGTTTGTTTGAAGTAGGTAGATATAATTCGAAGTATAAGCTAGTGTCATCAGAGTTGAGGTCACACACACAACAACATGTTATGTAAAGACAGCGGGATTTTGAAAATAGGTACTATACTGTTTTCGTACCGATAGCAAGTTCAAGAGTGAATTGCAAGATAGACCAAAGAGTATCATTATACTATTCTGTTTAAGTATTATTTACAAAAATACATCGAATTCAAACAAAACAGAAAATCAAATGTTTTATCTATTTTATTTAAATATTTATAAATACCGATTCAGATAGCTTTATATTTAAATAAATGGGTTGGGTCAGATAGGTTTTTTTACTGCTTTCTATTAAAAATATATATTTTATTTACATTCACTCATTGATTTCATTTATTCACTTTATTGCAATCAGTACCTCATGCAGCTGTGTGTGACCATTCACCTCAACTTTCGTGGCACTGCCTAATCTATAACGTCCATATGGACTACGTCTAGTCTAGGTGTCTATGTCTAGTCTAGGTATAGACTCTATGTCATCAAGGGTCAGCGCTTTTTGACATAATCAGTCAAGTCTCTTTGTCCCTACCAAACGTAATGCTTCTATTATATAATTTATATATTATGTATAGTCTTGTATTTATTATACTTACCCCTTACAAATATATAATTCGTGAACCAAAATGGAACAGAAATCAAGATTACACTTCCCATTATATCCGTAAATGATGAACAAGTATGTATGGTAATGATTTTGATTGATCAATAAGAATTTACCTCGAGGTATATCTACTTTTAATAGATATCTACCTATAATTGACTCTGTTATTAAATCCAGAGATGAAGTGATAACGACCGCGCAATAAGTGTACCTACTTAGTACTAAAGAATCCTGTTTTCATATTATGTTCCCGGTCTCGGCATAGGTAATGTGTATATTTATGGAGCAGTGATCCAGTCACGCAAGTCCTACTGCCCTACAATATCACAGGTGAATCAATGTGCGACTTTACAAACGACGTACGTACGTCGCGCATATGTAATGAGCCAAAGTAAATACCAATGCATTTTATTGGAGGGAAATTTTGGCCGTCTTACCTATATTATTGTCTATCAACTTTTTAGCCAATGATAAATTGACTAATTTCCACATTTATATACCTATATAACCTACCTACCTAGTTACTCCCGATCGAAGGTAGTATTGATACTGTTGATACACATTCTTACTCTTTGACCGTAAAAAAATCATTCAATCACAGATTGTTGCTATTATTGATTACTTTACTAATTCATTTGCGGTAGAACAACTATTATCGCGGTGGAGTAATTAGAAATCAATTTAAGTAACATGTCTTTGTAAAATGTTAACGTCTTAAAGTTTTCCAAGATAGTTAAAATTGTAAACACTTACCCAGAGAATTGTGTTCCACCCCATAGCGGGGAGCTTATTTCATCAATGGCTCTTCTGAAAGTTAGAAATTGGGGAATTAATCGGTATTCATGTGGTGATAGTTTATGGATTGAATTGTTTTTTATTTACCTAAATTAGTGTTTAGGTGGTTGATAAGGTTCCGCGAGAGCCTGCGCATGCGTGGCGAGCAGCGTGCGACTGAGCGGGCGGCGCGGGCGTCTCTTAGTGTTAAATACTCGGTGTCATCGCGCTTTACATCTCACACCCACATTCACTATATGTAGCATTGTTATTTGGATGAGCCACATATGATATTTTTGGATTTATAAAATTCTGTTTTCATAAGGTTCCGACTCGATTTCGAAAGAAAGTTAAGCTCAACAAGCGAACCCAACTACATTAGGTACCTATCTTTCTGTACTTATTCATTCCTGTTAATAATGCGTGTTAGGTATCTGCTATTCGGTTCACTAATGTTTCGGCGAAAATTATTTAGCAAATTTTTAACTCGCAATCTTTGTATCCCATATTTTGATTTGGGCGAAGTTTTATTTCCCAACTCAACGTTTAGCAACGATATCATTTCCCAACTAATGATTTGATAAATTATTGTTAGGCAAAATATTACCTGGGATTTGTTTAAGATGTCATTTATGTATTCGTCAAATGTATTGATTGGCATACCATACTTTTAGCAACATACATACTTTTAGCACTGATATCATTTCCCAACTAAGTAATTATTTGATAAACAATAGGTACCTAGTTCGATAGAATAGATGGTTCAAGTTGCAGTATGATTGTATTTTATTTAAGTGGGTAGGGTGATGCATTTGCACTTATATTCAAAATACCGAAAGCTTATTCATTAGGTATTTAGATTTTAGTGATTTGAGCCTATGTTTATCTTAGTAGTAAATTGCCCAATTGTCATTTGTTGTAAGTGTTAATAACAAGTTTTTCCGCTCTTTTATAAAAAAAATAACCTCGAATCCGCGATCCGAGTCGGTTTTGCCACTAAGTCCCTGTTCAAAGCACAATAGGTAGGTAATCCGATGTCCTAAGGTATTTTTGATTTTAAAGAAAAGTTATTCTTATAAAACACGCTTATTTGATTGTTTTATAAAAATGTTGCCTAATGAGAATAGTGCGAAGTAAAGTAATGTCAACAGTTGATTTGCCAAATGAAACTTGTGCAAAAAAGTTGGGTGCGAAGTGAAATTTGGCGAAACCTATTTCGCCGAAAAGTCATTATACCAAGCAAATCATTTGCTTCATAATTTTTTGCCACATAAAAGTTTGTTGAAGTGAAATTTGGCATTATAAAAATGTTGCCAAGTAAGAAAAGTGCGAAGTAAAGTTATGCCAACGGTTGGTTTGCCAAATGAAACTTCTGCGAAAAGTTGGTTGCGAAGTGAAATTTGGCGAAACGTTTTTCGCCGAAAAGGCAGTATATCCTGCTATTCATTATTTTGTCCCCTTTTACACAAACGTTCATGTAGTTTTATTATAGTGACGCTAGCGCAGTTGTCATTATGCAATAATAGTAGGTACCTATACTAGCAACTCTAGCAAGCACCCTCATGTATCGTACTTTTAACTTTATAGGGTTGAATGAGGGTTTATAATGGACCTATGACACCCATGGAGCTGAGAAAGCGTTCATCAGCTATGGTAGCAAACTACCAGATTATCAGGATACTAACTTATCTGTAAAAATAATAACTGTTTACTTTTTGACCTTTGCACGACAAGAATTTTTTTAAAGTTTTTGGTGGGAAGGAAAAACATTAATTAGAATCTTAAGAATATAGGTAGGTCATTCATATTCTTTCCAAAACCCAGGGATTGAATGTTGGAGACGACAGTGGAGCGATACCTATTCTCCAAAATATTTATTTTTATGATGATTAGCTAACCAGTTTCTATAAGTACCTAATACATACTTAATGTTGCAGTTGGTTTCAGTTCAATATGAGCGTATGGCATCGCATTCGGGTTCGGGGTAGTTCGAGTTGAATGAACTTATTTGTTTTGAGATGACATTTACAAATGCCGGCCATCGCTGTGTGCCATTGTTAAAGGAGCTTATTCATTTTAGGATTCGCGGAACTTACGTTGGGCGCTGTCAATAACTATTTGAGATTGCGCTTAGTCTCTAGAAAGGGAGGCAGAAAGATCACGGGCTTTCACATGCCTCCTATCGCGTGGATTTGGACAAATTTTTGGTACGCTTCATTCGATTTATATTCTACACATTTTTTTAAACACCTGCTATTCAGTAAAGAGTCATTGTTGCAGTTCTCAGCAAAATTACTTCAGTCTTGGGCGTAAATACTTGATGAATCCTTCGCTATGCTCAAGCCTCTACTCGCTTCACTCAGGATTAAGTAAATATAACGCCATCGCCGTAAAATTAGGGATGTCCATTCAGTCGTGAGAAATCGATGGTTAAATAATCGATTATTTTGCTCCAAATTAAGATCGAATAAAAAAAGCCGGTCAAGTCAAGACGGTATTTTTTTTACATTTTCCCCCATACAACAAAAATGACTCAAAGTAAAAAAAAAATTGTTTCAGAATGTGCAACGCAAGCCCTTTCATATGACACCCCACTCGACATATTAACTAGACTTTCAAATTTTGAACCACCTATTATCTGTAATTTTTCACAGAAAATAAAAAAAATTCAAAAAAGTCATGTTCTATGTATGTAGGTAAGCCTTCTTTATAACTATTCCAAATTTCAAATCGAAAGCATAAGTAGTTCTTGAGATATTTAGAGATGTGATAGACAGACAGACAAAGTGAAACCATAAGGGTACCTTTTTTACCATTTTGGTACGGAACCCTAAAAACGATTTTTGAAGAAATAGTAATCGATTTTTTCAATAATCCATTTTTTATTTATTTTTCTTGTGGGGTCGGTTACACGGTGATTATTATCACGCGTTGCACTCATATCATGATTTTAGATTCATTGCTAGAAATGTCCTCATAATGCCGGGGTCTTTATTAGGACGTAGTAGTAATTAATAGTAATATTCTTTGTTAAATTATGTTACGATTAATCGGCTGTGAAAATCATAATTGATTTATTGCAAAGTCCGAATCGATTAAAAATTCGATTCTTTTTAAAATAGTGATCAATTTTTAATCGATTTTTTAATAATCGATTATTTTTTTAACATCCCTAGTTAATGTATCATTTTGCCCCATGAGGCAAGCTACTATTATTCAGTAATAGGTGCATTACTCGTCGGCTAATGTAAAGCTATTCGGTGCTTCGGTGGTATGCAGTTATCCGGTAATAGGTTGTTATCGTCTTATCAAGAGTTATCTGATATTTTGTAGCTTGTGCTATTTTTCAATATGCGCCGCCTAGATTCATTGACAGTATAGGGTACTCCATTGTTATTTTGTTTAATGTCATTTCCACTATAAGACGATAATAAATTATCACCAAATAACTGCATATTTATTTATTTATTCACAGGCAAGGTAACAAAATGTAAATTATTTCAGACATATACAATATCACTGAATAGCCATGGTTTTCATTTGCATTTTGGGTAAAATAACATAGAAAATAATTCATGAAGAATATCACTAGTGAGATATAGCAGTTTCGAGATCCCTAAATTCACAAAGGGTATAGCGAGGTAAGGAGGACGAAATGGCCCCCACGGTATTGGCACTCTAAAAGAATACGAAATGTAAGGTCGTTGACCCCTGACCTTGACCTGTCTTTGAGATATTCGAGAAAGTTCGTAGGCGCGCCGATTTTTTTCAAAAATTTTTTCCGAAAAACTATAAAAGCTAGAAGGATGGGACCAATTGCGTATAATGAGGGATACTTTGAAAAATATTCTGTATTTTTTTCAGAGTTCTCGTGAAATGACAACTGTGCAAAATAATTAAACAAATTATAAATATTTTTTTTTAGTACTGTTCTATTATGTCTACCGCGCCAAAAAAAAAATATAATACTCTTTGATTTATATACTTACACCACACAAAAGCTGATCAAAATCAAAGAGGCGCTTCTTGAGTAATTATGAATTTACTTAGTGTGCGTACGGCTGGTAGGAACTAATTGAAGAGGTCGTTTTTGGATTAATTATTATAATTACATGTTAAACATAATTTTAATCATCATCATCACTATTTTCATTTATTACAACATTGACTGCATCATTTGAAAATATTTTCGACAGAATTTCAGCAGGACGTAAAATGCGAGATAGATATCTCGCATGAGCTAAATAATATATTACACTTGCGACATGAGCGCAGCATCCAACTGTCCTGTTTCCATTCGGACAATCACAACAATATCCTCGGATTCCTTCGACACTGTTCATATTAGGAACATAATCAATGAACAATCGGTAATGTTTACTATTTACATGTCTGGAACGAACATTTAACTTGATGATAGTTGGGGTTTGTTTGACGTAATATATATAGAGATTACTCATGTCGTCCATTATTTCAGCGAGGTATGAAACAGCTAATGAGAGCTGATAGGAACCTGTAAATTCTTAATTGTTCTTCGTTTAGTCTTGGAAAATCTAAAATTTCTGATGACACCAGTTGTTGAAAAGCCGTTTTTCTGCGATTCCAGTGCTGCTTTTCTACCTCTTCACTTAAAGAATTTGGTAACGCCAGTCGCTCTTTAAAGTATTCAACAATTGTCTCATTTAAGCCTGTATCAGAATCCAATCGCTTACTGAATTTGTTGTGTTAAAATCCAACAACTTTGCATAATAGACTTACTTTTGGAAGCATTTTATTATCAAGATTGTTATGAATGTTCCTAATATGAACAGTGTCGAAGGAATCCGAGGATATTGTTGTGATTGTCCGAATGGAAACAGGACAGTTGGATGCTGCGCTCATGTCGCAAGTGTAATATATTATTTAGCTCATGCGAGATATCTATCTCGCATTTTACGTCCTGCTGAAATTCTGTCGAAAATATTTTCAAATGATGCAGTCAATGTTGTAATAAATGAAAATAGTGATGATGATGATTAAAATTATGTTTAACATGTAATTATAATAATTAATCCAAAAACGACCTCTTTAATTAGTTCCTACCAGCCGTACGCACACTAAGTAAATTCATAATTACTCAAGAAGCGCCTCTTTGATTTTGATCAGCTTTTGTGTGGTGTAAGTATATAAATCAAAGAGTATTATATATTTTTTTTGGCGCGGTAGACATAATAGAACAGTACTAAAAAAAATTATTTATAATTTGTTTAATTATTTTGCGCAGTTGTCATTTCACGAGAACTCTGAAAAAAATACAGAATATTTTTCAAACTATCCCTCATTATACGCAATTGGTCCCATCCTTCTAGCTTTTATAGTTTTTCGGAAAAAAATTTTTGAAAAAAATCGGCGCGCCTACGAACTTTCTCGAATATCTCAAAGACAGGTCAAGGTCAGGGGTCAACGACCTTACATTTCGTATTCTTTTAGAGTGCCAATACCAGTACAAATGATAATTCCGTCATGGGCCGTGGGGGCCATTTCGTCCTCCTTACCTCGCTATACCCTTTGTCACATAAGTAGGCTGCATAAACGATCGTACGGAGCACAGACCTGATCTACTACTTACATTAAGTATCTACTCGTAAGTACGGAACTCATTCTCAAAAATCGACGATGTGTTAATAGTCCTCATTATTAAATTTTTTTTTCTCAGGCGCTAAAAACGTAATAAAATTGAACGAGGAACTAATTGGTAAGCCACTTTTTTTTCGTCGCAGAATGGACATCTCTGCTTCCCATTCCGGGCAATGCTTTTGACATAATTATCAGTGAATCGTCTCATGTCTTGCGTTAGTTAAAAGAAAAGTGCGTGTGAGCATACTGGTAATAAATAAGATACGAGTATTATCATGATATAATATAATTAAACTTAAAATGCAAAATTTAGGTCTACGGTCCCAGAGTTCGTCGTACCTAACTTTTACAATCTGGCCCCTTGTTGACTTTGACTGAGTGGTCTAAAATCATAGGTGATCTCTCGAACAACTAACTACCAAGCCGAGCCCCCATTTCACCAACCTGACAATGATCATTCACCGTACCTACATTTATGTGTCGATAAGTAAAGATGATGTCCCGCGACTATTTTACTTAGAATATTTTAATTGTATAGAACCGCGAATAGTCATTGTCATGTGATAATTTGCCAATTTTCGTTTTTCCCCTTTAATAGTACAGGTACCTACTTGTAATGCACTAGCTACGAGTATATGGCGTTATTTATAAATCCTGCAATTTCACAATATACAGCTATGGTCTTATGGAGGTGTAGACTGATAATATGGACTTTGAGAATTGGTCTTCTTTTAAGTTACGACATGAGTGACACGACCGTCAATCAAATATAATTTACCATTTGATCATTGACATTTAGAAATCGCTTAATATTTTTTACTAAGATGTTGACAAAGTTTAACGAACTTCGTTTTTTTAATTCCCGTTTCTCATAATATTAATGGCAATATTAACAAGATATATTATTTTGATATTTATCTTGGTATTTTCCAAAACATGTAGATTGATCTACCGTATATATGTCTAGAACGCCGTCCAAAATAAATGAAACAGTAGGTAACTCACTTGTCGGGAATTATATAGGAACTTTCGATTTCCACGAAACACCAAGTCACTTCTCACTACTCATAAACTGTTTGCCGGGTTGCCTGGCCATAAACCACATACGCACTGTCCAGTGCGCGGGCTCGCCATAATATAAGAGGTAGGAATTCAAAACCGTTGGACTATATTTTATTAATTACTTGTCTGCTACACTTTATGGGCAGGGGGAATGTACAATTTCTTTTAATGTTCACCAAAGCCAAAAACTCTTTTTTTTTCCTAAAACTTTGTTATGATTGAATTAGTATTGCTAATTTTGCTATACGTTCATCTTTAGGAGAATTGTGGTTTAGGAACATTATACCTATATCGATTGATAAATGCCTGTCTCCAAAAAAACATTTCTAAAGCAAAAACGGAAATTACATCAAAATTGAACACGGTATCCAAGAGGTTAAATTTGACTTTGCTATTATCTACAAGGTTGTCAACCTCTGATAGACTGCATTCGGTCACTGTTGGGCTCGGCAGACGCCGCAGGTGAGGCTCGAGCAGCACAGCACTATTTTACAAATATAGTTTATCTATACTGCAAACTAGAAGAACTCCTAGTATAAATAAACATATATTCTCAACAACTATTGCGTGATCGGAGATCATCATACACTGGTCCGCCTGTGGCGGTGACGACTTGACGAGGCAGTGGGACACGGCGCGGGCGCATTGGGCGGTACACTTAGCCATTACTATGCACACGGCGTTCCTTCCTTTCTTCCCGCCAATTTCGCGGGCATTGTTCCTCGATGCTGCCGGCTGTCGATCGCCACAGCTAGTAACTGTAAACTGATTAACTGGACCCTGAAATTGGCATTGCCCTTGTTTTCACGACCTGACCTGGACGCGTGACCTGCCGTTAAAGTAAAATAAAACACGAGAATTGAGATGCCTCGGATTCATTTATTCTACAGGATAGATACTCAAGCCTGAATTACACTACAGTTACAATTACCACTTTAAGAAATAAATTTTGTTGCCTAATTACAGTAATACTAAAAATATGTAAGAGACAAATGGCCATATTAATTTGGTGGTTTATGTATAAAGAATTCTAATACTTATACTTAGCTAAATGATAGTGGATATATCAAAATGAATGAATAATTCCAGTCCATAGTCAAAGTAGATAAGCAGACTACATTATGTACTTTAAACTGTTTTACAATTACAGAAATCATTATTAACCGAGATAGCGGGGCGTTGCATTCGGTTCAATGTTAAGGCCATTGCTAGGATCTGCCCTTTGAAGATGGCCTAGAGAACCGGTCAGATGTATGTTTACCTTTGCTAGGTGTTTTGAACAAAGTGGTGTGCATATTTGTAGAACGCAGGAGCCAGTAACCAAGTCAAGTTCAAGGCGGGCCATTGGCATTTATTGGGCCATCCGTCAGCCTGTGCTCGGACGCCCACGTCGACTTTTCGGATTCACAATTTGACGTGTAATTAAATACAAAAGGTCCATTGTAATTTGATAATAGCGATGACAAGCGGTTTTTTATGCGAAACGAAAAACCTCCTTCCAGGGCAGGATCTCGGAAACAGGACACGCGCGACTCTTAATATTATTTCTTAACGTAACCCTGATAGGGATTAAAAACACTGTTTACAGAATATTAAGTGTCAGTATCCAGTTTTTCCTGTGTTCACACATCAATAGTTTTAAGACCTGTTAAGGCCTAATTATGTTGCTGGACGCATACAGGAATGTGCCATGCATATAAATATAAATTATATTATAAATTATGGACTTAACATGGTCGAGGTATGATTTACCTAAGTACATACCTACCAGTAGGCATCTAAACAGTGCACCTATTCTGTGACTGTGGCAAATTGTCTCCAGGAAAGACGAATATAATTTGTTACAGTATAGTTTGATGTTAACACGTCAATAACGAATGTTGACTTGATAACAACCTTTAATGATATTGATGTCAAAAATGAATGATGCCAAAATTATATTCACGCTGCTACCCAGCATTACCAACTAAATACGAATCCTAAGTCAATGTATGACAAGTCGTCATAACTAGACGGAACTAGGTTACATAGCGACGTTGTTTTTATCAGTGTTATCGGATTGTTTACTTTCAATAAGCGCACCAAATAAGTGCCGCTCGATCTGATAATAAGCATCTGTTAGCAGATTCATTACGAGATCAATAGTTCACTTGATATTACAGTACGTTTACGACAGTCGCTCGGCGTGCTTGTTACTTTTATTTACTCGAGTGAGCAATGGTTTTGCCTGGCCGTCAGTTGTTTTTGAGCCGGCATGTGGTCACGGAGGCTGGCGTGTCGGATGGCGGGGTACTAGTGGATGAAAATGGCACCATTGAAGGGATCCTGACCCGAACACAGGCTGATAAATTGATTGAAGAGAGCGAGGGAAAGATAAAGGTAACGTTCCAGTCCTACCTGTTGTGTCGTGTAGCGTGAATCAGACATCATTATTTTGTCTCGATTAGTAACTTTATGTCGCACGAAAATTGAGCTGTATTAGGTAGGTACTATATTTTGAGGCTTTAAGTATCTACTGATTATGCTTTATCCGGCACATAAAACATTTTTATATGATGCACGAAATACATAAGTAGATACATATACACATACATAAATGCATGCCTGTGTTTCCAAAAGGTGTAGGCAGAGCACAAGAAATTTAATTTCAGTTCCGTAAGGGGGTGACCTTAGGAAAAAACGGGGTGCTTTGATATATTTAGAACACTATAGTAATCACTTTAGTAAATAGTTAGAAAAACCAAGGTTACCCCATGTTAACCAAATATTTTTATTTGTTTTTAGTTTTACTAAAAACAAATAAAAATATTTGGTTAAGTTTTCTTGGTTTTAGTTTTCTAAAACACGGCATAAAACTGGATTTTTAAAGTCACTCCTCACGTTGTAACTAACCCCGGTTAGAGGTTCCAGAAAATATGCCGATAGGCTAACCTACCGCCCACAACACACCACACTTTCAACCTGGTTTCCTTAGTCGACTCTTACGACACCCACGGGATGGAAACGGTGATGATATTCTCAGACCCGGCACCATACGGGAAGACCCTTAGCACTCTGTTTCTTTTTAGAGTTCCGTACCAAAATCGTAAAAAAGGAACCCTTATGGTTTATCTTTGTCTGTCTGCCACATCGCTAAATATCTCAAGATCTACTTATGCTATCGCTTTGAAATTTGGACCAGTTACAACCCCTAATACCCTAGATGCACAGAACATGTTTTAAAAAATATGTATTTTTTCTGTGAAAAATGACAGATGGTTCAAAATTTGAAAGTCTAGTGAATATGTCAAGTGAGGTATCGTAAGAAAGGGGGAAAAAATGAAATCCGTTCACGTGATAAAGAATTATCCTTGAAAAACCACCATACGTACAAAGTTATTCAATAGCTCAAATTTGTAACAAAATTCGCCAATAGATGGCGCTGTACCCATAGTGTTCAATTTCTACACCATGTTGTTGAGATTTTCCTGAATTAATAGGGTTGGAACTGGTACACATCTGTGTACGGAACCCTCGGTGCGCGAGTCGGACTCGCACTTGGCCGGTTTTTTTAATATGCCAACATTCGGAACTGTACATGTAAGCAACCCGTTTTATAAGGTTGATTAAGGTATGATTCATCCATTTACCACAGTGCATCTATTAAACCACTGTCATATTTCCTAATCAGAGTAAAGCGGCGCGGGATAAAATCATTGCTAAGAATTCATAACTACACCGTCATGAACATTTCAGGTGATCGATGGTGGTTCCTTGGCATTACTGGCGGGAGTAGTGGACTCGCATGTTCACGTGAACGAGCCGGGCCGCACCGCGTGGGAGGGGTTCCGCACGGCTACCGCCGCGGCGGCAGTCGGTGGAATTACCACCATCGTGGACATGCCGCTGTAAGAGTCTGTGCAGGTCATAGTGGGCACCATCATCTGGCTTTTGTAGGGAGGGCGGTAGTCACACACGGAGTCAGGCCGCACGGTGGGAGGGGTTCCGCACCGCCACCTTCGCGACTGCGGCCGGCGATATCATTATCAACGTGCCGCTCTAAGCATATCCCATTTCTAACCAAAATATTTTTATTCGAGACTGTTGCCTACTAATGTACCTATGTAGCATAGTAATCGCCTACAATTACCACTTTTTTTGTAATACAACGCCGGTGGCAAACAAGCGTACGGTCCACCTGATGGTAAGCGGCCACCGCAGCCTATGGACGCCCGCAACTCCAAAGGAGTCACGTATGCATTGCCAACCCTTTATAAAACCCTTTATAAACTTGCACCATCCACTACGTACTACATATATTAATTTATTTATTTTCAAATAATGGGTTCTTAGAATACCGGGTGCGTCCCATGAGACATAACAACAAAACATATATTTTCATATTAATAACGTTCACAAGATATAACGAACGAAAGCTATAACAACAAAACCAATAATTTTATAAGGAATAACGATCAATTGATCTAATATTGACATTATATAATTATTTTTCATATAACACTCATATTGCCGAATATCAATTCGTATAATATAAATAACGTATAACGATCAAAATACATAATATAAATAACGTATAACGCTCAAAATACATAATATAAATAACGTATAACGCTCAAAATACATAATTTAAAAAACGTATAACGCTCAAAATACATAATATCTTTTAATATAACTCATAACTAGCTAACGGGCGAGCGAGCGAAGCGAGCGAGCAAAACCTTCCGGAGCAAAACCGACTCTGTTGGTTAGGTTCAGAAGACTAAGGCGGGAGCGAAGCGAAGCGAAGCTCCCGCCTTAGTCTTCTGGTGTTAGGTATTTTTTTTATGCGCCTTGAAAAACTATGCTCATAATACGTAGGTAGTACCTACAACTCATAATTTTTCAAAACACACTTAGCTACCGGGCGCCGGGCGAGCGAGCGAAGCGAGCGAGCAAAACCTTCCGGAGCAAAACCGACTCTGTTGGTTAGGTTCAGAAGACTAAGGCGGGAGCGAAGCGAAGCGAAGCTCCCGCCTTAGTCTTCTGGTGTTAGGTATTTTTTTTTATGCGCCTTGAAAAACTATGCTCATAATACGTAATATATTTAAGTACAACTCATAATTTTTCAAAACACACTTAGCTACCGGGCGAGCGAGCGAAGCGAGCGAGCAAAACCTTCCGGAGCAAAACCGACTCTGTTGGTTAGGTTCAGAAGACTAAGGCGGGAGTGAAGCGAATGTTTCCTCAATAAGCCTTTGCTATTAAAACTACTTAGGCGTTACAATAATTGTACGAAAAATAACGTTACGTTACGTTATTATATTAATTGATTATTATACGTTTCAATATTTAGATGTATTGAATATTATACGTTTCGATCGTTATATCAATTGAAATTATATCTAAATAACGTTATATTTTTTGAAAATATATGATTTGGCATTATACATTTCGTTCATTATATGCAATGAACGTTATACACAAAGCGATTATACTAACTGAGCGTATACGTTATGACTGTTATATGATAAATTCTTATATCTTTTATTACTTACCCTAGAATACCTAGGTCCTAGGTTACGGGCCCAGCACGTCAACCTTTCACTTCTCACTTCGCTCCACAATAACATTACTTTTTATATTGGGCATCTCATATATACTACAGGGCGATTTCTGACTCGTCGACTTTATGATTTCCAGAAACTCGATACCACCTACTACAACAGTAGAAAACTTAAAAACCAAGGCTACGTCTGCCAAGGGCAACATTTATGTCGACGTCGGCTTCTGGGGAGGTGTCATTCCAGGAAATCAGGTAAAACGATTACTTATAATTAAATACACTATGGCCATGTGCAGCTTTGGTCACATTCGAATAGAACGGGCATTATTCTGAAATAGCTTTTAGAAGACTGCATTTGTCCTTAAGGGCCAAATTTTTACGAAATACGAGGTACAAAAGCAACCTATACTTAAGTTCCATAAAATGTTTCCAGGACTCGCTGAAAGGCCTAGTTAAGGCTGGTGTGGTGGGATTCAAATGTTTCCTTTGCCCCAGCGGTGTCGACGAGTTCCCAAATGTCGATGCGGCTGATCTCGAGAAGGCGTTCGCGGCTCTTGAAGGAACGGGATCTTTGCTTGCGGTACATTAATTCTTATTCCCTGATATTATTTCCATTCCCTGAGCCACTATAAGAGCTAGACCCGTTGATCTTCGAATTAAGTTCTTATCTAAAATAGAAGAAATGAAATTTGAATTCAAGATTAAGTCACTGTAGCCGAATGGTAAGGCACGCACTTTCAATCAAGAAGTCGTGAGTTCGAACCTCTGGAAGGCCAGATAGTATAGTCACTTTTATAAAATTATTGCCTATGCTAAATCTTAGGATTAGGTGTCAAAACGGCTCCCGGGCTCCATTAGGATACAACCGGGAAAACGCTAGCAGAAAGATGCAGTTTTATTTTTATTTTGTCATTTGGAGAACACACAGACATAAATGTAGGTACTTAAGAAATTAAAACTTACTACTAAAATATGCATCTAAGTCCTAAACAGTTCCCACCAAGACTTACATTGTTCATGAATGTAGGTACTACATAAAAAAAATGTTTGAATTGGAGTCATCGTGGCACTTTATAATTGGATTTTTAGATAGGTACACTTGTTAAGTTAAAACTGTAAAATTAATTCAAATTTTTCTTAAATTACAGTTTCACGCTGAAATGGAAGATGACAAGATCAAATGTAGCACAAAGAAAAAGCAAAAGAAAGGTAATTTCTAATGTATAATGCCGGTTAAAGGTAAAATCTGTGAAAATAACATGAATTAATAGAACTTGAGTTAATTAATAATTAATTCACTATACTATATATCATTGTGACCATGCCGCTAATAATAAATCATAGCACTGCAGCGCACTAAACAAAATGATTTAAATGAATCTATTTGACTAAACGTAGTGAAATCGGATTTGCATTTATCCTATGTGCTCGTTCAAACGCTAGAAGTTTTACACGCAAGCAAGCGTGACGAATGTCACCGATCGTAAAACAATAAGTTTAATGGAATAAGTAGATCCCGAGAAGCTTATAAAATTAATGATTTTTTTTGGTTTACAGACCCTGAAGAATATACAACGTATCTCGAGTCGCGCCCTCCTACTATGGAACTGAACGCTATTTCACTAATTACGAATTTACTAGAGAAGACAAAGTAAGTGCTTAGCACTCAAAGCAAGAACAGTCAATGAATACAGTATAGGTTAGGTACCTACAGTCGTAGCTCGTAGGTCTGCATCGCAGCGCCGCATTGATTCCGCACGTTAAGCCGTTGATGCCGGTTATGTCTATGGCTGCAGTCGTCAAGCCGATTTAGAGTCCTTGACGTCTACTTCAGAACTTATAAAGGTGCGAGACGAATCCAGTTGC
Source organism: Epiblema foenella (assembly GCA_963556455.1). Taxonomy (NCBI): domain Eukaryota; kingdom Metazoa; phylum Arthropoda; class Insecta; order Lepidoptera; family Tortricidae; genus Epiblema; species Epiblema foenella. The sequence goes on from OY747104.1 coordinate 11,283,228, forward strand.
TGGCGCCAAAAGGCAGTGCGCGCCAGCGCTGAACTGGCACGGGATGGGAACAAAGGTACCGTTTGTATGGATCCCTGTCACACTGGACTTGCACAAAAATGTATTCTAAGGTCTGGTTTACAGTAAGACAGGCGCCAGTTTTTGGATTCGTCAATTGTCCATTCACTTGACAAAATTATGCCTAATCGGAATAAGGTCAAGGTTCATTTTGGGTAATAACCGAGCGGACGTAAAGTGCTTTAATTCGGATGAAAGAACCTGATGTCCGCTAATTAATAACGCTATATATTAAGAAGCGACCATGAACTCAAAATATATATTACTGTTAAAGTGTTTACATAAGTGTAACATATATCACAATATTGATATTGATATCCAGAGTGCGTGTACACATAGTGCACGTGTCGTCGGCCAGTGTAGTCCCACTTCTGGAAGAGGCCCGCGCGGCGCGTCAAGCCACCGGATATGCGGGCTGGCGCGCCGGCGTCACTGCCGAGACCTGCCACCACTACCTCACCTTCAGCGCCGATGAGATACCCAGGGGCCACAGCGAGTATAAATGCGCGCCACCGATCAGAGACCTGGACAATAAAGTATGTGATAGTTTTTATAGTGCATCAACAGTTCGTGTGGTGTCTCTTCTAACGATAACCGCGTAGTGCAGGGCGGCTAGTGGAAATAAAATGAGGCTGCAGTATTGTAGACGAACCGACAATTGTTTCTCCACATAACTGCCACGGACATAAAATATGTGTCTCCACAGAGTTCGCAGCCTCATGGCACATCATACATTTGTTTATTTATTCATGGAACATGTAACTACAAAGTCTGTAACAGTCCTAAAAGTGTGAAGAAATGATTGTGGTATCTGTACCTACCCTGATCGTTTTTGGTTTGCAGGAGAAACTGTGGGAGTATCTATTAGAAGATAAATTGGACCTGGTCGTCTCTGATCACTCGCCATGCACCCCGGACTTGAAAACTCAGAATAATTTGGAAGCTTGGGGTGGAATTTCATCGGTCCAGTTTGGTAAGGTTACTAAATTTACATCTAAGAGATAAAACAGCGAGAACATCACTTATTATGTACTTTCATGACAGACTAAATAGTGTGATCCCCTCACACCGGTAGTCATCAAACTCATCTGACTTCGAGGAGACCTACTGATTCAATAGTAAATATGGTAGGTATCAATATTACAAACAACTTATTCAACAATTTCGAGTTTGACGGCCAAATATGAACGATAACAACGGCCAAGCCAAGAATGATATTTGCTATAGGCACTGCAACTGGACTAGTGTCTAATTGATTATTTGCACACTGGGGGAATCGTTTCAAACACCACTCCAAATCGACCATTTTCAAACTAAAAACTGTTTATTTTCCGCCTAATTTCTGCTACACGCAATAAAATATAACAATGGCTGTTATTATCTAAAACTGTAATAAAATCATTGTATCCTTTGATTATCTATACTTTTGTTATAATTTGAAATCAAAACATTTTAATACTTGTAAGGCCTCTTAAGCTTAGGTATCTAACTATTTATTTTGCATAATTAAAGTCTGTTTAAATCTTACAACTTTCCGAAAACTGCTGCTATGCTGTAGCTCAACTCATTGCTCCTAAGGACTGCTTTTTTCCAACAGGCCTATCACTATTCTGGACCGCAGCGAGCTCCCGCAAGCTGGGTCTTCCAGCCATCAGCAAGTACCTGAGCGCAGGTCCGGCGCAGCTGTGCGGGCTGCAGGATCGCAAGGGCGCCTTGCGTGCGGGGCTCGACGCCGACCTTGTGTTCTTCGACTCTGATGCCACCTTCACAGTTACAGCGGAGTCTGTGCGGCACAAAGATAAGGTTAGCGAAGTGAACCTAAATTTGACTTCTGAATCTCTATCGCATTTCAGTTTATTTGGCGCTGGTACTTACACACCACATTAGCTGACGCACGCAGGGCACTTGGGAAGCGGTAGTGATAAAAACAACTTGTAGCTTGGTGCTCGTGGAATCGGGAGCAAATGACAATTGTCATACAAATATTATACAGAAACATTGACTTAAATGGTCACTTTGATAACATTTAGATATCGATATGGGGGTAACTCCAAAGAAAGTGTCACCGTAAGATCAAGTAATTACCGATCACTAGTTGTTAAATATCTATTGTTCCTTTTTTGGTCGGTAGACGGGTGATTTGCACTTATTGTACCTTCCTGTTAAGTGGTATGTTATGAACAAATTTTCCACGTTACTCGTACTTATGTTTGGTTTCAGCTAACTCCATACATGGGCCGGGAGCTCCGAGGGGTTGTGAAGCAGACCTACCTGCGCGGGCGACTTATTTACGGCGACGGAGAGATTACTGACGGCCCAAGCGGAGAGCTGCTGTTGAACAATTTTTAGGAAGATTAATCATTGTAATAAATGCTGCTAATGTTAATCTTAATATAGTTATTATATTTCTTTCTTTGTCGTATGACAATTATTTCAAACCGTGAAGACATTTTTTGTTGCACTTTTAGCACCACTCAGGGGTTAGAATATTATATATTCCCTATAGTCCAAGTTCAAAACCTTTTCTTAGTTAACTTAGCTTAACCTGCTAGTATCAGCATTAGACTTACTTAGTTTTAAACATAATGAATATTAATAAATAGCTAAGTACTTCACAATATTTATGGCTTTGCCGTTAATATTTGCATACATGTGGTAGGTACTTCGAGTATTCCCTAGCGCTATCCCATGAAACTCTTCGAAGTCGACAGTGAGTCGACATGATTGTTAAATTGCAGACTATATTTAGTTACATACTTTTAATGCCAAACAGTACCTATATATTTTCTAATAGAACCCCATAACATGTCATTTGTAAATTGTAATTGTTAGATGGCGCTGCGATGTAAACATAGTCTCCGCGTTTTAAAATTAGATTTAAAAAAAAAAACCGGTCAAGTGCGAGTCCAACTCGCGCACCGAGGGTTCCGTATACAGATGTTTACCGGTTCCAACCCTATGAATTCAGAAATATCTCAACAATATGGTGTAGAAATTTCCGAGAAAGCGTAGCGGCTATTGCGAAATCTGAAGCATCTGTAAATGTCTCGTTGGGATCAATAGCTACAAGACATGCTTTAGCTACATCTGACTCAACACCTCGAAAGAAGTTTTAGCATCATCATTTAAAGGAAAGATTGATATAGCTATCAATGATTATAATTTATCCGAAAACTTGATTAAGATTATCCATTTAACATAGTGGGCGAATAGGCTCGAAAATCGCTTAAGATCACTCGCGTCAGTCGGGATATGGTCGGGATACACAAGTCCAGCAGCGGTTTGAGTCTCTCTTTATCCGGTACGATAGAGTTATTCTTTATTGTGTGTACCTCAAAAAATTTATACAATTCACATTAAAAATTTATACAATTTAAACTTTTTCGTTTTGTATTTGGTTACAGCGGCCTTGAATTTGTTGAGATTCTTATCATCAATAAGAGCAATAACAAAAGACTTTAACAAAACGATAAAGTCGTGGCGGGTGGATTCTTACTAAACACCTGCAGCCGCGCTTCAAACGATCTCGATACTTTTCCTACGTTATCTTTCCTATATATGATATATTAGCAAATTTTAAATATCAGTAACTACCGTTTTTAAAACGCCACCGGACATCATAACTTTAACAAACCATGTACATATTTTGATTTGGCAATGAAGAGTTTAAGTAATACGGGTCATCCTCACTCCACCATCAGACTATCATCACATCACCAAGTGTATATTATCAAAACAAAGCAATGCGCCATAACTTGAAAAGGTTATACAAGTAGCCATTGAAGAGTTCTGCTATCCATCATCAGATCAGCCTAATTGTATCAAATTATTATCTTGCATTTGTATCATTATCAAATTAAAAACAAAACGAGTAACAAAACTATGTGACAATAGTCTTGTAAGGGCGCAATGTTGTCTTGTAGTAATGTAAAGGAGGCACTAGTATTAGACTACTAGTACCTCTACCTTATACCATAACTATTTAATAAGTCGTATTTGTCCCGGGTACCTAGACCGCATTATTATTCGTGCAATATTATTTTAAAAAAAACATTGATTTCTTTATAATATAATAATTATTCCAGATGAGAATAAAAACAATATGATTTTATTCTTACGAATTCTTTATTCATATATTCATTTTATTCTTGAGTGCCCAACACTGGTTCGTGGGGCAGGGGCGCACATATGCTCCACAAGTTGCTCGGCAAACGGTTGTGGGTCAGAGTCAACGGGCGACCCTCGCGCAGGCAGTTTTCTCGTGCAAAGAAATGCAATCACAATTCAGCGCGGTAACGCTGCTTGTGTGATGGGTCCGGTCCCTATCCTACCAAGGGCAGCAATTTTTTATAGATATTTTCAATTCTTAGCTTTAGATAATAGATTTTGTTTTAGGTAGTTTTAGTTTTATATTCAGTCTGTTTCGTAATATTAATTTATTCTTTCTTTTATTACCATTGTTTCCTATTTCAGAATATCAAGTGCGAACGGGTATATCACTTGATGTCGATCAGTAACGCGATAACAGATAACCTTAATTTGTTCTAAAGTCTGACCAGCAATACAAAGTATAGCGGCGGCACGCGCCGGAGCAGAGTTCGCTCAGTACAAAATGCCATTTACGCCGCACGCACACAGACGTTACATTTACAGGCATTCTCGGACAGTTTCGGGCAGAGCTTGGCGCGATTGTCGCGAGTGCTAGTTGTGCGAGTGTTGATCACTTGACGTCCCCGCCGCTACGTAGGTACTTTGTGTCACTTACGTCATAATGATTAACCGATATTATTACAGTTGCAGTGTATTTGGTTGTTTAAGGCTCGGTTTTATAAAAATCCGTTAGACCTTATGTCGGTTTGTTATGTCAAAAAATGTACGTTATGTCAGAAAATATTAATTACGTATTTGAAGTCCATCGACATAAAATTGTTATTTAATAAAATTATGGAACGTATAACCCTTCTAGATTTCAACTATTTTTCGCTGAACTTGGCACCCTTTTTACATTTATGTTTGTGTCGAACTTTTTTTACGTTTGTGCTCTTAGTGGGATCACTAGTTAGTTTGTAGTAGTAGTAGTTAGTAGTTAGTTGTAACAAGTTGTTACGCTCCAGTCTTCGTCATGTGTGGTGTCGGGACCTTTAATGGATATTTGATGCTCTTTAACATCTTAAGCAGTCTCTAAGGAATGTAAACATGATAAGATGTATGTATAAACGAATCGATGTATGTATGTCTGTAAACTTATATTACCTACTCCTTTTTAAAATTTAGAATCAATGCAGAAATAACCCTAGTGAGTCGGCAAGTTTAGGTATGTATTTTCAAGAACGGCGGGATCGGCCCTTCTGTATATTTTTTATTTTGTGTATTAAAGAAGCCTAAAAATTAAGTTGTCACTTTACCTACCCAATATCTTATACCTTATGTAGAAAAAGATGACATTACTTCAGTACCTAAGTATGTGTCGCTATAGCAACATTTTTCATTTAACATACCTACCAAATACCTACTGTGGCCGGTCGGCCATGTTAGGAGCATGTCAAAAATGTCAAACTTGTGTCAAATGTCAACTGTGTTTTAACAAATTTTAAAATACTAAAGCAGCTTTATAATATTGTGCCGCGGTTAAACTGGTCAAGGACATAATGCCCGAGTGCCGTGTCGTTGGTTGTGGCACTAAAAAATTGAAAACTAGAAAAGTTTTTCGTTCACCGATCAATGTTTACATTTTCGCTGAAATGTTTGTTACTATTAAGATGATCAACTTTTTCTAGTGAGTACTCGTATTTAGTTAATATTTCGACGGTATAAAGGAATAACCCTTGAAGCGACATTTTTTGAATTTTACAGGAGAGCGTATTAAAGTGTATTTTTTGACAAAAACAATTTTATCTCTTTTACTATTGATTTTAGAAAGTTGAGTTCTATACACAAGTTTTCTCAAATTTTTATAGCTATATTTTAAAAATATTATCAAACTTGAAATCTTACAGGATTCTGAAATAAGTGACGCTTAAGTGAATAGGCCCCCGAAACGATCCCGGAAGAACCATTGAAGCGACACCTTCGTGCTATAACCAGGGCCCTAAAAAATCCAATGAAACTACACCAATATATCTAATTTGATCTCGGGAATTAATTTAAGCGACAGTAGTTTATTTGCATAAATAAAAATAAATTGTCCGTCGTTTTAAATAAGCAAGGGATGTGATGAATTTATTGTTGTTTATTTTATTCGAAAGTATTGGAATTTTCATTTAAGTATATTAGAAGAAAGTACGTACACTTATAAAGGAAACACAATAGGAAAAATCAAATTGTTGTTTTATTGGTTGGCTTAAGCCATAACATCAAGATAGACAAGTTCACTCATTATCACAATAGAGTTCAACTTATTAAATAACGTAGTATCAGAAAATCTGCCCGTAAAAAGTTTAACAATCAGCATAGCTCTCATAACATCAATAAACTAGTTTTAATTTTAAACAGGTATAGTAAGGTAGGTAGTATTTGTGAAATTATGTATGTATAAATATATATTTTATCTACTTACATATGTGTTTACGTGTTTTTATTGTATACTGTAATTATCTTTAATTTAGATGTATGTGTTATTTTCGATCTTCTAGCTGTATTCCTGCACTGCCTGTTATAATTCTTATAAAAATATTTCCTGCTACCCAAAGGTTGTCTGGAAGATATCGCTTTAAAGCGATAAGACCGCCTGTTGTTACCATTATTAATGTTACCGAATCTATAAATGTACTCCTGTATTAGTGGTGCAATAAAGATTATTATTATTATTATAGTAAAAACAAGTCAGCCGTCAGCGAACGGCAAAACAACCACCCCCTCCTAGTGTTTGTCGGTGACTGAAGCGACCGACGGCGTTACACTGCGTTTATAAGAGTCCCTTTCGCGCGTAATTCATACAAAAAATTATACACTTAAACGCCATACTATAAATTTGGGCGATACTTCAAACGCCATCACACCTCTTGCAATTTTCATTTAACCAACGTATTGCTGTTTTTAAAAAATACTTGAAGCGACAATTTCGGCCAGGGCCAAGCAGGTCGCTTAAAGTAATGAAATATTAGGTACATTTTTGTAACATTCACTTAAGCGACAATAGTTAATTTTAACACTTTTGAAGAACCACTTAAGCGCCGTAACCTATGTAAAATGTACTTGGAATAAACATGTAAGTGACATCACATGGAAAATGACCTATTTTTAAAAATCACTTATGCGACTATGATTATGCCTGTATATATGGTTAAGTGACTTAGGTAAGATTTTACTCAAATTATGTGTCGCATCAGGTAACGATTTTAAATTTGGGCCTTATTTCTGTAACCCCTTAAGCGACATATAAGTCATCGGATCGATGTGAAACCCGGCTCAAACGACGCAGAAAAAAATGCTGATTCCAACGATATATATAACTCGATTTAGACCAAAATGTCACTTAAAGGGTTATTCCTTTACACCGTCGATTTAATAACCATCCAAAGATGCAGTTAGTGGCAAAGTAGTATAAAATAAGGCTTTATTTCGATTATTTCTGACTATAAAAATAGATTACTTTGGTGGCTAGTGATGTGATTATTATATCGATTTCTAGAAATGTTAGGGCATTCAATCCAAATATTCGACAGTCATACGCGCCGCCGCTAAGTCGTTCCTGTCTATACCGACTTATTCAACATCCGCATCTGCATAAACTCCGCGTTGTTAGGGTTTCGTAGCCAAAATGGTAAAACGGAACCCTAATAGTTTCGTCATGGCTGTCCGTCCGCCCGTCCGTCCATCCGTATAGGACTACAATGCAAAGTGTAGGTATTCTATAAACCGCTGCATAAATGTGATGTGAAATAACAAAAAAATATTAATTTAGGGAGGGCACTCCACACATGTAACCGGTGGATGCAAAAAAAAATTTCAACGCATATAGTCGTGGATAAGCCTTTAAAATAATATAGAAGTTTCTAAAAAGCTTTTCCATTTAAGGCAACCGTTGGTGAGATATTAGCTGCCAAAGTCATAAAAAGTGTGCCCTCTCTAATTTCTAAACTATGAGGTTTAAACTGAACAAAAGTGAGGTGGTGTGCATTAACTTTCAAAGATTTTTGATTTGAAGAAGATAGGTTTTACGGTTTTTGAGTCTTAGTTGAAAAATTGTCTTGCCCAAACAAAAGGTCGTAAGTTCCGTTAGTTCCCTATGAAGATACCACTTTTTTAGATTCAATGTATTGGATGGCGGTGTTAAATAATGTAGACTAGTAGGTGTTGGTACGGAACCCTTCATTGTAAGTTGTCCGACACGCACTTGGCCGGTTTTTGTAGATTCGGGTGTCGAATTTAATGTGGGAGTTACGTGGTTGCGGATGCAGATATCTGCAACAACCCTTGATAGTATAGACAAACTTCGTTTATATACCTAACATCTGTATCATGCATGAATGACATTATGGTGACTGAAATGATACGATTTTTTTTTCTGATTATCAAAAAATTTATTTAAAAGAAAAAATGAGAGTGCATTCGAGAAGACCTTGGATGTCATTAGATGAATGCTTATAAAAAGTGTCACTAAATGCTACGTTGACATAAGGTTCCGGCACAGAATAAAAAATATACAGAAGGGCCGATCCCGCCGTTCTTGAAAATATATAGCTCAACTTGTCCTACTCACTAGAATTGCTTCTGTATTGATTCTGAATTTTAAAAAGGAGTACTTAGGTAATATAAGTTTACAGACATACATACATCGATTCGTTTATACATACATCTTATCATGTTTACATTCCTTAGAGACTGCTTAGATGTTAAAGAGCATCAAATAATATCCATTAAAGGTCCCGACACCACACATGACGAAGACTGGAGCGTAACAACTTGTTACATTTAAGTACTAACTAGCTAACAAGGTATAATAACTATGATAGTGATCCCACCAAAAACACAATAGTATATTATGCAACTGGTGTACAAGAAGGGTATAAAAAGGCGAGTGGTGTGGGTTGCGATGTGAGCCTTGGCGAACATCGCAAGTAAAGACACCACGAGCCTTTTTATACCAGTTATACACCGTTGCATACAATTCTTTTTCTACGACTCATTTCAAATAAAAAGTAAGTATTTATCATTCTTTTCATGCGGCATTTTTTCCCTTAGTAATTGTGCAACTTACCTACGGTATGGTATATAACTTCTTCGTGGATTTTTAAAAGAATCAATAAACAAACAAACAACAAACAACCAACACATTTTCGTCATGAACACAAAAAAAATCGTTTGATTTAAGTAGTATAATCATTTATCAGCTTGAATATTTTTGTTTTCAATTAGGAATTTGGTGGGAAATCAAAAATATGACACTTTGTTTCTGGTTTTTTTTTAATTTCCTAGACTTGGCATCCAACCTAAACTGAATTCAAATCCGGATCGAATCTTAACTATTTCGTTTTCATAAATATATCCGAAAATAGGTAAAACTTGTTAAACAATACAAAAAAGATGATAAATGTATGTATTTATATTAGTAAATAATATATTATGCATTACATAAATTTACACTAACGTGAGACATATTTACACTTATTAAGAGAACTCTTATTAAGTATTATGCATTAATTAATACATAAAAATTGTAGCAAGGTTGCGTTAAGTTGGCAGCACTGATTTCAATCATAAAAGTTTCACTTGAACGCACCAAAGAATGAATACTAAACATAGTATTTGTAGTAGTCTGTGGCACCCAACTCTGCTTTAATTTTTCATAAAAGTAGGGTAAGGAGTGTGTTTTTGGGCAATAGACTAGATAGACTTTTTACAGAATAAATAAAGTATGTATTTATATTAGAGTTCATGATTGCTTAAGTCGCGAAAAAAAGTACAGGAGTAGAAAAACGTAAAAAAAGTTAGACAAAAACATAAATGTAAAAAGGGTGCAAAGTTCATCGAAAAATAGTTGAAACCTAGAAAGGTTGTACGTTCCATAAGTTTTTTAAATAACAATTCTATGTCTATGGAATTCAAATACGTAATTAATATTTTCCTAAATGATAAAATGATCTTGATGATTTTTTTATCTTGTCATCTTCAAAAATTTAAAAACCTAAATGCAAGTACTATATCAAACAATAGCGGTAATTATTTTCACAGCAAGAAATTGTATTTATAATAGTAAAAAAGTTTATTGTTGTATTTAAACAACCAAATACACTGCAACTGTAATAATATCCGTTAGTCATTATGACGTAAGTGACACAAAGTACCTACGTAGCGGCGGGGACGTCAAGTGATCAACGCGCGCACAACTAGCACTCGCGACAATCGCGCCTAAGCTCTGTCCGAGACTGTCCGAGCAAGCCTGTAAATGTAACGTCGGTGTGCGTGCGGCGAAAATGGCGCTTTGTACTGAGCGAACTCTCTGCTCCGGCGCGCGCCGCCGCTATAAATTTACTGTGGTTCCGGTACTGTGGAAAAAAGCAAACGACAAAATCTCATTTCGGAATTACATCAACAAAATCATATTATTCCGAAACGAATAATACCTAGTACATTATCTATTACCGTGGCAGGGAAGGAGATAATTGCAGGCTGAGTATTTGCTTAAGATAGAGCTAAATCAAACGAGTCCGTTCAATTATAATATTAAGTCTGCAATTGTCATTCCAGCCGATGCTAATATAGTGATTTTCTCAAAAACGGGGGAAAAAAGACGGAATATGAATTAAAATTTAATAAACATAAATAACCTTAAAACGTCAAGATCTTCATGTTTTCTCCGTTTATTTTAACAGAATCGCAAGTCTATTCTTCCACCGAAAAACGCAAATTATTTGAGACACATAAAAACTCTACAAGTAATTGATTTTCTATGTAACATTCCAGGACGCCTGCAAAGTTTTTTTCATTTTTTAATTTTGATTTGACTATAAGTACACTTTACCTTCCAATATGTAGCGAGTAAAGTTAACTTTGCGGGCCATTTTTGAGAAAAGTCCCTTTCCGATAGTAATGTAGTAGGTAAGAAAACTATGATTTTGTATGTTTATTGTTTTATTTAGAATATTAAGAATTATTCTGCCACAATAAGACAAATGCCTCGATATACTTGTCGTCGACGACGACAATATGTATCCTTCCTACATCTACCAGTCACTGGGGTCCCTGGGCTCATTAGAAAAAAAATGCTATTGTTTATTTTTTTCGCTAGGAGACGACGGCTTAAACAACATGTACCTATATTTATTAGTATGTGATAAAAAGTTACTTTTTTGTTGGATCGATGTACAAACTTCCCAGCAGTAGAAGCCGCCATATAGCGCCGAATATGGCGTCGGCCACACTTTATTTGTACATCAGGCCCGTTTGTTCTTAGGACAGTTCTTAAGACACGACCAGAAATCAAACCTGGTCAAATGTGTCATAATATCATACCTACGAGGGCCTGTAATTTCTATCGGTAAGTATCTTGGTGACTGCTGAGCGTCCGTACTTGGGAACTAAGCTTTTTTTACAAACAGTAGTTTAAGTAATGTAGAAAAATATAGATTTTACGGTAAGTTCCAAAAAAAGTTTTGACGGAGCAATATCAACAAACTCGTCAGAAATCGATGAACAGCGATTGTCTTACAATTCGTTACGTACCTACATGTTTAAGTTACAATCAATTTTTATACAGTGTGTATTTGATAGAAACTCTATTGCATTAGTATTAAAGTAGAATAATTTCAGTGATAAATTTGAAATAACTTAGGTAGTTACCTGTACTTATTTGATTTATCTTTAGTATCAGTCTGTACACAAGTGATGAATACTACGGCAGATCTTCATTTCAAACTAAATCGTAGCATCGTTACAACGTCTGAGGCGTTCATTATGAAGTATATTTATTGTATAATACAAACCGCGTTGATAAGTAAGGCTCTTTTAAATATCTAAGGTTTCCCACTATTGTTAAGGAGGAATTAAATTTGTAATTGTTTGTGTAGGTACAATACTATGCCGGGAAATAAGTTTGGTTCCGAGGAATCAAGGAAGACGGCTGTTTCTCAGCCGACGTGTGGTGACGGAAGAAAAAGAGTTCGATGGAGGAGTTCTCGTGAATGATACAGGATACATTGAAGATGTGCTCACGAGAGCGTCCGTGGATACGCTCCTTTCCAGAACTTTGACTACAATTGAGGTAAGCTTCTACATTGTGCTTAATATTCTATACATTTCCTGTATGTATGTGTCGCGCGCAACGGAAAGCAAAGATGCGTAACTTAATTTTATAGATAAAGGTATGGTCTCAGTTGTAATACCTACTGACTGTAATAGTCACATTCATGTAACAATAATATGACCCTTTGAAAATATAGGTAGGTTTATTGTTTATTCTTGATAGTTTCTTACAAGCAGAAATATTTACTATGTCGATACCTATAACTAAATATACTTATAAGCAATTATTTGATAAATTATATAAAATGTACATATGTCTGTGTCAATTTATTATTACTTTAAATTATTCTCCATATGTGTGTCATAAATTCCTGATATGAGTAATATGTTTTACCTATGAGCCAATCTTTAAGTTTACTGCGGAAACTATTAAACTTGTCCTCTTTTTTTATGAAGTCGGGGATTTTGTTATAGATTTTAATTGATTGGTAATAAGATCCACTTTTATACATATCCAGCTTAGGGTCCGGGAGGGCTAATTGGTTATTTCGACGAGCGCTTTTAACAAATTTATATTGAGTAAATGTTTTTTTACAAGTAGTGTCATTTCCAATATATATGCACGGTATTGTCAACAACTTAAGTTTGACAAAGTGAGGTCGGCAGCTTTCCGGGCGACGTATGTTAGCTATAATGCGTATACACTTTTTCTGTGCTACGAACAAGTCGTGGGCGTCAGTGCTATTTCCCCATAAGATAATACCATATCGCAGCCATGCATATGCATACGCATAATATGCCGACAGTGCACATTCAATATGGGTATTTCGCTTAAGTACACTTAGCGCATATATGAAACGAGATAACCTGTTGCTTGTCACTTCAATATGCTTATTCCAATTTAGGTTTGTCAATTGTAAGTCCTAATAAGTTGAAATTACTAACTTCTTGAATATCAATTTCATTTGATAAATCTGTTAAATCTAAAGGTACTTTATGGTATGGCCTGAATTGTATTATAGGTGGGTGGATCAACTATTCTGTGTTGCTCGTTACCATGGTTACATCTCCGGAGTCACTCTTTAAAACTGTGATTTTTTAGGATTTTAATCTACCAAATATGAGTTTTAGCGATGAGCATATATCCATTAGCACATGGGTCATCTGTTGAGCATGCTTGAAGGCCATATTATAAACATTTTTCTAAGTAACTCGGTTACTGTTGTCTCCTCGCTGACGGGACAGAATAACAACAAGAAAAAGTTGATTAACCCAGGTATTAGGTAATAGCAGTTTTCCCCATTAGATTCGGCGGACTGGGTGTCCGTATCTCATCGAGCGTGGCATTACTGATGCCAATGATATGTATAATGATAGATAAAAAACCGGTCAAGTGCGAGTCCGACTCGCGCACAGAGGATTCCGTACACAGATGTGTACCCGTTCCGACCAAATTAATTAAAGAAAATCTTAATAACATGGCGATCTATATTCTATATTACGTAAAACGATTTCATTGTCTGTCTGTCACGACCCTTTATCTCGGGAAGGCGTAGAGGCATCGAGTTGAAACTTTATACTAAGGTCTATAGTCCCTTGAAGCTGTGAAAAAATCATAATTTTAAGTTAACGTAAAAGAAAGATACGGGCGTTTATGTCGCATAAAACGTATATTTCGACACTCTCAAGGAAATCAAAAATTACAGGGTACTTCCCGTTGACCTAGAACTATGAAATTAGGCAAGTAATATCGTTATATACTACAAGTACAGCTAAAAATCTAAAAACTATATATTTGTAATGAAATCATATAAAATATCCTACTTAATATTATACATATGAAAGTTATGATATTTGAATATTTGGATGTTTGTTACTCGATTACGTAAAAACGGCTGAACGGATTATTATGAAACTTTGTATAGAGTTTTTAGCCTGGATTAACACGAGTGATACTTTTTGTCCCTTAAATCAATCTCAAATTGATGAATTTGGGGGTGGGAGTTAAACTTATGAACCAGACGCGAGTCATGTAGATATTTACAATGTCTGCTGACGTACGGAAAATTCGATTTAGAAGAATCAGTATAAGGCTGACCTCCGAATATGCACATACTTATTTGTCACGAATCTTAGGGTCAAGATATAATAAGAACGTATGGTGAGGCGACTCCATAGACAGTTTTCAATATCACGACATTTGACAACGTCACTGACATACACGTGTCATTTTATACCGATGACATTAGGTGAAGTTGAAGCTAAAATTAATGAACATATTTTACACAATTGAATTGAACATAACTTTACAGTCTTATCGTGGCTAAGATGCTAAAGCAGGTTTTCGCATTATTTAGTTTTTATTTTTACGATCGTAGTTATAAATAGAGTAGCTTCTACTTGATTATGATGAGCTATTATTTTTACAGATTTAGTTCGTATATATGGGACTCTGATATTACAAGAGCTAAATGATGGCGATGTTTTGTTAACATTTTCCCTCAGATATCGAAAATGGCACTACGTAAAAAGAAATAATAAAAAAAATGTTCAATGCATCTGGGTTGCCCTTCTTGACAACTATTCTAAATTTCAAATCGATAGCATAAGTACTTCTTAAGATATTTAGTAATGGGACAGACAGATAGACAGACAGACAGACAAAGTGAAACCATAAGGGTTCTTTTTTGGTACGGAACCCTAAAAATTATATATAGCAAATCGCTTTGAGTTCGACTAAATCACCTAAGTTCGTCGGTGCGACGCGGGCGTCAATTTTTTTACAATCTCCATGCCCCTTAGAAATTAAATTTCTGGCATGAACTACTCGTTAACAACATGTACCTACCTACGCATTATAAAGCACTTTGTTACCGTTATATAAACCATAATTTTAATTTATCGATTATATTCAATATTATATTCTTGATATTCGATTTTTTTTACGGATTGTTTTATTACGATTTCCAATTCCTCTAATCGAATTACCATGGTTTGTTTACCCTAAACAGCTGATTTCAAAGCACGGAAATTGTGAACCGCTTTTATTGGGGTTCTTGTAAGTTGCCAATGCGCATGTGATACCCTTGGATTTGCAAGCGTCCGTAGGCTGAGGTGACCGCTTACCATCAGGCGGGCCATGCGCTTGTTTGCCACTGACGTGGTATAAAAATATATATAATTCGCAGTAAGTACATTGATAGCAATCGATTTATTAAGGTTGATTCATATCTACGGACATTGAGCGCGCCAGACGCGTCCCATGGCAGACAAAACTTTTTTACTTAACACCTGTTCTTTATTGAATGCTAAAAAAAGATTTAATAAATTAATTATAAGTATTTCATTAAAGATGAATCAAATTTATATACACATTATGAAATTAACTCTACTAGTGGCTACAACCTTGGCCGTCGAGTACAATTCATTTCAATAAGAACGTATCCACTTGATGTATGAAAAGTGACTAACGACCGTAAACGCATGCATATGAGGTGTAGATTCGTTTGAGCGATGCCAGCGATGCATTCGATGCTGGGGATGCCAGCGATGCCTGCCATGCCTGTGATGCCTGCGGTGCTGGCGATGCTATCGATGCCTGCGATTCTGGCGACGCTGGTGATACAAGCAATTTTATTTTGAGTCATAAAAGCGCCGCGCGCGTTGTGGCAAGATTCATTCTTCATCCGGATTGCGACTGACAAGTGTCTCTGGCTTATAGTGTTCAAATTCATAGTAGTGGGTTTCTCGCCATAATATTGTTCGGATTTCGACGTTGTGAGAAAATATTCTTCACAACGGGTAAAGTCTTCTAACTATAACTTAATATTATTATTGTTCTATGGGGTTTAGAGTTTATGATTATATATTTTAAAAGCCAGATCACTTACCAGAATGAGGGTGCTGTCTGGCGTCTGCTTCTCAAGATAGGCAACTATCTCAGCCCTCCTAATCAATGTCCAGTTGTTGAATGGAAGTGTGGTCTGCCATAGTTTGGGTCAGAAACGGGAGTGTATACTCCACCCACCGAAGTTCACAGTATTTGAGGGACGGTCTTGTTAAATATTTTATCCTTTTATACACAATAGGGCGTCTTATTCGCACCATCTGCGTGTGGGGGGAGACAATTACAAAAAATTTAGTGCTACAAACCTCAGTCTAGCCGACTGAACTCTTTAGAGCTTAGAAAGGGAATAAATACGCTTAAGTAGGTTGTTAGGACTAGTCTCCATCGTGGCATGTCAGTAGCACTGTATGGATGAAATATAACAACGAACCATACAATAATCGAAATTATTCTTAGCCCTAGCTTATTATTGGGTTCTTTCGGTACGTGGGATTGTATATTATTTTCTACTTTGGAAATATATTGGTGAATAAATTTGATATAGGAAAATAAGGCTGTTTTAGGAGACTTGCTCTCCTATAATGACCAATAGCTGCTGATTACGTAAAGGTCATTTAGTTCTTGTTGGAGGTAAATTACCAAACATATTATTTATTAGGGAACAATGAGTAAGTAAAGTGCATTAGGAAAAAATATTGTGAAGGTTGGGGAAAACTAACAGAAATGGTAGGAAAAGTTACTTTTTAGTAGAAAAAACTAATAGCATTGTAGGGTTGAGGTTAGTTAGTGAAGAGTCCAGACCCCTATTTCACCAAAGCTGACAGGCGCGACAATTGTCAAAAAACATTACAATTGTAGTTGGTGAAACAGTTTTCACATGAAAATTGTCGATTTGTCAGCCTACATATGTCAGCTTGGTGAAATAGGGGGTCTTATTTGTCTCACATTTGTTTGGGGTTATTCGGTATACAACGTAGGTTGGATTCGTTTTTATTATCAGTGACTCTTAGAGACCATATACATCTCTAACAATATTAAATTAGTCTTAATCTTGACCATGTACATCTCTAAGAACGTTAGAACTATTAATTGTATTTGTGCATGTACATGTACATCTCTGGGATATCGCGACTTCGTCCGCGTAGATTTTAGATAGTAACAAAGATATAAATGAGGTTTATTTGTTTCTGTCAGCTGTTTGATGCTATTAATCTTTTGTGAAAAATTAGAAAAAATTAATGTCCGCCGTCTTGGATTTGAAAATGGATGTCATTTTCGTAAAATCAATATCAAATTCATCATTTTCAAACGAAAACTTTTTAACTTTTTATCCGAAAAATGTTATTTATAGTGCTTT